>LPNX011034862.1:5132-126016 GCA_001517045.1 Pseudotsuga menziesii | reverse complement strand
TTATATTATAAAAATGGGAATGTTCCACTTTTTCCCAAGTGATCTCCACATTTAAAAAGGGGTAATATGGTTAAATGGAAAGGGCAGTACAAATAAAGAGAAAAAAAAAGCTAAGATGAAAAATTAGAAAAAGGTAAATTATACTAAAAATGAAGTTAGTTGCCGAGTTATGAACTCATTGTTTAAGGCAATATCGTTATCCCACATGCATGGGGAGAGAATAAATGAAGAACTCTATGACCTTTTAAGAAAGGAAAATTCAATGTTAAAGGGGGAACCTTTTTGGGAAAGGTCACCCGGATGTCTAAGTTTCCACCCGATAGATATATACATGTATTTCTGGTGCGTGGGAAAGGCAGGGGATGGGTGGAGCAGAGGTTTCCATTACCTCTAGAAATTGAAGGGGGTATTAAGCAAATATTCACAATCCTAGGTGTGCGATTTCATATCTCCTCATTGCTGGTATGAATCTTAGTTCTAGTTATTATTGGCTTGTTATATGCCTGTTTTTCTTTTTCATACCTTGGGAGTTTTTGGTTATGGGTTCTCATGTCCATGTCTGTATGGCTGCGATTTGGCAGACCGTGTGTATTTTTCTGCAATCGTTTTATTTATATGTCTAAGCATTGGCGTTCTCATGCCTTGGGAATTTTATTATGGATTCTCAACTCTATGTCTGTATGGTTGCGATTTGGCAGACCATGTGTATTTTTCTGCAATCATTTTATTTAGAATAGATCTTGGCATTTAAAAGAAAAAGAGGTCCCTGTGTATCTCCACGCCTTGGAAGAGACTGTTCTCTACGTCCTCAAGGAAGATCTATGCGATTTCACCAAAGGTAAACCTCTGGTTGTGTATTTTTAATTTGCATTTTGGATCTGGCATTCCTGGTTTACTTTGCAGTTCATTTTTAGAGTTAGAGTCAAATGTAGATGTGTTTCATATCCAATTAGCGGGCTTGGTAGACTCTGGAATTGATCCACATAGTTTTAAGATTTTAAGGCTTGCGATTTTTCATTCCAAAGTTTATATATATCATAAATGTCTTTTTTACAATTTGAGCCTGGATGTGTGCGATCCATATCCCATTTGTTATGTGATAGTCTCTGATTGGATTTGTACTTTTCAATTTTTATTCCATGCAACTTCATTTACAAATATTATACATCGTAGATAATGATTGGTTAGGGTCTGATTACCTGCTCTAGTGTAAGTGACTTCTTTTCCAGGAATGAATCCAGTGTTTGCAGATGTTGAATCTGTACGAGTTAAACCTTGCAAATTTTAAGTGGAGTGAGATTATTAAAGACAGGAATGGTATGTCTGCTATATTGTGGGTTTTCCATCTATGCCAAATAGTCTCCTTAATTCGTAGTAAAACCATGCAAATAGTATCTATGTCTGGGTTTTACATTAAGGATCGATTTGGTTCGGAACTCCTTGGTTTGATTTCAAAGCCTGTGTGTGCGTATATTGAGGATCGATTCGATCTTGAACTCCTGCGATTGATTTCCATCCCTGCGTGTGTTTTTATTTATTTATGTGAAATGAGCACTTAGTGCACTTTTACTCTTGTTGGCTGAGTGTTTATGTTAGCAGCACTGCTTTCCAATCAATATCGTGACTAGTTGGATACTTCTATGATTGTATATGTCTACCTTTTTAATAAAAGGTTTCCCGTTATTTTATTTTTACAAGTACATCTTTTCTATATATGTGAAATTATATATATAGATCTTTTGGATCTGATATTCACCTATATGCCTGTTTATAAGTGAACTGAACATTCAAAGGCCAAAACGAATAGATCCAGATTTGTGTGTTGCTGGTTGTAAGCCGAAATTGATAGGCTAACCCAGACATTTATGTATTATAACTCTGCACTTTCTGTTTTGTATTCTCTGAATGGTGAAACCATCTGTACAATGGTATTTATAAATGGTACTCCTTTAACTAAAAGATTCTGGAAATTCTTAAGTTTTAGTTCTGGAATATACTGAGAGATAAGGAAGTTTTATTTTATAGCACCCGATGGGGTAGCGGGATAAGCATTGTGTGGATAAACGATGTGGTCGAAGCATGAAACTTGTTTAAAAACACTTGGGAATGATTCCCCTTTACCTTAGTGGGTTCGTCGCCCGAGCTCGGGGGTGACTTTAGGCGGATTAACGCACGCCAAATAGAGTCAGTTGGTTGGGAGGAAATTCAAAGTCGAGCTTTCAGTCGGTCTAGTCTTTTAACTTAGAAAATGAAGTTTTAATTACTAGTTGTGAGTGTTAGTCGTTAAAGTGGCTAGCTACATTTATAAAATGAGTTTATACTTTCCTCTTTAAATAGTTAAATATTTTAATGCTAAGTTGTGAAGTGCAGGGAAGGAGTCATAATGAGGATGCAAATGATGAAAGTATGGTAGGGCACCATACAGTATATATATGCATTCGATTATGAAACCGATTATTTTATCCTAATCATCAAACTGTAATCTGTCTAACCCTGTTGTATCTTAACAGCCGCCTCGGGGATTCTTGTCCCTTCGCCCATTGCTTTTACTTGGATCGCTCGATGAATGCTATGAGAATGGCCACAGGGATTTTTATTCATGCATAGTTAAAATTTGTTGATATAGATCGGTATCATTCCAAGGATTGTTACACGAACAAAGCATTGTATCTTTCATGCCTATGTTAATTATGTCTAATGAATAACCTATGAATTGAGAAAGATCTCTTGATTGTGATTATATAGAATTATTGATGTGCTTGCAGGACAAGTAGTCGAATCAGGCTGCAATGACAAGAACTCAAGGTAAATAGAAATGAACTCATGGAAATTAGAAATATAATCTACATGTACTTGTGTATGTCTCCTATATAATCTGGTTGTAAAGTAAGTGACAAATGGAGGCAGTCAAATTAACCTCCTCGCATTCCTTGCTTGTAGTATGAAATGTGTCTTATGACTTAGGTTGGTTTAAGAGGCTTTGCAAGTAGCATGAGGATCACATGGAAAAATAAAGAACATGTATGTTATCCTTTGGTATTCCTTAAAGAGGTTTTTATGGTCAACAACTTAAAAATGAGCTTAATCCATTTGGCATAACTAAGTCTTCCTGATATAGAGTGAAACAGTTTCACAATCTTTTAAGAGTCACTTCCAGTTCATTTGGGATGTCACATTTTGAGTGTCTTTGACATTTCTATCTTAGGTGCTTTTGGTATACTACCCTTTTATATGTTCCCATGATGAGGAAGTTGAATCTAAGAATGACTCTTAGGAAATATTGTTCCTTAATCCTCATTTTTGCACAGGAAGGTAATACTATAAAAAGACAATTAAAAATGTTACTATTATCTTACTAATTTATGGTATGCATAGTAAGCCGTCTTCTGGGCTCTATGATGATGACATGTTGTGAATTACATTAAAGATAATTCTCAAATGATTGGTTTACAATGTGCTTGAAATATTCTTATCAAGGTTGGTGCTAACAGATTCAACTCCTCTTTAGTAATAGTGTAAACAATTTTTTTTTTCTGCACACATTGGCACCTAGGTATAAGAGGGACACTACACATTAAGTGAAAACTGACCCAAAATACCTAGGCATGCTAATAAAACTTCCCATTGAAGACAAATAAGGCTGCTCATTCTAGACTTGTGAACATTCTGAGTGAATGAAGTACACAAGAAAATTCGATAGAGGGGACTAGTTGAAGTATGTTTTGAGTGGAAAAGTGATGAAGACCTAAACTAGTGTAGCTATTCTAAGCCGAGTTCATACTGTTGCATGCATAACTAAATTACTCTTGAACACTCTGTGGAGTTTCAAAGGATTACTAAACTACATCTCTCACCCAGTACTTCTACCAGGTGGACCAGGAGACAAGGTCAGGGGTCCTGAGAATTGCAATCTAGATTTTCTCCAAAAGTTGGTTGAGAGGAACAGGTTCCTTAAGCTGTTGTCACCTCATCTATATTTTCAGGATCTATTTGATTTATCTCGATATATAATTGTTTATTGTTATCTGGAATGTTTGAGTTAAAGCAATGAAATGTTAAGCTTTTGTCCTCTTTGCTACTAGGGTTAGTTAGGAGAAAGATATATACAATGAAAAGATAGTTAAGTTCTGAACTAGATAGATTAGGGTAAATGATTAGAATATTTTCTAGATTTTATGATAGATAAAAATTACCTAACTGTATTTTTCGACACCTTTTATAAATGTAGTACTCTAGTACAGTAGGTTAGTTTAATTTCAAATAAAGAATCGAATGAAGTATGCATGAATATGAATTACTATCTTCTACAAGTTCATATGTATGAATTGTATGTATGCATTCCTTTTTATTTTTAGATGTTTTCATTTAGTTAGAGTACTTGAACAAAATAAATAGAATTGTTAGGAAAGACCCAAAGATATAGGATTACTAGTCTGTGTAATGGTTTACTTAGTAGATAAAATTATTATTATAAGTCTATTATTTTAATAACTAACAGTTAATATATAAACATGAATTAACATAACTAAGATTAACTTTAAGTAACGGTAAACAAGGCTATGCAAACTAGGGTAACTCAAAAATGAAATACTAACTATGTACTTATACTAAGAAGGATTAGGGTTTATAAATAAACCTGTTTAAAAGAACTGTAAATATATATATATATAAACAAAAAAAATTCACCCCTTTTTATTAGCAGGGGAATTGTTCTTTTCATTTCTAAAATAAATTCAAAACCTATCTACTCTATTTTCTATAACCATAAGCATCAATTAGATGACTGTATGAAATTATATACATTATTCACAAGCAATAATAATAAATAAAACCTTGTCATCATATTTTCAAACTCAGAGAATACAGTAAAGAATTAGGTTAATTAGTCAATTTTCATTTCCTCTATTTATTTACTGCAGAAATTTATTACCGACAATAATAACCAAGTTATGATTTAAAAACTTACTGTCAGAACCCTTAGATACAATTTTACACATAATTTTTTTTTTATCAAATTACTTAACGATAACCTCTGAAAGGTTAATTTCAATAATAGATAACGAAAATAACAATTTATTACAAGACTTCCTTCTTCGAATTAGAATCATAGAATATAGATATATATATATATATATATATGATCAGAACATAAGTATAGTCAATAAGCTACGATCTTATTAAATAAAAATCTAAACAGTAAACTAAAAACATATTGGTTACAACTCTATGGCCCTTACCAATAGAGTCACAACTTATAAGCCGGTGTTAAAATAATAAAACTATAAACAAAACTAGACCAAAATGTCATTTCTCAAGTCTCGGCTACAAAATCCCTAAGTCTCCAACTCGAAACAGCCACTAGGGCTTCTTTAAACTGAACCAAATATCAAGTATCACCCATATGGCCTCCCAAAAACTTTGCAACACAGAGTATTCACGGTCAATCCAAAAATTAAAACCCTAAGAACTGCATCAAACTAAAAGTAAACCTCATACACCACTGCAGGAGAACCTCAGTGAAACCGAGGCTTACCAGATGAGACATTCAGTGGAGCCCATATGAATTGGTGTCTTCCAACTTAAGATCCTTCGAAATGGTACCTATAAAAGAGAAGAACCAAAACTAGTTAAACCCCAGTCATTAACTAAACCATTAAAATTTTAGCAGTGTAAATTTTGATAAAAAAAAGAGAGAGTTCTTACCTTGTTTATTTCTCCTTGCTTTGCTGAGAAGAAAACAATAGAGTTAAACCCTAACCACTATCTTGGAAAGTGATGAGCTTTAAGAAAGCACTAATAGATGTAAAACATGGCTCATAGAGTTTAAATCTGAGTCCCAAAACCCCACGACAGAGTAGATTCAAATGGCACTCTACAAGACGGACTGCGAAGACATATGACCTTTGCACCCAATTCAAAAACAACAATAAACAACTCAAGCCACACCATGACAAACCAAGAGTTGTGCTCACCTATTCAGGTCATGATTACACCAGCGTATAAAGAATAACACTCACATAGGTAATCTAATGACAATATAAAGGGTTTTGTTGCTCATCGCAAACATTAATCATGCAAATCCTTCAGTGCAGAAGAACGAAAATGGGCATAAGGAGTCTGTAACAAAGGGTTTAAGTTTTGACAATGAAACCTTGCGGCCATGAGCCTACTGCTCATACACTCACAACAGAGACATAAAACTAGGAAAAGAATGCGATTTTTAGGGTTTAGAACACTTTTATATTTCCATGGTCAACCCAAAAACCTAACCATCGTGTAGCTACCATGTGGCATGGTAAATATTTACAAATTGTGGGTCATTTTTATATAGTTCTAAAAACCTCCGAGTAGCCTGCAAATAATAATCTTGGATCATTAAAACTATATTATAACATTGTTGTAATTTATCTTACCCTGCATCGTGGTCATTGTATATGGTTGTATCCGTAAAAATTAAAGAATATAGGTAGTAATTATAGTAGGGTTTTAGTATGGTTCATAACCTTTGCAATGTTTAAGAAAAACATAAGCAAAAAAATATCCAAGATTAAATTGTATAATGAAAATACTTTGTATCAAGTTGAGAAAATATAACAAATAAAATCAATTATATATATTCTTGCAACTATAGAAAGATGCATAGCTAACATGTTGGCTTAGATATTTAATTGATATTATAAACAAAGGAACCTGCTATACGGGATGCCTATCACTAGAGTTAAAAACAGGCTTTCAACTGAAAATAGTAGGATGAAAGTTAAACGAACAAGCTTTGTCATAGTAAGAGTAACTGAGCTAAATTAAGTTTAATAAAATACTATTATTACTATCAACTATGAAGTTCGTAAACAATAAAGATCAACGATACCTCTTACACTGCTAAAGCTGTAAAACAAATAATTTAACTAGCATTTTATTCTATGCTAGTTGAGATGATAATCTCGATCTGGAAAACTGGTAACAAAACTTCTTACTTGTAAAGGATCTGTGAAAGAAGCATCACTTCACTGCGTTAGCTATAAGGTCAGTAATCCTCGATCTCAACTGAAGTTATTTCCTACTTGTCATAAGACAGTAAAACAAACTTAGTACTAGAAGTTAAACATATGTTTTATTTTCGATTATATCAAACCATAAACCAATTCCATAACATGGAATTATGAAAACAAACTAGTTAGTATACAAAACTAGAGATTTACAAATTAGTCAGTTGTAGTTTAATACAGATTAAGGTAACCATTAGCAGTTAATTATTCCTAGGTAATGACGACTGCAAACATTTTATGTTACATGAAAATTTTTAAATTTTTACGAATTTTTGGAGTATTACGGGAAAAGAATGCTACAAAGGGTAGGATTTTTTCCTCAAGTTGTTCCTTTGTCATGTTGCAATGGAAAGGAAAGGAGCGGAGCATTTTAGAACATGATTACAACTAAATATAAGCCATAGAGATCAGTTCAACCACCTAATCAATGCAATTAATAATTAAAAAACCAACGATGATATCTTTCTTTTGTTGAAAGCCCATGAAACTAGTTCGAGTTACACATAATAAATTAAAGATGCATGAAATAGAGTTGATCCTACAATTCCCTAGAGGATGGGCATTGAGGAACTTTCAACATTTTTGGATTAGATGGGGCATGACGTGCCCCCTTGACTCACTATTTCATCAAGCGAAGCCGTTTCTTAGCTTACTTTAGCTTGTTTTTAACATTTTCGCACTTTTTGGGGTAAATTTTATTTTTATCTAGAATTTACCTTAAAAGTTCAATATTATTTTATGTTTTAGACTTGTAGACTCAAATTAAAATATCCAATAGATATATAAATAAACCTCCTTTCCACGTTGTAAATTCATAAGACATGGGTTTATTAATGAAGTTATTCTTTTTTCTATTTCTTTATGAGCTCTCTTGATGATGCACACTCCTCTCGGATCTCTTCTCTTGCTTGAATGGTGAATGGTGGATGAATCTAAGGCTTCTTTTTGCAGATGTTGTGGTTGATTTTAGAATTGTTTTCTATGACCTAAATCTCTTTGTTTTCTCATATATTGGTTAATATTAGTAAGTTCATGCTTCTATGTGGATTGAATGACGGTGTATTGCTGCATTTTTTTATGGATTAAGGAATTTTTATCAATATCCTATCAACTTTGTGTGGAGGAAATCCTTTGCATTAGGGTTTCCTTTTGCTTTTAGGGCCTTGGACTTTTCCATTTTCCTTGTTTAGGCTCACTTACCAAATCCTCAAGGTTGTTAGGAGATGCCCTAGGCTGCAAGTGCTAGAGGGATACTCCAAGACAGGGGCACTATCAATGATATCTCAAAGCCCTAGGGATTGAGATGATGTCATAATCTCTTCTTCTTGTCAACTTTTTTTACTCAAAATTTTAACATTTAATGTATTATAGTTAGGCTGCATTTTCATGCCCATTAGTTGCATTTTTACCCTGAAATACCTCTAAAAATCAGATATACCAAAAATCCCTAAAAATTTGTATTAGGTGTCCTAGGGGGGTGACAGATTCAAGCTCTTTCTATGTGTACGTTCTAATGAAATTCTTAAGGTTTGGCTTGGCACTAATATCGTGGACTCGTGCAATGTCTACTTTAGTGCAACATCTAGTCCCTAGTGTTTTAGCAACAACTCAAGGACAATCATAAGCCAACAATAGTTTAACACAGATGCGAACAAAGTGTGTCACATTATTGCATCAAGGTTGTGGAGTGATCACATTTTCACTATTGTCAACATGTGGCCTACATCAATTAGTATGCCTAGTTCACAGTCCTAGCACATGACCAAACATCCTAAATGATGTAGGTCTGCCTCAAAGGTCTACATATGAGGATCTTATCCAGGTGTATTAAGCTAATACACTGCCATTCAAGTAATGAACATTTATTATTTTAGGAAATAACATAAGACAGAGCAATAGAATTCGTTGAAAAACAATGGAAAACCCACTAATTCTTCATTCTCGAGCCTATCTATTGAATATTACCCAGAAATATTAGATTTAGACAGTTTAATTTCGTATACACAGTCAAAATAGATAAGCATTTTTTCTCTTTGCACTATACAAGCAACTGATAGGAGGGTTTTTTATGGTAATAAAATGCGCAATAGATAAGTTGGCGATTGTATGCTAACTCGACTCCTCGGATGCTTCACACAACTCAGACGATTCTCACCTGACTTCTTCTTGCCCGATTTCCAATTTTGCGCATGAGTTCTATCTTGTTACAATTTTGATTGTCGCTTCAATATCCTTTACACATTTATTGTTAACCAAGGTATTGATGTTTGTGCTTTCTAGAATATGAAACCGTCAATTGTCGTTGACCACTATTTATCTCTTACAATCCAAATTCTCTACAATTTCCTATCAATTCTATTGGAAATTCAAGGATTTAACCTATAACCTGGGATTCTTATAGAAATGTTCCAACATATTCAGACATTCAATTTCATATGAATGAATAACCTCGCCCAGACTATAATTTCTTAGTCTTCTTAAATAATTTAGGCAATCTTCTATCGGTTTATAACATGTAAACAATGAGTAGATAATTCAACCAAATAATTAGTAAAACTTGAATTTATGTCAATTAAGTTTATTCGACTACAAATCCAACTAAATATTTGCTCAAATCATTTATCTCATTCATAGAATGCTTTAATTACAAATAAATATCATTTATACACAGAAAAATTTCCACAGTCTTAATCTATGTTCGCTTAAGGAAACTTTATGGTTCCAAGCCCTCCCTCTTCGATCCCTCTGATTATTCGAGCTATCCAAGTTCTGCAAACTAACCAAATCTGTTTGAGCTATTCAAAACCTCACCAATTTTATTCAATATCTACTAGCTATCCAAAAATATGCCTCAACTAGATAACATGAACTACATAAATACCAATTATGTTATGTTACTGAGATCCTACAAAGAAGGAATTCAGTTCCTGATTGAACTCAACTAAACCCTATGATTCGCTTGACAAATCACTAACTGATTCTATAATTCTAGAAATGCTTAACTAACCCTATTGATTACATAGGGAAAAGGATCTAGCATCCTTATTCTCTTTATTCAACAATATTAATAAATTTAGAAGCATGTGAAACCCTAGGTCTCCTCAAGTTTTCTTGACCTAGCAAAGTCATAGATGACTTGACTCAAGCAATCTATTTCCTTGCATCACTAAACATGATTAACACTAAATTATTATTTAGCACATTGTTGTTGAAATATGCAATGCCAACATGGAAACAATCATTCTATATTTTTCTAAAAGTTCAATTATATTCATATCATGTTAACTTGAATTATTTCCACGTGATTTTTGGCAAATACTTGTCCTTTTCATTGTAGTTTTTTTTTAATTTTCTATGAATCTTTAAGTTAGATTAAACATTCTCTAATGATTGGGTAGTGACTGATAAAAGAGGCATTTTCCATTTTGATCTATTATATGTACTTACTATTACTTTGTGGTATCCATTCCTCCTTGTTGTATCCAATCCTCTCTATTGAATATTGTTGTTTCAAGACATCATATCTTTGGTTGATTGTTTGCACAACTCTATTTCATGTTTGTTGATGATTGTTGGAATCAATAATAGTTCATAGCTTCTACCCATAAGTTTAGGTATTGTATAGTTTGTGGTTTCTCCTAAATTTACTCCTCGGATCTAGACAACCTTGTGGAAAATACTTGGCTAACCCTCCTCCCTAATAAGAGAATAAAGAGGCACAAGTACAAGTTGTGGGGATGCATAGAGTAAAAATCATTTACAAAGGTTTAAATAGCCACAAAGATAAATAATAGATGAAATCAACACAAAAATGACTAGTGTAACTATCAAGTAATTTGTTTGGGACATTTTTGTTTTAAAATTCCTTGGTATTTAGTTTTTCCCATCAATCATATATTATGTATTATATTTATTTTTATCATTTTTGTTGTGAATATAAGAGAACTTGTGGAAATTGAACCCAAGTGATAGAACAATTGCACTCACAAAATTGCTAATCAAACCTGCAAATTTACACACAAAGGAGACTGAAATTGGAGCATAACACTAATCTGTATTGAATAAGTGTACAATAGGAAACCTTATTAAGTCATAGGCTGCATAAATATATAATTAAATGAGAGATTTGAATGCATAAGGATGCTATTCGAAATAGTCAAAAGCAGGCTTACTAAATCTAGTCAAATCCCCCATAGGTGCATAAAGCAGTTTCCAAATCTACCTAGGAGCTCATGAATTGGCAAAGTCAAGTAGGAAAGATAATGGGTGATGGAAAGACAACTAATACATGATTTTATTAGGAGAAAATAATGGAGGATGATGAGGGCAAAAAACAAGTCAACTACACCTAGTCTTACTTTCCCTTTTGCCACAAATCTCAATAAAGCAGGCAACTTAGTAGAAAAAGCAGATATGTGCTAGGGAGGATCTAGAATAAAGTAGAACTGCTAAATATGGTTTCCAGGAGGTTTCCCAGGTGCTCCATGACTCATTTTTAGCAATTTTGACTTCTAGGACATGTGGAAGACAACTTGCATAGAGTTGAATATTGGAAACTAGGAAAATAAGACAAAAATGGATTAATTAATGTCTAAGGTAGATAAATATGGGTTGATTGTTATAAAACCCCCCCTTAAGCCTAACTTATGAGTAAATATTAGAAAACTATAGGGCCTAGCAACAAGGCTTAGTCACCATTTACATACTGCATGTCCATTTAATGAAGGAAAGAGGCAAAAACCCAGTGGGAAAATCCTCCCTTAAACATAGACAGTAAAACAAAATTTGAAAATCTTGTAATCAATCATGCTTCACAGCATGATCAGCAATCCCCAGTAGTGATTTGAGATTGCTGAATGTCTTCTCACAAAAAACTTTGGTAAATATGTCTGCTACTTGTTCTGAAGATGCACAGAAGAGTAGGTGAATGGTGCCATCATGCACAAGCTGTCTGATGTAGTGCATATGGAAGTCAATGTGTTTGGTTCTCTATCTCTGAACTAGATCATTGCATATTCAAATGGTGCTCTGATTATCACAATAGATAATAGTTGAAAACTTTGATTCGAAGCCACACTCACCAAGTATCCCCTGCAACCATAAACATTGAGTTGCTGCATTTACAACTCCTCTGTACTCTGCTTATGTAGATGAGAGTGCTATGGCACTCTGTTTCTTGCTTGAACAGCTGATTGGTCCTTCAGCAAGAATGAACACATATCTTGATGTTTACTTTTGAATTATTTTGTCACCTACCCAATCACTGTCAGTAAACCAAATCAAATCAAGATCAGATTTAGCTTTGTAAAAGATCCCATGTGTTCTTGTTTCCTGAACAAAGTTAAGGATCCTTTTGGCTTCTCTCCCATGGATCTCATGAGGCTGATCCATGTATCTTGAAGCCACACTTACTGCATAATAAATATCAGGTTGAGTGTGTGTAAGGTACAGCAAACACCCAATCAATTTCCTATACAGTGTATTATTCACCATAGGAGAAGAACCTGCTTCTTCAAGCTTAACTTTTGAAAGGAAGGGAGTCTTGCTTGGCCTGCAATCTTTCATGTTGAACTTTTTCAGTAGATCCAAATCATACTTGGACTTATGTACTTTTATTCCATGTTGGGATTGAGCAATTTCAAGACCCAAAAATTTGCTCAACAACCCCAAATCAATCATAGAAAATGCATCGTTCATTGCATCCTTCAAGGAGGCAATTTCTTTCTTTGAACTTCCTGTAATCAGAAGGTCATCCACATACAAGAAAATAATCATAAAATAACCATGAATTAGCTTCAAATAAACATTAGGATCATACTTGCATCGAAAAAAACTCAATGATAGCAGAAAGCCATCAATCTTGGCATACCAAGCCTTGGGGGCTTGCTTAACCCCATACAATGATTTATTTAGCCTGCACACAAAAGATGGATTAGTAACAAATGCTTGAGTTAGCTGCATGTATATATCTTCAGTAATACCTCCATTCAGGAAAGCACACTTCACATCCATGTGATGTACCTCCCACTGCTTCAAAGCTGCAATGGACAAGGCTAGCCTGATGAAGTCCATCTTTGCCACTGGTGCAAAGGTCTCATTGTAGTCAATACCATGTACCTATGAGTAGCCCTTGGCTACCAATCTTGCCTTATATTTCAAAGGTGAACCATCAGCAGCAAACTTAGTTTTGAAAACCCACTTACATTGAACTAGCTTCTCCCCTGGGGGAAGATCAACCAGTTCCCAAGTGTTGTTCTTCTGGAGTGAGCTGAATTCTTCTTTCATGGTTATTTTCCATCTTGGATCATGTGCTGTATATTCATATGTCTATGGGTCTGATTCAACCTCAGATAGCATTTCTCTGCAAACAAAGGGTCTTTCATACACAAGGCACTCTCAAACTGAGATCTAGTCCTCCTAGGATCACTGCCAAGATCTGCAATTAAATCATAATTATCAGACATATCAGAATAAGCAAACTCATTTGTCTCTTCACTTACATTCAATGGTTCTGGTGGTGAAGAAGACTCTCCAACTTCAACTGCTGCTAAAGGCTCTTCTTGGAACTGAACACTCCTTTCAATGAAGGCTTTGTTTGTGCTCAAATTGATCAAATTTTACCTTTTGAATATTTAGAGTACCCAACAAATAGGCACTCTTGGCTTTGGGGCTGCAAATCCTTCCTCTTTTCTATTGGAATTCTAGCCCAAGCCCTTGAGCCAAAAATCCTGAAATGGGTCACATATGGCTTGTGTCCAGTCCAAGCTTCAAAAGGATTCATACCATCAAGCTGTTTATGAGGCATCCTATTTTGAATATAGGCTGCACATTTTATAGCCTTGGCCCAAAACTTTGGTGGCAAAGTCTTAGCCTCCATGATACAGTTTTCCAACTCCTTCAGTGATATGTTCTTTCTCTCAGCAACACCATTTTGTTGTGGTGTGTAAGGGATTGAATGCTGCATCTAAATACCTACATCTTCCCAATATTGAATGAAATCAGACTTGCATACTCACCACCATTGTCAGATCTGAGGATCTTGAGTCTCCTCCCAGACTGGTTTTCAACCAAATACTTAAAGAATTTGAAGAGGCCAAAAACTTCAGACTTATTCTTCAAGAAGTAAACCCAAAAATACCCGGAAAAGTCATCTATGAAGGTCAATGTCAAAACCCAAAATTTTCAAAAAAAATTAAAATTTTGAGATAACAATAAATGCTAAAACATGCGGTCTATTAACAGCTAACAGTTTACAAATAAAAGAAACAGTCAAGTAATTAGTTTCACTAAATCTTAATTATAATAACTTAACAGTTCATTTTTGTAACAAGAATAAAGTCTTCTTGCATGTTGTTTACTTCAGTTTACTGATTAGTCTTTTCATGTCAAGTAGGTGGAATCTACTTTTGAATCCGGGGCTTACTTAGCAATCGTGCTAACGCAAATCAATACTGATTCTTACAAGTTTATAGGTATGATCGAATGAGTACATATTAAAAGTTATTTAAATTGTCAACAGTCTTTTATTTGTAATTTAAAAGCTTAGTAATTAAACTGCTAAACTCTACAAAACTCCTGTAAGGTAAAACCATTTGGATTCCTTTAGTTTTTCAAGTAGACATATTTAGAAGTAAGTAACGACAGTAAAATATGTTTGTGACTCTAAGCATTAGAATCTCAGTCACAAAGTATTTCTACTTTAGTCTATGTAATTTGTAATGTTATAATGATTGTTTTTGTCAGTATTTATGCAATAGTACATTATCTTGTCTATGTAATCATTGACCCACATTTTTCTTCTGCAAGATAACTTACAGCCAGTTATCCTTTGGATAGTATAACTTTGATTGTGCAAACTACAAACCATCATGCCTTCCTACATGAGATCATGGTTACCTATATTTTATTTCCATGTCGAACCCTATGGTTCTAGTAATTTCTGGATTCAATAGGGTCATTCCTATTCTAGTTATCATGTTTAGTTCTATAATTACTTTACTATCTACTAGACATAGTAAAATGAGAATAAGAACCAAGTTGAGTCATAACCCAAAATCCATCAAAGTATTTTCGCTTTGAACTATGTAACAGAATTTCATAATAATGTTCTTACATTCAGTTTTGTACTATTTCAAAGTTCTGATACTATTTGAGTTATAATTCATGTAAGTCTTATTGATATGCATAATCTATTTGTTCAATAGACATTCAGTATATAATTAGTTTGTGATTATAAATGTATTTTGAACTAGAGTTTATAATCCTTTGCACTATTACATTATGCCATTTATAAAATTATGACTTGTAATATTGTTATTACAAGAGATTTACAATGTATAAACTATAGTCTTATTACAAGGAAAACCATAGTTGTTTATTGGTTAGCAAGAACTCTCCCATAAAACATTTAATCTCTTGTCTATAATAATGACCTAAAAATTTGATCTCTATCTATAAACAAGACATGAATTATTCGATTTCTATCTTATAATAAATACGATGTTTTAGAGAAAGAAATGCAATCCTTCCCATCGCAATTGTGAAGTTATAATATATAAGTTGTATGGTTATTGGTAAAATGGGTTTATTGCATGCATGACTTTCAGCTTAAACTAAAGTTTAAAAGTGACATTCGACGATAAATCAATGTAACCCTAATGTTGATAATCTTGTCACTATACTACATATGATATGGCGCATATGATTAACGATTTGGATGGAAAATTATTGGTTTAATAATAAGGTTCACGCCTCACTCAAATGATTGAATAATTGGATTCTTGTTTTACACAGGCACTATAGAACACGACCCTCTTTGCATGGTTTGATTTGTTGGCTATGTGGTTGTCTCCTGACCAAGCATCGGGGATATAAAATAATGCTTGAAACCTAACCCTTATCATTTCCTTTCAGTAGTTTGCAATAGCTCTAAGGTTGCTTTGCTTGGCTTCCATGGAGCCCGTCGGTCTTCCTTGATCTGGTAGGCTTGTGACTTGGTTCCATGTTGCGTTTGTCACTAGTGCATCGTTTTAGAAGCCATTCCCACTGGCTTGGTTCTCAGTCTGTGACTTGTGGATATTACTATTGCTCGTGGCTTGCTGACTATGTAGTTATCCTTTCGCTGTCTTCATAGCTTATAGTATGATTCAGTTACCTGTTACTATTCTCCTGGCTCGCCATTGCATGAGAGATACCCTTACATGTTTTTGAGTTTTTAGGAAGGAAAATCTTGTAGGTGACAGTGCTTCGATGAGGTTTTTCATTGTTCTCCATTGACAGGTGATTAATAAACTTAGAATTCTTTTACTTGCTACAAATATATATATTGTTATCATGGTTTAATAAGTAAATAGTTTCGTTGACAGTGGTCTTTCACAATCCTTACAGGTGCTCTCTACTGTAAACTTTCATGATGGAGACAAAAGGCAGCCAACCAAATATTTCCGTGGCTCGTGGTTTCTTTCAGGTAAGCCCCATGATTCATGTGTTGGGTTTTCACCCTGCTTGCTTTAGGGTGGTCAATGGAATCACCCAAGGTTTGGGTAAACCCTCCCTCGACTCGCCATGAGTTTTGTTATTGTTTTTTTTTAAAGGTTGTTGTTGTAAAACTTAGTATCAAACCCTCGCTAGGGTAGACTCGGTTTATCTGACCACTGTATTTAGTTGAAGCTTGGCTTTACGGTCGGGTTACATTAATGGTTTTTGTAATGACAATGTTGGTTTAACATATGTTTTATATTAATCTCTGTTAGGGTTTTTACCCTTCTTGACAGTTAGTCGAGCTTTTTTACTTTGTTTACATACTCTGTGTATGGTTTTATAAATAAAGTTTTGAGACTGATACTTGCGGATGTAACTTAATTGCTCTTGTTTTTACTTAGAATTATGATTTAGGGTTTATCCTATGGAAACCCTTGTTTGAAATGGATTATTCCAGTATATAATAATTACTGTCTTTTTATTTGTCCTTAAAGGACTGTGAGTAAATTATAATAATTCCTAGTTATTAATGGTTACATAATTAAATGAATTTCACTTATTAGTTCAATGTTTTACTATTTGTACTTGTAATAAATATAGGGGTTTTAACCCTGTCTTTCAATTTCACAAGTACATCCTGTTAGTAAAATAATAAGATACGGTTTCTTTTAGAAGTATACACTTTGTTTATATTATTCAGTATTGTATTTATTTCCTGTGAAATGAACTTAGTTGGTTATTTATTAGTTTAAAAGAACTAATTTATGTTTAACCTAGGTTACTAAAGTACATAAGAATACACATAGAGTAAGCTGAGATTATGAGCTAGGGTTTATCCTATTTAACTTTTATTAAATACTAATTTCTGTATTATTATTTTGTTAATTCTATTACTCTCACAAAGTTTTCTTCAGTATGTTTAAAGGAATTAATAATTTATAAACAATATTTTTTATTGTTAATAATAATATTATTTGTATTAATATCATTATTATCTATGAATAATGTATTTACTTAAGTTTATGTTAGTATTTATACATATAATAAATAAGACTGGGAGCAGTCTATAGTAATTGTGTTTTTTTATTAATAAGATTATTTTTGTACACTTGGTGAAAGGAATAAGAACTTTTATCCTATTAATACTCCTTACATCTAAATTGTCTACAAGTGCATGAAGAGTTCTTTATTAATAATATTATATGCATAGGTTACTAATGTCTGTTCATTATTTTGATTCTAAGAGAAATAATATTATAAGGTTTATTAAGTTCTAATTATGATATTCCTTAATTCAATTAGTTTATCTTTAGAATTTAATCAGGTTACCTGTGCTTACTTGCAGTTTAGATAGTTGCAGGTAAAATAGCTATCAATATTAGGAAAAGAAATAAACTATCAGAATTATATTTGCTTCTTTACTTAACATAATTATTAAGCATTCAACCGATATTTCTATTCCCTCTGTGCCAGTATATATAGTTTACAGAAGTAGGTACTATGTAGAAGAATGAAATTAATACTTGAACATACTACTATTAGTAAACAATGTGATTCTGCTTCCTTTATGATATTCTAAATATACAATCTAGTTCTAACATAACTCTACAAAACAGATAATATTCTTTCTGAAAAAACAACTATTTATTGAAAGAAATTATTTCAATACTCTGGAAAATATAAGTACTCTATTCATTTCATATTCCTATCATACTTCATTCATTTAAACACACTACCTGTGGTAGAGTACGATCTGTATTACTCCAGATGGGGAAGAAAATAGGTAGGATTTATCTTTCATCAAAGAAAATATTAGCATTAAAACAACTAAGAGATTTCAAACTTGATATTCTACAACATAACATATAATCATTCATTAATTATTGACACACATATATAAAATTTAACACAGAAATTAAAAGATAATGGAACCTGTTTTTAAAGTTGGATGACAACAGCAATGGGAGGCCATTCCTCCCTACCAACTCTTAGAGAGTGCTCAGACAATGACTTCTCAGGACCCCCGAGCCTGTTCTGGTCTCCTTGGCTAGAACTAGGTGGAGCAAACAACAAATTACTAGTCCAGAGACTTAATACCAACTCTGCACACTGCAGCAAGATATTTTAGCTGCAAAGCTATACTAGATCACCTTCCTACAGTTTACCACTCAAACACCTTCCCCAAAAATTCCCTTCCCAATGAATTCCTTGAATTGCATTCACCTGAATGATTCTTCTCCTGGAATGAGCAGCCTCAGATCTCTTCAATGGGTACTTTTATTAAGATTGCCTAGGTATTTTTGGGTTAATTGTCATTAATTGAGCCACCTGCTCTGATCCCACTTTCTTGGGGGATCATGACCCCAAATATAGGGAGGTTTCCACCTGCAACATACGAAGTGTTTGAGGATGCTTCCACTTGTCTTTTTTCTCTCCACCTAGTCTCCTCCACCAAATTGACCAATAACACTCTTTTTAACAGCTCTCCCAAGTTGTTGTCTCCACTTGTTTTTATTAAAATTAAAATATTCAGAATTGCATTCCACATCCTTGACTCTGCTGAGTCATCATTTTCAACTTAGCATTAAATTTAACATAACGTCTTGGAATAAAATCAAAATAAGATAACATTATTTTACAAAATTAGGGCATGTGACATACACACCCCCTTAGAATATAACATCATCCTCAATGTTATTTATTCTTCATCCTCCGAAGTCCCCTGGAACAGAATTGAATATGCATCTCGCATTTTACTTTCCAATTCCCAGGTGGCTTCTTCAGGACTAAGGTGCTTCCATTGCACCTTCACCTGTCCAATGGTGCGATTCCAAAGTGTAATTTCCCTCTTCCCGAGGATACAGTCCTGTTCCACCAGAAATTCTCCTTCTAGTTTCACCTATACAACATTTCAGTTAATAACATGAGTAGCATCATGAACATATTTCTTTAAAACGGAAATGTGAAAAACATTATGTACATTATGTACTCTTAAGCTACTTGTCCAGTCCTAGACAAAATTTCAAATGGGCCACAATAACGAGGTGCCAGTTTTGCACAACTCCCCAATCTTAGAGAGCTCTTTTTGGGCCTTACCTTGATGAACACATGTTCACCTACATGAAACTCCTTTGGAGTTCTTTTTAAGTCTGCTTGACTTTTCTGCCGATCCTGTGCCACTTTAAGATTTCCCTGCACTTGTTTCACAATTTCTTCCCTTTCTTTCAACAGTTCTTGGCCTAATACCAATCTTTCTACTGGATTACTCCAAGAGATAGGAGTATTACATTTCCATCCATATAAAATTTGAAATGGACTAAATATAGCTGATGTCTGATAATTATTATTATAAGCAAATTCTATAAGATATAAATAGTCCTCCCATTTACCAGGCTGCTCTTTCAGATACATTCTCAATAAATCTTCCAGTACTTGGTTTACCCTTTAGGTTTGTCCATCTGTCTAAGGATGGAAAGAAGTACTGAAATTTAATGTAGTGTTTAACCCTTTAAACAAGGACTTCCAAAAGTTTTCTGTAAACTTAGGATCTCTATTTGAGATTATGACTTTTGGTACTCCATGTAATCGAAAAATATGCTTTAGAAAAATATCAGCTATGTTGGCAGCTTTGTAAGTAGTTTTAACAGGTATAAAATGAGCTTCTTTGCTTAACTTATCAACTACTACCATGATAGAATCATTCTAATTTTGATTTCTAGGTAATCCAGTAATAAAATCTAGACTAATAACCTCCCATTTCCAGCTAGGGATAGGTAAAGGCTTTAGCAAACCAGCTGGGTGTTGGTGTTTAGTTTTTACCTGTTGACATTCTAAACACCTTGCAATATATTCAGCTACTTCAGTTTTCGTATTTGGCCAGAAATACTCTTTTCTTAACATGGTTATAGTCTTTTGATAACCTGGATTACCTGAATATGGTGTTTTATAAATTTCATCCAGAATTAACAGCTTGACTTTAGGTACGTTAGGTACATACAGTTTGTCTTTATATAGTAAGAATTCTTTTCATTTAAATTGTAACCTTTTATTAAGTTTTCAGTTGGATTTTCTTTAGCTTTAGCTTGCAAATTCTGGTAAATTTCATCTTGTTTTATTCCTTCTTTAAGCTATTCATCTAAGTCTAAAACATAAGTGCTGATTATTGTTGCAAAATTCAGCCTTGCATTCCTATTTAATGCATCATCAACTTTAATTTCTTTACCTTTTATATGTTGAATTTCAAAATCATACTCGCTTAAGAAATCTAACCACGTAGCTTGTGTGGTATTTAAATAAGGCTGATCTAAAAGATACTTCAATCCTTTATTATCAGTCATTAAAACAAATTTCTGCCAATTAGGTGATGTCGCCACATCTTTAAGGCGTGTATTACAACTGCTAATTCCATATTATATGTTGCATAATTATTTTTATGAACTTTCAGATTTTTAGACGCATAGTGAATAACATGCCCTTCTTGAGTCAGAACACCACCTAAGCCATCATTACAGGCATCATTGCACACTACAAATTCTTTATTAGGATCTACTATTCTTAGAATAGGTGAGCTAGTTAATAAAGTTTTTAACTTTTTAAAGCTTTCTTCACATTTATGATTCCAGTCGAACTTCTTTCCTTTCTTCTGCAAAGAATTTATCAGATTTTCTATCCTTGAAAAGCCTTCAATGAACCTCCGGTAATAACCGGTAATTCCCATGAAAGATCTAACATCCATCACATCCTTAGGGACCGACCAATCTTCGATTGCCTGTATCTTTTCAGGATCTATGGAAATTCCTTCCTTGGTCACTACGTGACCTAAATACTGAATCTTATCCTTGAAGAAATCACACTTACTAAACTTTTCAAAGAGTTGATGTTCTCACAACTCTTGCAAAACATTTTTTAGATGTTCTTTATGTTCTTCTTCAGTTTTTAGTAGATTAGAATGTCATCGATAAACACAACCACAAACTTATCTAAATACTTATGCATTATGTTGTTCATTAAACACATGAAGACAGCTGGGGCATTAGTAAGCCCGAATGGCATTCCGACAAATTCGTAATGAACATATCATGTTTTGAAAGTTGTCTTAAATATGTCTTCATCTTTAATCCTCACTTGATGATATCCAGACCTTAAATCTATTTTAGAAAACATCATGGCTCCACGTAGTTGATCAAATAGATCATCTATGCAGGGCAACAGATATCAATTTTTGATAGTCATCTTGTTTAGCTGATGGTAATCTATGCAAAGTCGCATAGTTCCATCCTTCTTCTTGATGAAAATGACAGGTGCCCCCCAGGGAGACACACTTGGTCGAATATACTTTTTATCAATTAACTCTTTTAATTCATTGAGTTCCAATATGTTCATTCGATAAGGGGAATTTGAGCTAGGGATTTTGAGCTAGGTACTACACCTAGTACCAGCTCAATGGTGAAATCCAATTCCCTTTTCGAAAGTAATCCTGGAATTTATTCTAGGAATACATCAACATATTATTTTAAAACTAGGATATCTTCTACTTTTAACTTATCTGTTTTAATTTTACTTCCCTCATCAGTAATTGTTACTGTGTAAGCTTTACATCATTTTCTAACAGCTCTTTTAAGTTGTAAATCATAAATCTGCCTTACAGTAGTTTTTCTAGGAATTCCTTTAACACTTACTGGTTTTTCATCACTGTTTAAACATGTGAAAGTTTTATCATAACAGTTTAGAATTACTCTATGTTGTTCTAACCAGTCCATACCAATCAACAAATCATAAGAGCCAAGTGGCAAAACATTAAGTTTAATGACAGTTTAAAATTT
Source organism: Pseudotsuga menziesii (assembly GCA_001517045.1). Classification (NCBI taxonomy): domain Eukaryota; kingdom Viridiplantae; phylum Streptophyta; class Pinopsida; order Pinales; family Pinaceae; genus Pseudotsuga; species Pseudotsuga menziesii. Next base: position 103,668 of record LPNX011034862.1, on the reverse strand, counting down.
ATCATAACTAATGCACATTCTTTCACAAAGCATGTTACTTTTTTTTTAGCACCAGTGGCTAACTGAACTAACCATGAATTCTCAAACTTATCGATAAACAACTTACATTTTTCTACTATTTGAGGTGCAATATAACTGAGACTAGCTCCTGGATCAATCAAAATAGTTACAGGGGTTTGATTTATCATACCTTCTTCTTCCACCATGGAAGTCTGATATTCAACTTGTCGGTTCTCCAAGGCTACGTTGATTTTGGGCATGCTCCTTGCTAGTTCCCCAATCGTCATCTCTTCTTGTATAGTATGAATGTTGCTAATAGTCTTCTTCTGGTGGACAGAGTGAAGCATAGTGTGGACCATTACATTCACAGTACTTGACACACTCTTTATGCTCAAAATTCTTGGTAAAGTTTCCATGATTATTTGTAGTTTCCTTACCTTTAGAATTGTTCTGATTCTTGGGTGTACTGTTCCTATTTCCTTGGAAATTCTTGTTATTAGAATAGTTTTTGGCCTTATTGTTCTTAAAATTTCTGTTAGGCACAACATGCTTCTTCTATTGTTCAAACTGATTATTATTTTTCTTAGCCTTCCAGTTGACCAAGCTTTCTTTCTTCTGATTTTGCTCAAAACAAAAGTTAGCCTTCCTCATAGCTTCCTCCAAGGTCTTTGGGTTATCATATTCAATTCTATATTTAATATGATACAGTAGATAGCTAAGGAATCGATTTACCTTTGGTTTCTCATCTACAAAGTACGGTACATACCTAAGTAGACTTAAGAACTTGTTGTTTAGATCCTCCATTGTCATTGAACCTAACTTCAGTTCATAAAACTCTTTAGCTCTTTCCTCGTAATACTGCTCAGAAACAAATTTCTTTTTGAAATACCTCTTAAAGGTACTCCAGTCAACCTCTTTCTCTTTTATACCCTTAACTCTCTTCAAGTCCTGCCACCAAATGTTAGCCTTTCCTGAGAGGTTATATATAGCCATCCTAGCCTTTAACTGGATAAAATAATTATATATTTGGAAGTACTTCTTCATCCTGGATAACCAGGATTCAACTTCCTCCCCCTTCTCAGTCTCTCCATTAAAAGTTGGTGGTTTTATCTTTTTGAATTCCCAAAAATTTCCTCATAAGGTTTGTATTTCCTCTTCTTAGCGTACAGATTATCATCACTACTGTCACTAGTAGTATGGTAATTTTGTTGTTTACCAAACACTTCAGAATACGAACTACTTTCAGTTTTTGTATGATTCATATTTTTAGATTTTCATTGATGACTGCCATCTTCATATTTTGACCTTCTACCCCTACCCTCAGTTTCAAACTTTTCAATTAGGATTTGATTCATCTCTTCTTGAGCCCTCAGAATCCTTTCATTCTCTCGCTTTACAGACTCCATTTCAGTTTTTAAGTCTTTTACAGTTTGTAACAATGCTGAGGAATTGGTAGTTAAATCCTATGGTATAGGATCTCTTGGTAAATTCCCTGTTTCAGTAGCTGAAGACTCCTCCTGTGCATACTCTTCCAGCCTTTCCATACCTGCTTGTTAAACTTCAGAAAAAAAATTCTCCGTTGAATAACATTTAAAAATAAAATACATCAACATCATAATTTAATTTACTATTTTATGAAAGCTAGTTGGGATTCATCAAGGCCTAGTGTTTCAACATTGTGCTCTAATACCACATGTTAAAACCCCAAATTTTCACAAAAAATTAAAATTTTGAAATAACAATAAATGCTAAAACCTGTGGTCTACTAACAGCTAACGATTTGCAAATAAAAGAAACATTCAACTAATTAGTTTCACTAAATCTTAATTATAATAACTTAACAGTTCATTTTTGTAACAAGAATAAAGTCTTGTTGCGTGTTGTTTACTTCAGTTTACTGATTAGTCTTTTCATGTCAAGTAGGTGGAATCTACTTTTGAATCCAGGGCTTACTTAGAAATCGTGCTAACGTAGATGAATATTGATTCTTACAGGTTTACAGGTATGATCGAATGAGTACATATTAAAAGTTCTTTAAAGTGTCAGCAGTATTTTATTTGCAATTTAAAAGCTTAGTAATTAAGATGCTAAAGTATAGACAGCTCATGTAAGGTAAAACCATTTGGCTTCCTTCAATCTTTCAAGTAGACATGTTCAGAAGTAAGTAACGACAGTAAAATATGTTTGTGACTCTAAGCATTAAAATCTCAGTTACAAAGTATTTCTACTTTAGTCTATGTAATTTGTAATGTTATAATGATTGTTTTTGTCAGTATTTATGCAATAGTACATTATCTTGTCTGTGTAATCACTAACCCACATTTTACTTCTGCAAGATAACTTACAGCCAGTTATCCTTTGGACGGTATTACTTCGATTGTGCAAACTACAAACCATCATGCCTTCATACATGAGATCATGGTTACCTATATTTTATTTCCATATCGAACCCTATGGTTCTAGTAATTTCTAGATTCAATAGGGTCATTCCTATTCTATTTATCATGTTTAGTTCTATGATTACTTTACTATCCACTAGACATAGTAAAACGAGAATAAGAACCAAGTTGAGTCATAACCCAAAATCCATCAAATTATTGTCGCTTTGAACTATGTAACAGAATTTCATAATAATGTTCTTACATTCAGTTTTGTACTACTTCAAAGTTCTAATACTATTTGAGTTATTAGTTCATGTAAATCTTATAGATATGCATAATCTATTTGTTCAATAGACATTCAGTCTATAATTAGTTTGTGATTATAAATGTATTTTAAACTAGAGTTTATAATCCTTTGCACTATTACATTATGCCATTTATAAAATTATGACTTGTAATATTGTTATTACAAGAGATTTACAATGTATAAACTATAGTCTTATTAAAAGGAAAACTATAGTTGTTTATTGGTTAGCAAGCACTCTCCCACAAAACATTTAATCTCTTGTCTATAATAATGACCTAAAACTTTGAACTCTATCTATAAACAAGACATGAATTATTCGATTTCTATCTTATAATAAATACGATGTTTTAGAGAAAGAAATGCAATCCTTCCCATTGCAATTGTGAAGTTATAATATATAAGTTGTATGGTTATTGCTAAAATGAGTTTATTGCATGCATGACTTTCGGCTTAAACTAAAGTTTGAAAGTGACATTCCATGATAAATCAACGTAACCCTAATGTTGATAATCTTGTCACTATAATACATACGATATGGCGCATATGATGAACGATTTGGATGGAAAATTATTGGTTTAATAATATGGTTCACTCCTCGCTCAAATGATTGAATAATTGGATTCTTGTTTTACGCAGGCATTATAGAACACGAACCTCTTTGCATGGTTTGATTTGTTGGCTACATGGTCGTCTCCTAACCAAGCATTGAGGATATAAAACACTGCTTGAAACCTAACCCTTATCATTTCCTTTTCATAGTTTGTTCTAGCTCTAGGGTTGCTCTGCTTGGATTCCATGGCGGTCACCGGTCCTCCTTCCTCTGGTTGTCTTGTGACTTGGTTCCATGCTGTGTTTGTCACTGGTTGTTATACAGGATTATACACCTAATAACCTAAGGTATGGGGTTACCAACATACTCAATTACTTGTAGACAATTGACTCTTAAAACACAGAATAAGAAATAGGAAGATTAAAGGACTTACTTGTTAAACGAAGGTCGATCCTTGCTAATCTTCTTCTTCTCTGTTCCACTTCCAAAGTCTTCAGGATTGTTCCTCTTTCACCTGTCAAGAAACACTTTTCTAGATACAAGATGATTCATATATGTATAAGCAGGTTAGATAAATCACATATAGATGCAGAAGCATAAATAATTATGAAACCACAAGACATGAAACACATTTGGAAGAAGTAATCTCTTTATTATCAATAATGGAAAGAGTTCAGATACAACCCAATGCCTGAGACAAGGACTCCTCTGCAACCAAAGGATTCTGAGTTCATTGCTCCAAAGACTTCTGTATAAACTCCACCAGCATAACTTTTCTCTCTCAGTGTAAGTAATAGACACCCTCCCCAAGGCCTGTATTTATATGGGTGAAATAAGGCAGTTCTCGAAGGTTAGGGAGGTTGCAGCAGTTAAGGAAATTAAGTTAAATAACTTAACTAATCTCCCATTAGCGCGAGTATTTTTATGTTTTAATGTTGAGACACATTTGCGGGGCTGTAGCAGAGTAACCCGCGAATGACTCGCGACTATGTATAAGCGCAACCCGTGAATACATGGATTCGCGACTTACTGTACAGGAGAATCGCGAGTGATGCGCGAGTTGTATAAAATGATAGTCGCGAATACATCTCAATATAGGCAAATGAAAAAGTAACTAGGTGGATGATGAAAGAATGTATTTCATGACAAGCCAATCTATAGTGTTTTGGGCAAACCTCTATCCATAAGTGTGCTTTTGTGTTCCAACATGAGGGATGTCGGCACTCGGATGGAGAGGTGCCATTCAGGTGTATAACATATGCCCCCTAATGTGTGAGGTCAGAGGGGATTGATGGCCGAAATACATTATAATGTTTATCTTTGGAGAACTCAGAAATCCAATGGAGCAGAGAGAGTACCTGAAACAAAGCATAGTAATGTCATATACAAAGTTACATCTGAGAATGCTATGTTCAATTTACTGGAACATTAGCTCCTTTACAATATTTGATTACATCATATGAGACGGGTATAAAACCACGTATATTACAAAGGTGGATCGAAGGCACAATATACAATAATGATGAGTCTTCAAAGATCTGGAAGATATGTAGAGAGATCGAACATATTCTTGCGCAACTTAGTCTATATGTGAGATACTAAGGTCTTCATAAAAGAACCCAAAGAACCAGTGCAATCCAAGCCATGTGAATAAGGGTAAGCTAAAGTCGAACATGGAGAGGATTCAACAGTTTGTCAATCAATAGGTGATAATTGACAACTGAAGCAAAGGAGTTCACCAATGATGAAAGTGAATCCAGAGGTACGATCGTCAAAACTCTAGGTCTTCGTCATCAGGAATTACTGAAACGGAACCATGTTGTGATAAGGAAGGCAATAGATCCTCCAACGGATCACAAGAGTGACTAGGAACTGAGCAAAAGAAGGGAGACACAAATAGATAGCAAATATAACAATGATGGAATCAAGTTATAGATCATACATTGGGTAAATTCCTTGAACAGTGAGCACAACACAGAGATGACCTAAGGCAGTGTACAATGGATAGATAGAACAACTAGACTTATCTATCATGTAGGATACATGATCAGATTCCCCAGGTACAATGGACAAGAGGAGGAGTAAGAAACTCAAAGTGATAGCTGAACACAAGTGTATACTGAAACATGGATATAGAAAAGCAAAGAGTGCTATGTTCAAGGACGACATGCTGCCATTACTGAAAATAAGAGAAAACTTCTTCCTTACCTTCCCTGTTAAATTTTAATGAGTCCAGGAAAGTAAACTCGGTTCCCTCTTCATTTTTTAACAAGCTTGAAGAGATGGGAAAATAATGCTTGATATACTGATCCGTGGATTTAATGAGCCCGAACTAGTACAGTCTCAAACGGTGTTTTCACATTTAGAGAGTCTGAAAACTCCAAAGAAGACTCCAGGGGGGTCCTTTTTCAACCAATTTAGTCTCCTGAGGCCGAAAAAGTATAAAACAAACCACAGAAGAACTCTCTTAACTTCTGAAGAAGAAAAGGCGCACCTTTTTCGTACTTAGTCAGGGAGGTCCGAAAAAGGTTAAATTACCACCTACCCAACACTCCTTCCAGAACAGCATAAGATAGCTTGAGTTTTACGAGTGTGAAGGAAAGCAAGATCACTCGAAAAGATCCATTTGGTTACAAGAAATGGGGCTTACAACAATAAAATCGTTTCTTTGTTCTGTAGTGTTTAATGAGAATGACAAAGACACAAAGTACACTCGGAATATTTTTCATGTTTGGGTCCAGAGCACGAAAAAGAGAAATCTAAGCTCAAAACGGGTGTTCCTTTTCCATAAATTTAGTCCCTTAGGTCCAGAAAAGTGATAAACCTATACCTGAGAATACTCTTCTCAATTCAAAAGAAAAGAGAGTGATCCTTTCTCGTATTATTCCGCATGGTCCGAGAAAGAGATAACCTACCACCAATGTGGATGCCCGTTCACATATTCTTAACGAGCTTGAATGGACGAGATAACTCGGCAGTCAAGTCTATTTTGAAGGAGTCAGACCTGGGCCTAAAGAAACTCCATAAGGTCGGGGAGTCCTATAAAGGGATATCTTGTAAAAATAGATTCAGAAGAAGCTCTATTTGGCGTGAAAAACAGCTATGAGGAAACCCCTGGGCCTGAAACAGTGACGGCATGAGTACCAAAGGATGGCAAAGGCATAATAAGATGACACTCATGAAATAAGGATCCTATCCATGGAAGAACAATGGTAGAGACAAGGGACTAATGGCTTAGGATACCATAGTCCGTGGAAAAATGTTGCATACTAAGGTTAATGTGGAGTGATAAGATGCCAACATGAGTTGGAGATAGCAAAACCACCCTATAGAAGCATCAACACTTTGTAAAAGTTGGTAAACCTGTTCCAAGGCATAAAGAGGGTGATATTAGTCAATTGACATTTCAAACTATACAAAAAGACCCACTTTACGAAATTTTATTTCTATAAATAGTTTGAAAATTAAAACATTTCTCACCATTTGCACTTTTTCGACCAAAAAGGAAAGTTTACCCTCTATCTTTGATCGATTACCATGGACAATTGGACCATCGAAATTCAGATCCGTCAGTTGCAGGTAACTCTACACCCTAAGCCCTTCAATTTGATCCAAACAAATATCAAAATTAATGGTTAATTCAGTATTTTACATCATCCCAAATTACATAAGGGCGCATTCGTGGGTTGCAAAGAGTAAAAGTCGCGAATACGCGTTTTACTCGCGAGTTGTCGAACTAGGCAATCGCAAATGACTCATGGCCTGCCTAACTAGACAGTCGCGAGTGCTGCACGATGAGTGAAAACTCAAAATTAATGCTCAATTTTTTATTTTTAAAGATGAAATACTGAACCAAATTGTGTGTATTTACCAGGAAAAATATGGTGCTGGAGTGGAGGGAAAGAGAACATGAAATAATGGATCATGGGGCACTCCAAAGCGCAGTCGTAATACAAGCATCGAGAACTTGCGGGCTGCTGAAGTTCTTTTGCACATCGCCCATGCGGTCAAATGTCCTCTTACTGGAATTCATGGTCAACTACTGGTATCATGACATGGGGATGTTTAACCTTCAAGGTGAGACTTTAGAGCTTATCGTAGAGGATATATATTTCATAACCGGGTTATCACAACGGGGGGCACCGGTGAAATTGGAGGGCACTTGCAGGGGTAGAGACCCCTTGAGTGTCCAAAACTATGTTGACATGTTCTGTACACCAGGTACGCAAAAGAGGGGCAGCAGTGTTATTATTGCAGACATCTAGGATTTCACACTCCAGGTACTAGCTAGCACTATTGTGAGACTAGCGGGATCATCAGGGTTGCATATGGCCACCAGGAATCAAATGAGGGTGGCAATTGATTGCTTTAGAGGTGCCCTCTATGATTGGTGCTCGGGGGTGCTCCCCATCATGAAGAGGCAACTTTCCCACTATAGGAGAGGAAGATGCAAGAACTTTGGTTATGCCAGCATACTAGTAGCGTTCTTCTTTGAGAGGGTACCAACTATTTGCCCTGCGATACCACTACAGGTTCGACATCCACGTCAGCCAAGGCTGAGGCGGTGGGGAGATATCTTCCTCTGTCAAGGAGGAGGAGACATAGTACATAGCATCTATGATGATGACTTTTATGTATGGTGGGAACGACAGCTGCCGGCATTGGAGCAGTTTCCATACGCTGGGATGGATTTCCGAGGTGATCCCAACCTTGTCCTCCCTCCAGGAGGAATATGGGGTGAGATGGGTAAGTGATTTTTTAATTTTTTATCATTTTCAAATTTTTATGAATTTTCAAATGATAGAATATATACATATGTACAAGCCCTAATCCTAGTCATGCGTCAAAATGCAGATATTGGACCAGTCCGCCCTGAAGGGCACCCGCGGATGTTCGTGCAACCGGTTGTAGGAGGAGACCCAGGATTGGTTCGGGTACTGGAGGGGAAGCTAGCCAGGCTGACCCAGCGAGTACCTACGATACGGATTGAGCACATACCTACAGCCATGCAGGATTTTGTAGTAGGGGTTCCACCGATATGGCTACGACTGTTCATGCGAGTAGCTAGAGAAGTACTTATCTACAGAGATGCGGTGGAGGCTGCCGAAGCCGAGGAGGCTGAGGAAGCCAGGGTGCCTAGAGATCATGGGGACCAAGGTGGTCCTAGTGGCCATGGCGGGAAGGCTTAGTTCTAGGGCATTATATATATATATATATATATTGGTTGTCGGTTTATTTACAAGTGTTCTTTACATGTTTGCTATATATTTTATGAAATGTGTGCGAGATGCCAGTCCAAAATATAATTAGCATATGCATCATTCAATGAATTTTGATTTCGTGGAATATGATTAAAAGTAATAACTTCAAAATGTCTTTCCAGTAAATGAATTTGCATGAACTGACGTAACAAGGTAGGATTCCATACCTGATAAGCTCGATTGAGCTGGGAAACTACCAATTGAGAATCCAAATGGACTTCAAGTTGGGTGATGCCATGTGACAAAGCATCCCATAGGAGCTCAATAACAGCCCTATACTCAGCAACATTATTAGAAGCAGGACCAAGACAAGTGCCACCCGCAGCAACAAGCTATCTTGTGGGAGAATAGATAACCCATGCTGCCGAAGCCAGGTTGGAAGTGTGACGGCTGGCGCCATCATCGAAACCTACATACATTTCGGAAGACATCTACAAGAACCAGCAAATAATATAAAAAACAAAACTAACAACCTAATGTACCTAAAAATACATACACTAAAATACAAGAAAAAGTGCTAAGCCTAAGCATAGTACTTCTTCATGTAGAGCCCATTTCTAGGCTCAGGGGGGCAGCTTATTCCCATCATAATCCACTAATTCATATGCACCTTTACTCAAAACTTTTGACATGACATAGGGTCCTAACTACATAGCCTTGAATTTTCCTACCCCCAGAGGTTCTTTATCTTGGTCCCAAAGCAAGACAAGTTCCCCTTCAGAGAAAACCCTAGGTTTGACCGTTTTATCATATTGAGATTTAACCCTATTCTTATGAGCCTAATTGGTAGTCAACGCATCTCTACATTGCTCATCAAGGTGTTCTATATGTACTAGACGTTCTTCAAGCTCAGTCCTATCAGGTAACACATGAATGGCTATCTGTAAGGACGAGATTTCGCATTCAATCGGAGTGACCTGTGGTAGTCTTAACATTAGTTCAGTAAGCCTAAAGAGCAGGATATAACATGATATGCCAATTATAACATGTATCAATTGTCCATTTAAGGATAGTTTTCAAAGTCTTGTTTACAGCCTCAACTTGACCATTTGCTTGCGAATAGTATGGAGAAGAATGCTCTTGTTGAAATTCGAGCATGGTGGTCAGTTCTGTCATCATGTTATTTTGAAAATGACTGCCATGGTCAGTGACAATAACTTTGGGAATACCAAACCTTGCAATAATTTGATTGAAAACAAAGAAAGTTGCAGTTTCCCCGTTATCTTTGAAAGTAGGCATTGCCTCTGCCCATTTCGTAAAATAGTCAACGACAACAATGATGTATTTATGCCCCCCAGCCGAGACTGGGTTGCATGTCATGTAATCAATCCCCCATTTCATTAAGGGGCCTACCGAGACAACAGGAAATAATGGAGCAGGGTGCGACCGCATTTTTCTGGTGTAAAGCTGACATGGATGACAATGCTTCATGGCTTCCACACAATCTTTAAAGATCGTGGGCCAGAAATAACCAGCACAAAAAATCTTCTGGGCCGTTGCTAACCCAGATAAATGACCCCCACATGCTCCACTATGAGAATCATTTAGGACAATCTCCGCTTCCTCATGAGTAAGGCAGCGATGCAAGACGGAATCTACCCCTTGTCGATATAATGTATCTCCTATAATGAGGTAGTTTTTGGCATGAAGGCGTAACTTACGTCGTTCCTCCCTAGAGTAAGCGGCAGGATACTTCAAAGTCTAGAGATATATAAGAATATCCCCATACCAAGGATCAGAGGTGGATATTAAGAAGATGTGCTCATCTGGGAATGAGTCATCCTCAATCGCTACATTTTCTTCAGTGGGAAATTCTGCTATTAGCTCAGCAAAAACTAAGGAATTTTTAGACTTAGCGGATTGAAAATCCAAGTCAAACTCCTAGAGAATGAAAATCCATTTGTTGAATTTTCCCCCAACAATCCGTCGGGATAAAACATATTGGAAAGGATTCACATCCACCACTACCGTGGTGGTCCTCAGTAAAATGTAATGGTGCAACCTCTGCACAGCATAGACAGCTGCTAAGGCTAACTTCTCGACGTGGGAGTACCTAAGCTCAGGTCCAGCCAAAGCACGGCTAAGATAATAAATGACATGCTCAACGAGCTTATCATATTCCTGAACTAGCACTACCCCAATGGTTGACTCCGACGCGGCCAGATATAATATAAAATCCCTAGAATAATCTGGTGGGCGTAACAAAGGAGCCGACAGCAAAGCTTTTTTCAATGCCTCGAACGCAATTTGTGTAGTTTCATCCCATACAAAAGGAGTGTCTTGTTTGAGCAAGCGCATGAAACCTTTAGTGATCTTGGCATAATTAACGATAAAACGTCGAAGAAAGTTGGACTTTCCTTGCAGGCTTTGAAGTTGCCTGAGAGAACGAGGAGGAGGCAGATTTACAATGGCCTCAACTTTTAAAGGATCCACCTGGATGCCTCTACTAGATACGATGAATCCGAGTAATCTTCCCGACTCGACATAGAAAACACACTTGTGGGGATTCAAGCGAATTTTATAGTATCTGCATCTTTCAAAAATCAACCTCAAATGGTCTGGATGCTAGACCCTCTTGCGAGAATGTGCAAGCAGGTCATCAAGGTAAGGTTCAACAATGGATTTTATGTCATGAAAAGCAAAGTTCATGGCTCATTGAAAGGTAGCCCCAGCATTTTTCAATCCAAAGGGCATTTTTCTATACGCAAATGTACCCCAAGGGCAAATGAAAGCATTTTTATGTTGGTCTTCCGGTTTGATTTGGATTTGATTGTAGCCAGAGAAACCATCCATAAATGAAAACACTTCACTCCCCGTACATGCATCTATGATCTGGTCAATGAATGGTGTGGGGTAGTTATCCTTGGGATAGGATTTATTGACGTCTCTAAAGTCAGTACAAACGTGAATAGTCCCTTGCTTTTTATCAACAGGAACAGGGTTGGATACCCATTCATTCAAAGCTATGGGATATATAAAACCAGCTTTCAAGAGCTTCTCAACTTCTGCCTTCATAGCCGCCGCTTTACGCGGGTTCACGGGGCGTAATTTCTGTCGAACCGGCTTGGCATCAGGATAGGTTCGAATTTCATGTTGGACAATAGATGGATCAATGCATGGCATCTCCTCATATGACCAGGCAAAGATATCGCAGAATTCCTTGAAAAAGGCAGTATAGATGGCAATCTCCTCCGGAGAGAAATTTGCACCTATATAGATGTTTTCCACGACATCTAGGTTCACAGAGATATTGATAGGTATAGTGGTGGAAATGTTTGCCATATTCCCCTCGGCAAACACCCCTTCCCTAGGAAAAGGGTTGATAGGTAGCTCAATATCATCTGACAGTCTCACCTTAAAATCTTGGTTTTCTATCTTGCTCAGATCTGGAAGAAAATAGGATCGATGATGAAGATCCTCACAAATCTTATCACGTCCACTCATAGCTTCCAGAATAGCTTCATCGAAAGGAAAAATTGTATCTAAGCAATCTATGGAATATAAAGAGTTTTCCGCCCATGCGGGAAAATAGACTTCTTCCAGATCATCCGAGACTAAAAGAGGATCTGGAATTGGATCAGCAGTAGCTTCAACGATGGCTTGATAAGCTACCTCTACTGCTGATAAAGGAAATTCTGGTTCATGGGGAGTTGGGAGGACCCAAGGATTAGTCCTATCACCAACCGTAGTGATGGACTTCCCCACAGTAGTAGAACCAATGTAGTTCACCGGGGCCGGAAGGTCAAATGTGCCCATCAATGATGCGTACATTCCATCTCCCAAGCTTTGTGCAGCAGGTTTGACCTGATCAACCAATGGCATAGTGGATTCCTTAGACTCTAAATGGCCTTTTCGGGTAAAATCAAGCTGGTCAACAGTAACCAAATTTCCCTCATGTGGAAAAACCACTACATGAAGAACAGCTGATGGAACAACAAACATTGCATAAGTCCAATTCCTTCCCAGAAGCAAATTATAGTCCAAAGGAGCATCAATCACTTCAACTTCAATAGACACTGCTTTGCCTACCAATTTAAGCTCGAAAGCTGGCAGGATACCATGAGGACGGAAGGATCTTCTATCAAAAGCAGTAAGTAAAGTGTTTGATGGGACCAGCTCTGGGGATCCAAGAGGTTTCCAACAGGCCAGGGACATAACACATGTAGAGGCTCCTTCATCAACAACTGCCCTTCCAATGGTCTTACCACCATGGATGAAATCTATCGATAGGGCTACATGGTAAGGCAGGCGAATTTTGACATTAAACAGATTGAATTTCGCCATGAGACTCAAAGAATCGATGCTACCTAAAGCTGCTAAGAGAGCATCCCGCTGGGCAGGACAACTCTGTAACACCTCTAAAGCTGACATTGCACACGAGGTTTGAGCTAAGTCTTCAACCACGGAGTAGTTTGAAGAATCCCTAGAATTAGGGTTATGCAAAGTCTTCTTGAAAACACCTTTCGGTATCTTCGGCATAGTTTCGGCAGGTTTTTTTATCATGAGAGGGTTGGAAGGTTCAACTACAGCTTTACCCTTCTCAGAAGTCTCAGTTTCATAGTTTTTGTTCCTGGTTTGCAACAAAGTCGAAGATCGAACCATGTTGATATAATTAGGGTCAGGGGCATTTTGAGTGCCCCCTGCTACATTAGAAGCTGAAGCAGAATTCTGTCCTTGGGGAAACGGGTCCTTCAGGACAGCCGGTTGTTGAGATTTGAGCAGCTTCTGGGCTTTATCAATAAGGGGACAAAGGTGAGTAAGATCGTCCTCTTGGCACAACTTACAAGGGAACTTGACCTTCTTCTTTTCTTTTTTTCCCCCATCAGCATTGTTCGTAGGTTTGGGCTTGTTTTGGTTTCCCTCTCCTTTCTTACCTTTCTTCTTCTTCCTGCCGGGCTGCTGATTGCCCTTAGAAGAAGTTTGTGCAAAAACATTTGCATTTTGGGGAGAGGGGGCATCCTTTGCTGCCTCCGCCGTAGAATTTTTGACAGACAACTGGTGAAGTTGTTTAGTTAAAGACTCAATGGTGGGAGAGTTGACAGACCCAACCACACCATCGGCGTGGGGTCCAGGCTTAGGCTTCTCCGGCTCGTGCGAAGGCCTCGGTGCCTCAGGGATGATCTCATACAAGATCCTAGACTATGATTAAATCAAGTCTAACTGCTGGGCCCTGAGTATGGCTTCTTCTTCATTCGTTACTCCTGATGTGGAAACATCCTTAGATATGTATGGCAATAGTGATTTAAGGAACCATTCTAATAGAAACTCAGGAGGAATGGTGGCTTTGATAAGGCTCTTTCGCCTCCTCCACTCTTGGATATGATCCGAGATGTGGGTAGCCTTGTTTTGTCTAAAAGTAGACAACAAGTCTGTTCCGAAATCGTATCAAACCGGAAGCTGAAAGTGGCTAAGGAAAGCACTAGCCAAATCCCAGAAACTACTAAAGGCAGCAAAAGGCAATTCGATATACCACTTAGCCACCGTACCAGTCAAGGTCCTCTGGAATAGCCTCAATCTAATTGAATCCTCATTCAACGAATTGGAAGAACACCATAAGTGAAAAGTGGTGGCATGTGCCCCAGGATCTTCACCAGCTTTACCTTCGAACTTAGGGATGTCCGAGGGCAATTTGGTGGGAACAGGTGGCCACAAGGGGTCATGCCTCACTGGGTCATTCATTAACTTTGACAAGTCTGACAAGTTTAAAGTTGCCAGGAAAGGAAGTTTGGGCCTAACCGGGGTAGTAAATGTGCCAACTTGGGGATTCGAGGGACCTGCCCCCAAATGCCCATGGGTAAAAGTGGGGTTTCCCCCAGCCACCGGTTGTGAAGTGGGAAGGTTGCTTTGAAACGAATTCCATCCGTAAGCCACAGGATTTTGTGTGGGAGGTGTAGTGTAAGTGTTTCGAGCCGTCCCCATAGAAGCAGGGGTCTAAAAGACTGGAGCAGGTATCCCTCCGCTAAAAAACGAAAAGGGAGAGCTCGTGTATGGGACCGAAATAAGGGTTTGGAAGCTCTACCCGTAAGAGGTGTTGCTCCCAAACTGCACTCCTACATATGAAGGAGATGGACCTACGTATGGACTGGATGGGGGAATGTGCCCCCCATTCCAAGGATATCCTTGGACATAAGCCGAGGATCCTACCGGACCACTCTAGGTAGTGTAAGGGAAGGAAGAAGGAATGGTACGTATACTGGGGATCCCAGCAACCGTGTTACCAGAAGTACCTCCTATGTTTTAGTGAACCGGTGGTTGAACCACCCGGCTCGCTGGAGTCAAAGGTGTACAAGGCAAACTAGATCTAGGGGTACTGACTGGGGGAGGTAGCACCCCTTCAACCGGAATGGTTGAGGTAAACACAAAAGAACTTTCTTCCGCAGAAGACATGACTCTACCCACAGGTACACCTAGCACTGGTGAATCAAAAGGCCTAACCTGGACGACTACAGGATCATTTAATTCAGTCAAGGGGGAGTTAAAATTTCTTGCAAACTCATCAATCTGCAATTCTTCTATCTCAACTGTATCAATATTGAAACGGTTAGCAATGAGTTCTAGTTCACCAAGCACTTCACTTGTTCCTATAGGTTCAAATGAACCATCTGTGTCTAATCTCCACCTTTGAGGTAAAGGTGGAGGCTCCAATGCAGCGATAGGAGGAAGGTTTCTCAACCTTCTTGACCTTCTAACAATTTGGTCCTCCAGAATTAAATATTTGACAAATCACACCCTAAGGCCAACTAAACATAGGCAAAACCATAGAGCATACACTAAAAAGTTCCTAGAGTCTCAAGCAATCAAACCAGGGTGAAAGATATACTTTCCCGAAGAAAGTTGATGAACGATTACTTGGCGTCCTTGAGGTGGTTCTTAGGCACAAGCGGAGGAATCACCCACCGCCCTCCTACACTTTCCACAATGGTTACCTTCCAATCCCATTCAAGGTGAACTTGAAATAGCCTTCTGGTTTACCTAGGTATGAACCCTAAAAGACAAGAGACTAAAGGCTACCTTGGCAATACCAGCTGTCTGGGGGGACAGTCGTCAGCCGAACTCGTACGCATGGGCAGGGTAGCTGAGCGTGAAACTCTGTCTAGGACAGAATCCCCAGATGCGTAAAAGTCCTGGGTTACGTTTTGACAAGGATTCGTAGGGTTATATCCTCTGTCCAAGCCTCCATGTGGCCTAGTGCTTAACTCCCGTTTGAGAGGAGCTTCCCAGATACAGTGATACAGTCAAGGATTTCCCTAAAGAAAGGTCCACTACGTCTGAGTTTATAACTTGTGGGAAGTTTACACTCCCTAGCCCACAAGTGTAGCCTAAGCTAGTAGGTGAAAGGCCCCTAAAAATAAAAACTTACTAGTAAATTTTAATTTATGCGTTTATTTTAAAGGGCTGTTCTTTACTCAAGAGGTAATGGAGTGGTATACTGTATGATATTTTGACTCAAACAAGAAACAAATGAAAGTAAAGGTGTATTCAAAGGAAAATCACCATAAAAACAAACTTCTTTTTAATTTTTGCAAATATGTATTGATGAAATGAAAGATACGATGAAAGAAACTAAGCCTATGTTTTTGTAGTTTTTTGATATAATATTTTTAAATTGAAATGAACACTACTTATGCAAAAATCACAATGCGAAAGCTTTAACTATGTTTTCTTTTCATTTTTAAAAATAATCAAAAACTCTACTATGCATCTACAATGCACAAAGCTTGAGCAAACTTGACACTTGTAAACTGTAAAAAAGCAACAGGCTGAAGCAAACAGGCTAACGAGGCTAAAAGACAACCAATGAAGGAAGGCTAGGAACCCTAGCTTGGGTGCAAACAATGACAAAAATCAATGCAGACTCACAAAGGCAAGTGACAACCAGCCACTGTCAGAAGACAGACTGGAAAAACTGAGTCCAAAACCCTGATCACTGATCTGGACTAAGACACTTTAACCCACTACCCAAACAGGCCAAAACACTTCAGTATGCAAGCAGTAAATAAACCAAGCAAAAAGACTCAAGAGCTTCTGAAAAAGCAAGGAAACGTGATCACCAACAGTATTCAGACTCACTACACAGCATTCTTAAAGAAAGACCACTCAGAAACAGGAACCAAACAAAGAGAAGAACAAGCCAAACTTATCTCAAAAATCCCCACTTCCAGGAGTATTCGCGACTGTCACTAAGAACAACTCGCGAGTGACTCGCGACTGTCTAGTATAACAACCCCCGAATGCACAGTAGTATTCGTAACTGTCTAGAAAGACAACCCATGAATGGGTATAAAAATTTTCTCAGAAAATCAAGAAAAAACCCAGGACTTTCAAAAGCTGAAGTAAATAAGAACCAGGATAAAAATCACAAACAGACTCACAAGAAAAACTGGTCAGGAGGATAGAAAACAACCTACAGTAGTCCGGCTCCCCAATGGAGTCGCGAGTTCTGTTGTACAGGATTATACACCTAATAACCTAAGGTCTGGGGTTACCAACATACTCAATTACTTGCAGACAATTGACTCTTAAAGCACAGAATAAGAAATAGGAAGATTAAAGGACTTACTTATTAAACGAAGGTCGATCCTTGCTAATCTTCTTCTTCTCTATTCCACTTCCAAAGTCTTCAGGATTGTTCCTCTTTCACCTGTCAAGAAACACTTTTCCAGATACAAGATGATTCATATATGTATAAGCAGGTTAGATAAATCACATATAGATGCAGAAGCATAAATAATTATCAAACCACAAGACATGAAACACATTTGGAAGAAGTAATCTCTTTATTATCAATAATGGAAAGAGTTCAGATACAACCCAACTCCTGAGACAAGGACTCCTTTGCAACCAAAGGATTCTGAGTTCACTGCTCCAAACACTTTTGTATAAACTCCACCAGCATAAATTTGCTCTCTCAGTGTAAGTAATAGACACCCTCCCCAAGGCCTGTATTTATATGGGTGAAATAATGCAGTTCTCGAAGGTTAGGGAGGTTACAGCAGTTAAGGAAATTAAGTTAAATAACTTAACTAATCTCCCATTAGCACGAGTATTTTTATGTTTTAATGTTGAGACACATTCGTGGATCTGTAGCAGAGCAACCCGCGAATAACTCACGACTATGTATAAGCGCAACCCGTGAATACATGGATTCGCGACTTTCTGTACAGGAGACTCGTGAGTGATGCATGAGTTGTATAAAATGATAGTCGCGAATACATCTCAATATAGGCAAATGACAAAGTAACTAGGTGGATGGTGAAAGAATGTATTTCATGACAAGCCAATCTATAGTGTTTTGGGCAAAACTCTATCCATAAGTGTCCTTTTGTGTGCCAACATGAGGGATGTCGGCACTCGGATGGAGAGGTGCCATTCATGTGTATAACACTGGTGCATGGTTTTAGAAGCCATTCCCACTGTCTTGGTTCACGATCTGCGACTTGTGGAGATTACTGTTGCTCATGGCTTGTTGTCTGTGTAGTTATCCTTTCGCTGTCTTCATAGCTTAGAGTATGCTTCAGTTACCTGTTACTGTTCTCATGGATCGTCATTGCTTGAGAGATACCCTTACATGCTGTTCAGTTTTTAGGAAGGAAAAGCATATAGGTGACAGTGCTTCGATGAGGCTTTTCGTTGTTCTCCATTGACAGGTGATTAATAAAGTTAGAATTCTTTTACTTGTTGCAAATATATATATATACTGTTATCATGGTTTAATAAGTAAATAGTTTCGCTGACAGTGGTCTTTCATAATCCTTACAGGTGCTCTCTACTGTAAACTTTCACGACGAAGACAAAAGGCAGCCAACCAACTATTGTCATGGCTCATGGTTTGTTTCGGGTAAGCCGCGTGGTTCATGTGTTGGGTTTTCACCCTACTTGCAATAGGGTGGTCAATGGAATCACCTAGGGTTTGGGGAAACCCTCCCTCAACTCGCCATGAGCTTTGTTATTAGTTTTTTTTATAGGTTGTTGTTGCAAAACTTAGTATAAAACCCTCGCTAGGGTAGACTCAATTTATCTGAGCACTATATTTAGTTGAAGTTTGGCTTTACAGCCGGGTTCCATTAATGGTTTTTGTAATGACAATGTTGTCGTAAAACTTGGTTGCTTTAACATATGTTTTATATTAAGCTCTATTAGGGTTTTTACCCTTCTTGGCAGTTAGTTGAGATTTTGTACTTTGTTTAAATACTCTGTGTATGGGTTTATAAATAAAGTTTTGAGACTGATACTTGCGGTCGTAACTTAATTACTCTTGTTTTTACTTAGAATTATGATTTATGTTTTATCTTGTCGAAACCCTTGTTTGAAATGGATTATTCCAAGTATATAATAATTACTATCTTTTTATTTGTCCTTAAAGGACTGTGAGAAAATTATAATAATTCATGGTTATTAATGTTTACATAATTAAATGAATTTCACTTATTAGTTCAATGTTTTACTATTTGTACTTGTAATAAATATAGGGGTTTTAACCCTATCTTTTAATTTCACAGGTACATCCTATTAGTAAAATAATAAGATACAGTTTCTTTTAGAAGTATACATTTTGTTTTTATTATTCAGTATTGTATTTATTTCCTGTGAAATGAACTTAGTTAGTTCTTTATTAGTTTAAAAGAACTAACTTATGCTTAACCTAGGTTACTAAAGTACATAAGAATACATATAGATTAAGATGAGATTATGAGCTAGGGTTTATCCTATTTAACTTTTATTAAATACTAATTTATGTATTGTTATTTTGTTAATTCTATTATTGTCACAAAGTTTTCTTCAGTATGTTTAAAGGAATTAATAATTTATAAACAATACTGTTTATTGTTAATAATAATACTATTTGTATTAATATCATTATTATTTATGAATAATGTATTTACTTAAGTTTATGTTAGTATTTATACATATAATAAATAAGACTGAGAGCAGTCTATAGTAATTGTGTTTATTTATTAATAAGATTATTTTTGTACACTTGGTGAAAGGAATAAGAACTTTTATCCTGTTAATACTCCTTACCTCTAAATTCTCTGCAACTGTATGAACAGTTCTTTATTAATAATATTATATGCATAGGTTACTACAATCTGTTCGTTATTTTGATTCTAAGAGAAATAATATTATAAGGGTTATTAAGTTCTAATTATGAAATTCCTTAATTCAATTAGTTTATCTTTAGAATTTAATCAGGTTATGTGTCCTTACTTGAAGTTTAGATAGGTGTAGGTAAAATAGCTATAAATATTAGGAAAAGAAATAGACTAACAGAACTATATTTGCTTCTTTACTTAACATAATTATTAAGCATTCAACTGATATTTCTATTCCTTCTGTTTCGGTATATATAGTTTACAGAAGTAGGTACTATGTAGAAGAATGAAATTCATACTTGAACATACTACTATTAGTAAATAATGTGATTCTACTTCTTTTCTGATATTCTAAATATACAGTCTAGTTCTAACAACAACTCTACGAAACAGATAATATTCTTCCTGAAAAAACAACTATTTATCGAAAGAAATTATTTCAATAATCTAAAAAATATAAGAACTCTTTTCATTTCATATTCCTATCATACTTCATTCATTTAAACACACTACGTGTGGTAGAGTACGATCTGGATTACTCCAGATGGAGAAAAATATAGGTAGGATTTATCTTTCATCAAAGAACAGATTCAGC
This sequence comes from Pseudotsuga menziesii, assembly GCA_001517045.1. Classification (NCBI taxonomy): domain Eukaryota; kingdom Viridiplantae; phylum Streptophyta; class Pinopsida; order Pinales; family Pinaceae; genus Pseudotsuga; species Pseudotsuga menziesii. The sequence continues at coordinate 83,481 of LPNX011034862.1, read as the reverse complement.
ATTAAAACAACTAAGAGATTTTGAAAATTGAGAGTCTACAACATAACATATAATCATTCATCAATTATTCACACACAGATATAAACTTTAACATGGAAATTAAAAGATAATGGAACCTGTTTTTAAAGCTGCATAACAACAACAATGGGAGGTCGTTCCTCCCTACCAACTCTTGGAGAGCGCTCATACAACAACTTCTCAGGACCCCTGAGCCTATTTTGGTCTCCTTGGCTGGAACTATGTGGAGTAAACAACAAAGTACTAGTCTAGAGACTCAATACCAACTCTGCACATTGCAGCAAGATCTTTCAGCTTCAAAGTTGTACTAGATCACCTTCCTGCAGTTTACCCCTCAAACACCTTACCCAAAAATTCTCTTTCTAATGAATTCCTTGAAGTGCATTCATCTGAATGATTATTCTCCTAGAATGAGTAGCCTCGGCTCTCTTCAATGGGTACTTTTATTAAGATTTCCTAGGTTTTTTTGGGTTAATCGTCATTAATTGAGCCACCTACTCTGATCACACTTTCTTGGGGGATCATGACCCCAAATGTAGGGAGCTTTCCACCTGCAACATAGGAAGTGTTTGAGGATGATGCCACTTGTCTTTTTTCTCTCCACTTTTTAATATTAAAATTAAAATATTCAGAATTACATTCCACATCCTTGACTCTGCTGAGTCATCAGTTTCAACTTAGTATTAAATTTAACATAATGCCTTGGAAAAAATCAAAATAAGATAACATTATCTTACAAAATTGGGGCATGTCACATACACACCCCCTTAGAATATAACATTGTCCTCGATGTTATTTATTCTTCATCCTCTGAAGTCCCCTGGAACAAAATTGGATATGCATATCGTATTTTACTTTCCAATTCCCCGGTGGCTTCTTCAGGACTAAGGTGCTTCCATTCAACCTTCACCTGTCCAATGGTGCGGTTCCGAAATGTAATTTCCCTCCTCCCAAGGATACAGTCCGGTTCCACAATAAATTCTCCTTCTGGTTCCACCTGTACAACATTCCAGTTAACAACATGAGTAGCATCATGAACATATTTCTTTAAAAAGGAAATGTGAAAAACATTATGTACTCTTAAGTTAGGTGGTAATGCTAATTGATAAGCTACTTGTCCAATCCTAGACAAAATTTCAAATAGGCCACAGTAACAAGGTGCCAGTTTTGCACAACTCCCCAATCTTAGAGAGCTCTTTTCGGGCCTTACCTTGATGAACACATGTTCACCTACCTGAAACTATTTTGGAGTGCTTTTTAAGTCTGCTTGACTTTTCTGCCAATCCTGTGCCACTTTCATATTTTCCTGCACTTGTTTCACAATTTCTTCTATTTCTTTCAACAGTTCTGGACCTAATACCAATCTTTCTACTAGATTACTCTAAGAGATAGGAGTATTACATTTTCGTCCATATAAAATTTCAAATGGACTAAATCTAGCTGATGTCTGGTAATTATTATTATAAGCAAATTCTACCAGATGTAAATAGTCCTCCCATTTACCAGGCTAGTCTTTGACATACATTCTCAATAAATATTTCAGTACCTGGTTTACCCTTTCAATTTGTCCATCTGTTTGAGGATGGAAAGAAGTACTGAAATTTAATGTAGTGTTTCACCCTTTAAACAAGGAATTCCAAAAGTTTCTTGTAAACTTACGATCTCTGTCTGAGATTATGACTTTTGGTACTCCATGTAATCAAAAAATATGCTTTAAAACAATATCAGCTATGTTGGCAGCTTTGTAAGTAGTTTTAACAGGTATAAAATGAGGTGCATTGCTTAACTTATCAACTACTACCATGATAAAATTAATCTGATTTTGATTTCTAGGTAATCTAGTAATAAAATCTAGACTAATTACCTCCCATTTCCATCTAGGAATAGGTAAAGGCTGTAGCAAACAAGCTGGGTGTTGGTGTTCAGTTTTTACGTGTTGACATTCTAACCACCTTGTAATATATTCAGCTACTTCAATTTTCATATTTGACCAGAAATACTCTTTTCTTAACATGGTTATAGTCTTTCGATAACCTGGATGACCTGAATATGGTGTTTTATGACTTTCATCCAGAATTAATAGCTTGACTTTAGGTACATTAGGTACATACAGTTTGTATTCATACAGTAATAATTATTTCTCATTTAAATTGTAACGTTTTGTTAATTTTTCAGTTGGATTTTCTTTAGATTTAGCTTGCAAATTCTGGTAAATTTCATCTTGTTTTATTCCTTCTTTAAGCTGTTCAACTAAGTTTGAAACATAAGTGCTTATTCTTGTTGCAAAATTCATCCTTGCATTCCTACTTAATGCATCAGCAACTTTATTTTCTTTACCTTTTATATGCTGAATTTCAAAATCATACTCGCTTAAGAAAGCTAACCACCTATCTTGTCTGGAATTTAAATTAGGTCGATCTAAAAGATACTTCAATCCTTTATTATCAGTTATTAAAACAAATTTTCTGTCAATTAGGTGATGTCGCCACATCTTTAAGGCGTGTATTACAGTTGCTAATTCCAAATCATATGTTGCATAATTCTTTTCATGAACTTTTAGCTTTCTAGACACATAGGTAATAACATGCCCTTCTTAAGTCAGAACACCACCTAAGCCATCATTACATGCATCAGTGCACACTACAAATTCTTTATTAGGATCTGCTATTCTTAGAATAGGTGCACTAGTTAATAAAGTTTTTAACTTTTTAAAGGTTTCTTCACATTTCTGATTCCAGTCGAACTTCTTTCCTTTCTTCTGCAAAGAAGTTATCAGATTTGCTATCCTCGAAAACCCTTCAATGAACCTCCGGTAATAACTGGTAATGCCCATGAAAGATCTAACACCGTCACATCCTTAGGGACCGGCCAATATTCGATTGCCTGTATCTTTTTAGGATCTATGAAAATTCCATCCTTGGTCACTACGTGACCTAAATACTGAATCTTATCCTTGAAGAAATCACACTTACTAAACTTTGCAAAGAGTTGATGTTCTCGCAACTCTTGCAAAACAATTTTTAGATGTTCTTTATGTTCTTCTTCAGTTTTTTAGTAGATTAGAATGTCATCAATAAACACAACCACAAACTTATCTAAATACTTATGCATTATGTTGTTCATTAAACACATGAAGACAGCTGAGGCATTAGTAAGCCCGAATGGCATTATGACAAATTAGTAATGACCATATCTTGTTCTGAAAGCTATCTTAAAGATGTCTTCATCTTTAATCCTCACTTGATGATATCAAGACCTTAAATCTATTTTTGAAAACATCGTGGCTCCACATATTTGATCAAATAGATCATCTATGCAGGGCAACAGATATCAATTTTTGATAGTCATCTTGTTTAGATGATGGTAATCTATGCAAATTCACATAGTTCCGTCCTTCTTCTTGATGAAGATGACAGGTGCCCCCCAGGGAGACACACGTGGTCGAATATACTTTTTATCAATTAACTCTTTTAATTATGATTTTAATTCATTGAGTTCCAATATGTTCATTCGATAAGAAGCCTTTGAGCTAGGGCCTTTGAGCTAGGTATTACACTTGGTACCAGCTCAATGGTGAAATCCAATTCCCTTTTCGAAGGTAATCCCGAAATTTCTTCTGGGAATACATCAACATATTCTTTTAAAACTGGGATGTCTTCTACTTTTAACTTATCTGTTTTAATTTTACTTTCCTCATCAGTAATTGTTCCTGCGTAAGCTTTACATCCTTTTCTAACAGCTCTTTTAAGTTCTAAAGCAGAAATCTACCTTACAGTAGCCTTTCTAGGAATTCCTTTAACACTTACTGATTTTTCATCACTGTTTAAACATGTGAAAGTTTTATCATAACAATTTAGAATTACTCTATGTTGTTCTAACCAATCCATACCAATCAACAAATCATAAGAGCCAAGTGGCAAAACATTAATTTTAACAACAGTTTCAAATTTATCCATAACTAATGCACATTCTTTCACAAAACATGTTAGGTTTCTTTTAGCACCAGTGGCTAACTGAACTAACCATGAGTTCTCAAACTTATTGACAGATAACTTACATTTTTCTACTATTTGAGGTGCAATATAACTGAGACTAGCTCCTAGATCAATCAAAATAGTTAGAGGGCTCTGATTTATCATACCTTCTACTTCCACGATGGAATTTTGATATTCAGCTTGTCAGTTCTCCAAGGCTATGTTGATTCTGGGCAAGCTCCTTGCTAGTTCCCCAATGGTCATCTCTTCTTGTATAGTATGAATCTTGCTAACATTCTTCTTCCAATTTCGACAGACTGAAGCATAGTGTGGGCCATTACATTACCAGCACTTGACAGGCTCTTTACACTCAAAATTCTTGGTAAAGTTTCCATGATTATTTGCAGTTTCCTTACCTTTAGAATTGTTCTGATTGTTGGGTGTACTGTTCCTATTTCCTTGGAAATTCTTGTTATTAGAATATTTTTTGGCCTTATTGTTCTTAAAATTTCTGTTACGCACAAAATCCTTCTTCTTTTGTTCAAATTGATTATTGTTTTTCTTAGCCTTCCAGTTGGCCAAGCTTTATTTCTTCCAATTTTGCTCAAAACAAAAGTTATCCTTCCTCATAACTTCCTCCAAGGTCTTTGGGTTATCATATTCAATTCTATCTTTGATATGATATGGTAGATAGCTAAGGAATCGTTGTACCTTTGGTTTCTCATCTACAAGGTAGGGTACATACCTAAGTAGACTTAAGAACTTGCTGTTCAGATCCTTTATTGTCATTGAACCTAACTTCAGTTCATAAAACTCTTTATCTCTTTCCTCGTAATACTGCTCAAACAGGAATTTCTTTTTTAAATACCTCTTAAAGGTACTCCAGTTAACTTATTTCTCTTTTATACCCCTAACTCTCTTCAAGTCTTGCCACCAAATGTTAGCCTTTCCTGAGAGGTTATATATAACCATCCTAGCCTTTAACTGGTTAGAATAATTATATATTTGGAAGTACTTCTTCATCTCGAATAACCAAGATTCAGCTTCCTCCCCCTTCTCAGTCTCTCCATTAAAAGTTGGTGGTTTCATATTTTTGAATTCCCCGAAAATTTCCTCATAAGGTTTGTATTTCCTCTTCTTAACGTACAGATTATCATCACTACTATCTCTAGTAGTATGGTAATTTTGTTGTTTACCAAACACTTCAGATGATGAACTAATTTCAGTTTTTGTATGCTTCATCTTTTTAGATTTTCGTTGATGATTGGCATCTTCAGATTCTGACCTTCTACCCCTACCCTCATTTTGAAACTTTTCAATTAGAATCTGATTCAGCTCTTCTTGAGCCCTCAGAATCCTTTCATTCTATCGCTTTACAGACTCCATTTAAGTTTTGAAGTCTTTTACAGTTTGTAACAACACTGAGGAATTGGTATTTAAATCCTCTGGTATAGGATCTCTTGGTAAATTCCCTGTTTCAGTAGCTGGAGACTCCTCCTGTGCATACTCTTACAGCCTTTCCATACCTGCCCATTAAACTTTAGAAAAACAATTCTCTATTGAATAACATTTAAAAATAAAATACATCCGCATCATAATTTAATTTACCGTTTTATGAAAGCTAGTTGGGATTCATCGAGGCCTAGTGTTTTAACCTTGTGCTCTGATACCACATGTCAAAACCCCAAATTTTCACAAAAAATTAAAATTTTAGATAACAATAAATGCTAAAACCTGCGGTCTACTAACAGCTAACGGTTTGCAAATAAAAGAAACAGTCAAGTAATTAGTTTCACTAAATCTTAATTATAATAAATTAATAGTTCATTTTCGTAACAAGAATAAAGTCTTCTTGCGTGTTGTTTACTTCAGTTTACTGATTAGTCTTTTCATGTCAAGTATGTGGAATCTACTTTTGAATCCGGGGATTACTTAAGAATCATGCTAACGCAGATGAAAACTGATTCTTACAAGTTTACAGGTATGATCGAACGAGTACATATTAAACATTCTTTAAAGTGTTAGTAGTATTTTATTTGCAATTTAAAAGCTTAGTAATTAAGCTGCTAAACTCTAGACAACTCCTGTAAGGTAAAACCATTTGGCTTCCTCCAGTTTTTCAAGTAGACATGTTCAAAAGTAAGCAATGACAGTAAAATATGTTTGCGACTCTAAGCATTAGAATCTCAGTTACAAAGTATTTCTACTTTAGTCTATGTAATTTGTAATGTTATAATGATTGTTTTTGTCAGTATTTATGCAATAGTACATTATCTTGTCTGTGTAATCATTGACCCACATTTTGCTTCTACAAGATAAATTATAGCCAGTTATCCTTTGGACAGTATAACTTCAATTGTGCAAACTACAAACCATCATGCCTTCCTACATGAGATCATGGTTACCTATATTTTATTTCCATGTTGAACACTATGGTTCTATTAATTTCTGGATTTAATAGGGTCATTCCTATTCTATTTATCATGTTTAGTTCTATGAATACTTTACTATCCACTAGACATAGTAAAATGAGAATAAAAACTAAGTTGAGTCATAACCCAAAATCCATCAAAGTATTGTCGCTTTGAACTATGTAATAGAATTTCATAATACTGTTCTTACATTCAGTTTTGTACTCCTTCAAAGTTCTGATACTATTTGAGTTATTAGTTCATGTAAGTCTTATAGATATGCATAATCTATTTGTTCAATAGACATTCAGTCTCTAATTATTTTGTGATTATAAATGTATTTTAAACTAGAGTTTATAATCCTTTGCACTATTACATTATGCCATTTATAAAATTATGACTTGTAATATTGTTATTACAAGAGATTTACAATGTATAAACTATAGTCTTATTACAAGGAAAACTATAGTTGTTTATTGGTTAGCAAGAACTCTCCCATAAAACATTTAATCTCTTGTCTATAATAATGACCTTAAACTATGATCTCTATCTATAAACAAGACATGAATTATTCGATTTCTATCTTATAATAAATATGATGTTTTAGAGAAAGAAAGGCAATCCTTCCCATCGCAGTTGTGAAGTTATAATATATAAGTTGTATGGTTATTGGTAAAATGAGTTTATTGCATGCATGACTTTCAGCTTAAACTAAAGTTTGAAAGTGACATTCCATGATAAATCAACGTAACCCTAATGTTGATAATCTTGTCACTATACTACATATGATATGGCGCATATGATTAATGATTTGGATGGCAAATTATTGGTTTAATAATATGGTTCACTCCTCGCTTAAATGATTGAATAATTGGATTCTTGTTTTATGCAGGCACTATAGAACACGACCCTCTTTGCATGGTTTGATTTGTTGGCTACACGATCGTCTCCTGACCAAGCATCGACGATATAAAACACTGCTTGAAACCTAACCCTTATAATCATTTCCTTTCCGTAGTTTGCTCTAGCTCTAGGGTTGCTCTGCTTGGCTTCCGTGGCAGTCGTCGGTCCTCCTTGCTTTGGTTGTATTATGAATTGGTTCCATGCTACGTTTGTCACTAGTGCATGGTTTTAGAAGCCATTCCCACTGGCTTGGTTCTCAGTCTGCGACTTGTGGAGATTACTATTGCTCGTGGCTTGATGTCTGTGTAGTTCTCCTTTTGTTGTCTTCGTAGCTTATAGCATGCTCCAATTACCTGTTACTGTTCTTGTGGCTTGCCGTTGTGTGAGAGGTACCCTTACATGCTGTTGAGTTTTTAGGAAGGAAAATCCTATAGGTGACAGTGCTTCGATGAGGCTGTTCGTTGTTCTCCATTGACAGGTGATTAATAAAGTTAGAATTATTTTACTTGCTGCAAATATATATATACTCTTATGATGGTTTAATAAGTAAATAGTTTCGCTGACAGTGGTCTTTCACAATCCTTGTAGGTGCTCTCTACTGTAAAATTTCATGGCGGAGACAAAAGGCAGCCAACCAACTATTGTCGTGGCTCGTGGTTTGTTTCATGTAAGCCCTATGGTTCATGTGTTGGGTTTTCACCCTACTTGCAATAGGGTGGTCAATGGAATCACCCAGGGTTTGGGGAAACCCTCCCTCAAATCGCCATGATCTTTGTTATTATTTTTTTTACAGGTTGTTGTTATAAAACTTAGTATCAAACCCTTGCTAGGGTAGACTCGGTTTATCTTAGCACTATATTTAGTTGAAGTTTGACTTTACGGCTGGGTTCCATTAATGGTTTTTGTAATGATAGTATTGTCTTTAAACTTGGTTGGTTTAACATATGCTTTATATTAAGCTCTGTTAGGGTTTTTACCCTTCTTGGTAGTTAGTTGAGATTTTGTACTTTGTTTACATACTCTGTGTATGGGTTTATAAATAAAGTTTTGAGACGGGTACTTGCGGCCATAACTTAACTACTCTTGTTTTTACCTAGAATTATGGTTTAGGTTTTATCCTGTGGAAACCCTTGTTTGAAATGGATTATTCCAGTATATAATAAAATTACTGTCTTTTTATTTGTCCTTAAAGGACTCTGAGTAAATTATAATAATTCCTGGTTATTAATGGTTACATAATTAAATGAATTTCACTTATTAGTTCAATGTTTTACTATTTGTGCTTGTAAGAAATATAAGGGTTTTAACCATGTCTTTAAATTTCACAGGTACATCCTGTTAGTAAAATAATAAGATACAGTTTCTTTTAGAAGTATACATTTTGTTTATATTATTCAGTATTGTATTTATTTCTTGTGAAATGAACTTAGTTGGTTCTTTATTAGTTTAAAAGAACTAACTTATTTTTAACCTAGGTTACTAAAGTACATAAGAATACAGACAGAGTAAGCTCAGATTATGAGCTAGGGTTTATCCTATTTAACTTTTATTAAATACTAATTTATGTATTGTTATTTTTTTAATTCTACTACTGTCACAAAGTTTTCTTTAGTATGTTTAAAGGAATTAATAATTTATAAACAATACTGTTTATTGTTAATAATAATATTATTTGTATTAATATCATTATTATCTATGAATGTATTTACTTAAGTTTATGTTAGTATTTATACATATAATAAATAAGACGGAGAGTAGTCTATAGTAATTGTGTTTATTTATTAATAAGATTATTTTTGTACACTTGGTGAAAGGAATAAGAACTTTTATCTTGTTAATACTCCTTACATCTAAATTGTCTACAAGTGTACGAACAGTTCTTTATTAATAATATTATATGCATAGGTTACTACTATCTGTTCGTTATTTTGATTCTAAGAGAAATAATATTTTAATGGTTATTAAGTTCTAATTATGAAATTCCTTAATTTAATTAGTTTGTATTTATAATTTAATCAGGTTACGTGTCCTTACTTGAAGTTTAGATAGTTGCAGGTAAAATAGCTATCAATATTAGGAAAAGAAATAAACTAGAACAAAACTATATTTGCTTCTTTACTTAACATAATTATTAAGCATTCAACTGATATTTCTATTCCTTCTGTTTCGGTATATATAGTTTACAGAAGTAGGTACTATGTAGAAGAATGAAATTCATACTTGAACATACTACTGTTAGTAAGTAATGTGATTCTGCTTCTTTTCTGCTATTCTAAATATATAGTCTAGTTCTAACAACAACTCTACGAAATAGATAACATTCTTTCTAAAAAAACAACTATTTATTGAAAGAAATTATTTCAATACTCTGAAAAATATAAGTACTCTATTCATTTCATATTCCTATCATACTTCATTCATTTAAACACACTACATGTGGTAGAGTAGGATCTGGATTACTCCAGATGGGGAAAACACAGGTAGGATTTATCTTTCATCAAAGGACAAATTTAGCATTAAAACAAATAAGAGATTTCAAACTTGAAAATCTATAACATAACATATAATCATTCATCAATTATTCATGCACAAATATAAAATTTAACATATAAATTAAAAGATAATGGAACCTGTTTTTAAACCTGGATGACAATAGCAATGGAAGGTCGTTCCTCCCTACGAGCTCTTGGAGAGCGTTCAGACAACGACTTCTCAGGACCCCCGAGCCTGTTCTGGTCTCCTTGGCTGGAACTAGGTGGATCAAACAACCAAGTACTAGTCTAGAGACTCAATACCAACTCTACACGCTGCAACAAGATCTTTCAGTTGCAAAGTTGTACTAGATCACCTTCCTACAGTTTACCCCTCAAACACCTTCCCCAAAAATTCCCTTCCTAATGAATTCCTTGAAGCGCATTCACCTGAATGTTTCTTCTCCTGGAATGAGCAGCCTCAAATCTCTTCAATGGGTACTTTTATTAAGATTCCCTAGGTCTTTTTGGGTTAATTGTCATTAATTGAGCCACCTGCTCTGATCCCACTTTCTTGGGGGATCATGACCGCAAATGTAGGGAGGTTTCCACCTGCAACATAGGAAGTGTTTGACGATGCTGCCACTTTTCTTTTTTCTCTCCACCTAGTCTCCTGCACCAACTTGACCAGTAACACTCTTTTTAACAGCTCTCCCAAGCTGTTGTCTCCACTTTTTTTATTAAAATTAAAATATTCAGAATTACATTCCACATCCTTGACTCTGTTGAGTCATCAGTTTCAACTTAGCATTAAATTTAACATAATGTCTTGGAATAAAATCAAAATAAGATAGCACTATCTTACAAAATTGGGGCATGTGACATACACACCCCCTTAGAATATAACATCGTCCTCGATGTTATTTATTCTTCATCCTCCGAAGTCCCCTAGAACAGAATTGGATATGCATCTCGCATTTTACTTTCCAATTCCCACGTGGCGTCTTCAGGACTAAGGTGCTTCCATTGCAGCTTCACATGTCTAATGGTGTGGTTCCGAAGTGTAATTTCCCTCCTCCTGAGGTTAAAGTCGGGTTCCACCAGAAATTCTCCTTCTGGTTCCACCTGTACAACATTCCAGTTAACAACATGAGTAGCATCATGAACATATTTTTTTAAAACGGAAATGTGAAAAACATTATGTACTCTTAAGTTAGGTGGTAATGCTAATTGATAAGGTACTTGTCCAATCCTTGACAAAATTTCAAATGGGCCACAATAACGAGGTGCTAGTTTGCACAACTCCCCAATATTAGAGAGCTCTTTTTGGGCCTTACCTTGATGAACACATGTTCACCTACCTGAAACTCTTTTGGAGTTCTTTTTAAGTCTGCTTGACTTTTCTGCCGATCTTGTGCCACTTTCAGATTTCCCTGCACTTGTTTCACAATTTCTTCTATTTCTTTCAATAGTTCTAGACCTAATACCAATCTATATTCTAGATTACTCCAAGAGATAGGAGTATTACATTTCCATCCATATAAAATTGCAAATGGACTAAATCTAGATGATGTCTGATAATTATTATTATAAGCAAATTCTATCAGATGTAAATAGTCCTCCCATTTACCAGGATGGTCTTTCACATACATTCTCAATAAATATTATATTACCTGGTTTACCCTTTCAGTTTGTCCATCTGTTTGAGGATGGAAAGAAGTACTAAAATTTAATGTAGTGTTTAACCCTTTAAACAAGGACTTCCAAAAGTTTCCTGTAAACTTAGGATCTCTGTCTGAGATTATGACTTTTGGTACTCCATGTAATCGAAAAATATGCTTTATAAAAATATCAGCTATTTTGGCAGCTTTGTAAGTAGTTTTAACAGGTATAAAATGAGCTGCATTGCTTAACTTATCAACTACTACCATGATAGAATCATTCTGATTTTGATTTCTCGGTAATCCAGTAATAAAATCTAGACTAATTTCCTCCCATTTCCAGCTAGGGATAGGTAAAGGCTGTAGCAAACCAGCTGGGTGTTGGTGTTCATTTTTTACCTGTTGACATTCTAAACACCTTACAATATATTCACCTACTTCAGTTTTCATATTTGGCCAGGAATACACTTTTCTTAACATGGTTATATTCTTTTGATAACCTAGATGACCTGAATATGGTGTTTTATGAATTTCATCCAGAATTAAAAGCTTGACTTTAAGTACGTTAGGTACATACAGTTTGTCTTTATACAGTAAGAATTCTTTTTCATTTAATATGTAACCTTTTGTTAAGTTTTCAGTTGGATTTTCTTTAGCTTTAGCTTTCAAATTCTGGTAAATTTCATCTTGTTTTATTCCTTCTTTAAGTTGTTCATCTAAGTCTGAAACATAAGTGCTGATTGTTGTTGCAAAATTCAGCCTTGCGTTCCTACTTAATGCATCAGCAACTTTATTTTCTTTACCTTTTATATATTGAATTTCAAAATCATACTTGCTTAAGAAAGCTAACCATCAAGCTTGTCTGAAATTTAAATTAGGTTGATCTAAAAGATACTTCAATCCTTTATTATCAGTCATTAAACAAATTTTCTGCCAATTAGGTGATGTCGCCACATCTTTAAGGTGTGTATTACAGCTGCTAATTACAGATCATATGTTGCATAATTCTTTTCATGAACTTTTAGCTTTCTAGACTCATAGGAAATAACATGCCCTTCTTGAGTCAGAACACCACCTAAGCCATCATTACAGACATCAGTGTACACTACAAATTCTTTATTAGGATCTGTTATTCTTAGAATAGGTGTGCTAGTTAATAAAGTTTTTAACTTTTTAAAGCTTTCTTCACATTTATGATTCCAGTCGAACTTCTTTCCTTTCTTCTGCAAAGAAGTTATCGGATTTTCTATCCTTGAAAAGCCTTCAATGAACCTCCGGTAATAACCGATAATTCCCTTGAAAGATCTAACATCCGTCACATCCTTAGGGACCGACCAATCTTCAACTGCCTGTATATTTTCAGGATCTAGAAAAATTCCTTCCTTGGTCACTACGTGACCTAAATACTGAATCTTATCCTTGAAGAAATCACACTTACTAAACTTTGCAAAGAGTTGATGTTCTCGCAACTCTTGCAAAACAATTTTTAGATGTTCTTTATGTTCTTCTCCAATTTTTGAGTAGATTAGAATGTCATCGATAAACACAACCACAAACTTATATAAATACTTATGGATTATGTTGTTCATTAAACAATTGAAGACAGCTAGGGAATTAGTAAGCCCAAATGGCATTACGACAAATTCGTAATGAACATATCTTGTTCTGAAAGCTGTCTTAAAGATGTCTTCATCTTTAATCCTCACTTGATGATATCCAGACTTTAAATATATTTTCGAAAACATCGTGGCTCCATGTAGTTGATCAAACAGATCATCTATGTGGGGCAACGGATATCGATTTTTCATAGTCATCTTGTTTAGCTGATGGTAATCTATGCAAAGTCGCATAGTTCCGTCCTTCTTCTTGATGAAGATGACAGGTGCCCCCCAGGGAGACACACTTGGTGGAATATACTTTTTATCAATTAACTCTTTTAATTACGATTTTAATTCATTGAGTTCCAATATTTTCATTTGAAAAGGGGCCTTTGAGCTAGGGCCTTTGAGCTAGGTACTACACCTGGTACTAGCTCAATGGTGAAATCCAATTCTCTTTTCGAAAGTAATCCTGGAATTTCTTCTGGGAATACATCAACATATTCTTTTAAAACTGGGATGTATTCTACTTTTAACTTATTTGTTTTAATTTTACTTTCCTTATCAGTAATTGTTACTGCGTAAGCTTTACATCCTTTTCTAACAGCTCTTTTAAGTTGTAAAGCAGAAATATGCCTTACAGCAGTTTTTCTAGGAATTCCTTTAACACTTACTGGTTTTTTATCATTGTTTAAACATGTGAAAGTTTTATCATAATAGTTTAGAATTACTCTATGTTGTTCTAACCAGTCCATACCAATCAACAAATCATAAGAGCCAAGTGGAAGAACATTAAGTCTAACAACAGTTTCAAATTTATCCATAACTAATGCACATTCTTTCACAAAACAAGTTACTTTTCTTTTAGCACCAGTGGCTAACTGAACTAACCATGAATTCTCAAACTTATCGACAGATAACTTACATTTTTCTACTATTTGAGGTGCAATATAATTGAGACTAGCTCCTAGATCAATCAAAATAGTTATAGGGGTTTGATTTATCATACCTTCTACTTCCACCATGGAAGTCTGATATTTGGCTTGTCGGTTCTCCAAGGCTACGTTGATTCTGGGCATGCTCCTTGCTAGTTCCCCAACAGTCATCTCTTCTTGTATAGTATGAATGTTGCTAATAGTCTTCTTCCAGTTTTGACATACTGAAGCATAGTGTGGGCCATTACATTCCCAGCACTTGACAGGCTCTTTACGCTCAAAATTCTTGGTAAAGTTTCCATGATTATTTGCAATTTCCTTACCTTTAGAATTGTTATGATTCCTGGGTGTACTGTTCCTATTTCCTTGGAAATTCTTGTTATTAGAATAGTTTTTGGCCTTATTGTTCTTAAAATTTCTGTTAGGCACAAAATCCTTCTTCTTTTGTTCAAACTGATTATTATTTTTCTTAGCCTTCCAGTTGGCCAAGCTTTCTTTCTTTCAATTTTGCTCAAAACAAAATTTTTCCTTCCTCATAGCTTCCTCCAAGGTCTTTGGGTTATCATATTCAATTCTATATTTAATATGATACGGTAGATAGCTAAGGAATCATTGTACCTTTGGTTTCTCATCTACAAGGTTGGGTACATACGTAAGTAGACTTAAGAACTTGTTGTTCAGATCCTTCATTGTCATTGAACCTAACTTCAGTTCATAAAACTCTTTAGCTCTTTCCTCGTAATACTACTCAGATAGGAATTTCTTTTTGAAATACCTCTTAAAGGTACTTCAGTTAACTTCTTTCTCGTTTATACCCTTAACTCTCTTCAAGTCCTGCCACCAAATGTTAGCCTTTCCTGAGAGGTTATATATAGCCATCCTAGCCTTTAACTACTTAGAATAATTATATATTTGGAAGTACTTCTTCATCCCGGATAACCAGGATTCAGCTTCCTCCCCCTTCTCAGTATCTCCATTAAGAGTTGGTGGTTTTATCTTTTTGAATTCCCTAAATATTTCCTCATAAGGTTTGTATTTCCTCTTCTTAGCGTACAGATTATCATCACTACTATCGCTAGTAGTATGGTAATTTTGTTGTTTACCAAACACTTTAGATGATGAACTACTTTCAGTTCTTGTATGCTTCATCTTCTTAGATTTTCATTGATGACTGGCATCTTTAGATTCTAACCTTCTACCCCTACCCTCAGTTTGAAACTTTTCAATTAGGATCTGATTCAGCTCTTCTTGAGCCCTCAGAATCCTTTCATTCTCTCGCTTTACAGACTCCATTTCAGTTTTTAAGTCTTTTACAGTTTGTAACAACGCTGAGGAATTGGTAGTTAAATCCTCTGATATAGGATCTCTTGGTAAATTCTCTGTTTCAGTAGCTGGAGACTCCTCTTGTGCATACTCTTCCATCATTTCCATACCTGCCTATTAAACTTCAGAAAAATAATTCTCTGTTGAATAACATTTAAAAATAAAATACATCAGCATCATAATTTAATTTACTGTTTTATGAAAGCTAGTTGGGCTTCATCAAGGCCTAGTGTTTGAACCTTGTGCTCTGATACCACATATCAAAACCCCAAATTTTCACAAAAAGTTAAAATTTTGAGATAACAATAAATGCTAAAACCTGCGGTCTACTAACAGCTAATGGTTTGCAAATAAAAGAAATAGTCAAGTAATTAGTTTCACTAAATCTTAATTATAATAACTTAATAATTCATTTTCGTAACAAGAATAAAGTCTTCTTGCGTGTTGTTTACTTCAGTTTACTGATTAGTCTTTTCATGTCAAGTATGTGGAATCTACTTTTGAATCCACGGCTTACGTAGGAATCGTGCTAACGCAGATGAAAACTGATTCTTACAGGTTTACAGGTATGATTGAATGAGTACATATTAAAAGTTCTTTAAAGTGTTAGCAGTATTTTATTTGCAATTTAAAAGCTTAGTAATTAAGCTACTAAACTCTAGATAGCTCCTGTAAGGTAAAACCATTTGGCTTCCTTCAGTTTTTCAAGTAGACATGTTCAGAAGTAAGTAACGACAGTAAAATATGTTTGCGACTCTAAGCATTAGAATCTCAGTTACAAAGTATTTATATTTTAGTCTATGTAATTTGTAATGTTATAATGATTGTTTTTGTCAGTATTTATGCAATAGTACATTATCTTGTCTGTGTAATCATTGACCCACATTTTGCTTCTACAAGATAACTTACAGCCAATTATCCTTTGGACAGTATAACTTCGATTGTGCAAACTACAAACCATCATGCCTTCCTACATGAGATCATGGTTACCTATACTTTATTTCCATGTTGAACCCTATGGTTCTATTAATTTCTGGATTCAATAGGGTCATTCCTATTCTATTTATCATGTTTAGTTCTATGATTACTTTACTATCCACTAGACATAGTAAAATGAGAATCAGAACCAAGTTGAGTCATAACCCAAAATCCATCAAAGTATTGTCGCTTTGAACTATGTAACAGAATTTCATAATAATGTTCTTACATTAAGCTTTGTACTACTTCAAAGTTCTGATACTATTTGAGTTATTAGTTCATGTAAGTCTTATAGATATGCATAATCTATTTGTTCAATAGACATTCAGTCTATAATTAGTTTGTGATTATAAATGTATTTTAAACTAGAGTTTATAATCCTTTGCACTATTACATTATGCCATTGATGAAATTATGACTTGTAATATTGTTATTACAAGAGATTTACAATGTGTAAACTATAGTCTTATTACAAGGAAAACTATAGTTGTTTATTGGTTAGCAAGAACTCTCCCATAAAACATTTAATCTCTTGTCTATAATAATGACCTAAAACTTTGATCTCTATCTATAAACAAGACATGAATTATTCGATTTCTATCTTATAATAAATACGATGTTTTAGAGAAAGAAATGCAATCCTTCCCATCGCAATTGTGAAGTTATAATATATAAGTTGTATGGTTATTGGTAAAATGAGTTTATTGCATGCATGACTTTCGGCTTATACTAAAGTTTGAAAGTGACATTCCACAATAAATCAACGTAACCCTAATGTTGATAATCTTGTCACTATAATACATATGATATGGCAC
Source organism: Pseudotsuga menziesii (assembly GCA_001517045.1). Taxonomy (NCBI): domain Eukaryota; kingdom Viridiplantae; phylum Streptophyta; class Pinopsida; order Pinales; family Pinaceae; genus Pseudotsuga; species Pseudotsuga menziesii. The sequence goes on along the minus strand of LPNX011034862.1, from coordinate 66,394 downwards.
ATATGATTAACGATTTGGATGGAAAATTATTGGTTTAATAATATGGTTCACTCCTCGCTCAAATGATTGAATAATTGGATTCTTTTTTTACGCAGGCATTATAGAACACGGACCCTCTTTGCATGGTTTTATTTGTTGGCTATGTGGTCATCTTGTGACCAAGCATTGGGGATATTAAAAACTGCTTGAAACCTAACCCTTATCATTTCCTTTCTGCAGTTTGCGCTAGCTCTAGGGTTGCTCTACTTGGCTTACATGGCGTTCATCGGTCCTCCTTGCTATGGTTGTCTTGTGACTTGGTTCCATGCTGTGTTTGTCACTAGTGCATGGTTTTAGAAGCCATTCCCACTGGCTTGGTTCTCAGTCTGCGACTTGTGGAGATTACTATTGCTCGTGGCTTGCTATCTGTGTAGTTCTCCTTCCGCTGTCTTCGTAGTTTACAGTATGCTTCAATTACCTGTTACTGTTCTTGTGGCTCGTCGTTCCGTGAGAGATACCCTCACATGCCGTTGAGTTTTTAGGAAGGCAAAGCTTATAGGTGACAGTGCCTCGATGAGGCTGTTCGTTGTTCTCCATTGACAGGTGATTAATAAACTTAGAATTCTTTTACTTGCTGCAAATATATATATACTATTATCATGGTTTAATAAGTAAATAGTTTTGCTGACAGTGGTCTTTCACAATCCTTGCAGGTGCTCTCTACTATAAACTTTCATGGCGGAGACAAAAGGCAGCCAAACAACTATTGTCGTGGCTCGTGGTTTGTTTCGGGTAAGCCCCGTGGTTCATATGTTGGGTTTTCACCCTACTTGCAATAGGGTGGTCAATGGAATCACCCAGGGTTTGGGGAAACCCTCCCTCAACTCACCATGAGCTTTGTTATTAGTTTTTTTTACAGGTTGTTGTTGTAAAACTTAGTATCAAACCCTTGCTAGGGTAGACTCAGTTTATCTGAGCACTATATTTAGTTGAAGTTTGGCTTTAGGGACGGGTTCCATTAATGGTTTTTGTAATGACAGTGTTGTCTTTAAACTTGGTTGGTTTAACATATGCTTTATATTAAGCTCTGTTAGGGTTTTTACCCTTCTTGGCAGTTAGTTGATATTTTGTACTTAGTTTACATACTCTGTGTATGGGTTTATAAATAAAGTTTTGAGACTGATACTTACGGCCGTAACTTAATTACTCTTGTTTTTACTTAGAATTATGATTTAGGTTTTATCCTGTGGAAACCCTTGTTTGAAATGGATTATTCGAGTATATAACAATTAATGTCTTTTTATTTGTCCTTAAAGGACTGTGAGTAAATTATAATAATTCCTAGTTATTAATGGTTACATAATTAAATGAATTTCACTTATTAGTTCAATGTTTTACTATTTGTACTTGTAATAAATATAGGGTTTTTAACCGTGTCTTTCAATTTCACAGGTACATCTTGTTAGTAAAAGAATAAGATACAGTTTCTTTTAGAAGTATACATTTTGTTTATATTATTCAGTATTGTATTTATTTCTTGTGAAATGAACTTAGTTGGTTCTTTATTATTTTAAAAGAACTAACTTATGTTTAACCTAGGTTACTAAAGTACATAAGAATACAGATAGAGTAAGCTCAGATTATGAGCTAAGGTTTATCCTATTTAACTTTTATTAAATACTAATTTATGTATTTTTATTTTGTTAATTCTATTATTGTCACAAATTTTTCTTCACGATGTTTAAAGGAATTAATAATTTATAAACAATACTATTTATTGTTAATAATAATATTATCTGTATTAATATCATTATTATCTATGAATACTGTATTTACTTAAGTTTATGTTAGTATTTATACATATAATAAATAAGACTGAGAGCAGTCTATAGTAATTGTGTTTATTTATTAATAAGATTATTTTTGTACTCCTTACATCTAAATTGTCTGCAAGTGTATGAACAGTTCTTTATTAATAATATTATATGCATAGGTTACTACTGTCTGTTCGTTATTTTGATTCTAAGAGAAATAATATTATAAGGGTTATTAAGTTCTAATTATGAAATTCCTTAATTCAATTAGTTTATGTTTAGAATTTAATCAGGTTACGTGTCCTTACTTGAAGTTTAGATAGTTGCAGGTAAAATAGCTATCAATATTAGGAAAAGAAATAAACTAAAAGAACTATATTTGCTTCTTTACTTAACATAATTATTAAGCATTCAACTGATATTTCTATTCCTTCTGTTTCAGTATATATAGTTTACAGAAGTAGGTACTATGTAGAAGAATGAAATTCATACTTGAACATACTACTGTTAGTAAATAATGTGATTCTGCTTCTTTTCCGATATTCTAAATATACAGTCTAGTTATAACAACAACTCTACGAAACAGATAATATTCTTTTTTTAAAAACAACTATTTATTGAAAGAAATTATTTCAATACTCTGAAAAATATAAGTACTCTATTCATTTCATATTCCTATCATACTTCATTCATTTAAACACACTACCTGTGGTAGAGTATGATCTGGATTACTCTAGATGGGGAAGAACACGTGTAGGATTTATCTTTCATCAAAGAAAAGATTCAACATTAAAACAACTAAGATATTTCAAACTTGACAGTCTACAACATAACATATAATGATTCATCAATTATTCACACACAGATATAAACTTTAACATAGAAATTAAAAGATAATGGAACCTATTTTTAAAGCTGGATGACAACAGCAATGGGAGGCAGTTCCTCCCTACCAACTCTTGGAGAGCGCTCAGACAGCGACTTCTCAGGACCCCCGAGCCTGTTCTAGTCTCCTTGGCTGGAAGTAGGTGGAGCAAATAACAAAGCAGGGATAATTTTAGGGGTGAATTTTAAACCACATATACTATGAAATGAGAACTTTATACTAAGAACGAGAACTCTAGCCATAAAAACAATGATTTTTGCATAAAAAACACCAAAAACACCCCCCAAATAGAAAAGTGTTGATACCGGTATACATATTTTCTTTTCGGGGTAACAAATAGAGCCATGGCCTAAACATCCCATAATGTTGTTTATAAAACTTTGAAATCAACCCCTAAATTGGGAAAATATTTTTTTCTTAAAGAGAGAAATTACAACTTTTTTGAAACTTGTAAAGTAAACCAAAAAAAATATTTATAAATAATTTCATTACTCTAACCATAGAAAATCAAAGAAATTATGATGTGATTCGTAATGAAATCATATATGAGTCTACCAAATCAAACTATTCATATAATTTTAGCCAAAAAAATATAATTTTAACCCAATTTTTTTTAAAAATTAAATAAAAAGAAAAAAAAATTATGATAAAAAAATTATAACAAATTCTAATTTCCTTATTTAAAAAAAAATTTTAAAATAACATTTTAACTATGTTTGTGAAAAGCTTATGTAAAAAATCTTATATAACAACTTATGTAAAAAAAAATTATATTATTGTGTAAAAACATTTTTGTCGAGACACAAATATTTTAAGAAAACAAAATAAAACAAAAAAAAATAAAATAAAAAACAAACTAAAACAAAAAATAAGAAACAAAACAAAAAAAATTCATAAAACACACAACTACCTTACTTACCTACCTACCTACTCGCCACTCCACTCCACGTTACCTACTATATAATATTATATAGTATGTAACGTGGAGTGGAGTGCACTGTGCGGGCAGTGGAGTGGAGTATGGGTGGTGGAGTGGAGTGAAGTGGAGTGCGGGCATTAGAGTGGAGTACGGACGCTGGAGTGAGTGTGGGCGTTGGAGTGGTGGAATGGCGGCAACGGTGGTGTGTAAAAGGGGTAGGGAGGGTGGTGCGATTCTCAGAATCGCACGGCTCCTATCTACCCCTTTTACACACTACCTTCGCCATACTTTGTTTTATTTTGTTGTTTATTATTTTATTTTATTTGTTTTTGTTTTATTTTTTATTTAGTTTAGTTTATGTTATGTGTTGTGTTATTTTTTTTTTGTGTTTTGTTTATGAAAATCATTTATTTTTGTTTTTAATTTTTTTAAACATTAGTTTTTTTAACATTATTTTGTTTGTTTGTTTTGTTTTTTTATATCTTTTATAAATTTTTGTTAGAGGTAAAAGTTTAATATCTGTAGTTCATCAAGACTTATAAATATGTTTTAATAAATGAAAATAGTGAAAGTAAGTATAGTTAGATGTTGACTTATAATGCACTTGTTAAAAAATTAACATATGAAAAAAGAGATTCCCAATGGAAGACAATAATGATGTCCGTGAAGAAATCCAAGCTTCATAAAATTCCAATTTAGATAAAAAAATTGTCCTATATGATATTGTTTATTAGTTTCATGTCTTTAAGAAAATCTTAAATTTGACAATTTTTTGATAAGATATATTAGTAATGTTTTGACTTTCATACTTTATTTTAGAAATAAAATTTCTATATATAATGTTTTTAATGTCATTTACAAATATATGGTATAGTTTTTTTTGAATTTACGTAAATCGTCACGTTTTGGAAAATAATATGAAATAGTATCATTTTTATACAAAACATTCCCTCAAAATTCATTGAAAATGGTTTTAAATGTCTTTATTTTTTTTTCCAAAAAAATATTTATTTTAAAGAAAAGATTGCAAAATGTTTATGTTTTTCATTATAACTTGCTTGTAAATGTATGTTATTTTGTTAAATTTCTAAAAAACACACTTGAAAATAGAAATTAAAAACATTTTACTCAAAGATGATTCAAAGGGCCCAAAAATGCCTCAAAATGAAAATGTATGATACTCGTATCAACCCTTTTTGAAATAGAGGTAAACATAGCTACTAAAATTAGGAGAGAGATAAATGAGAACTGTGTCGAGTTCTCGTTTCATAGTATAAGTGGTTTTTAGCCCAGTGGGCTATTTTTCCATGTTTTTCGCCCAAAAAAGATTCGCCATTTTGCATTTTTTGGAGCCCTGTTTCGCCCAATTTTGATGGGGTAAAATTTTTTCACCCTAAAAATCGCCAAATTATTATATAAACGATATAAAATCCTTGGAAATTAAAACATTTTTTGAAAAAGATCGCCAATCATTTTATAGTTGGCGTTTTAAGAATTGGTAATATTCACCAACATTTATACACTTTTAAATAAGTATGGTTCCTTAAAATCATCCTTGCAACAAAGTACTAGTCCAGAGACTCAATACCAACTCTGCACACTGCAACAAGANTCAAATTTAAAGCAATTTCATTGGCTAACACATGATGACATGGAATTTGAATAAAAGTTAAAAGGCCCATTTTGAGTTGAAATTTCCTCTAATGCTTTCAGCTGCAAATCTGTACTAGATCACCTTCCTGCAGTTTACCCCTCAAACACCTTCCCCAAAAATTCCCTTCCCAATGAATTCCTTAAAGTGCATTCACCTGAATGATTCTTCTCCTGGAATGAGCAGCGTCAGCTCTCTTCAATGGGTACTTTTATTAAGATTGCCTAGGTTTTTTTGGGTTAATTGTCATTAATTGAGCCACTTGCTATGAGCCCACTTTCTTGGGGGATCATGACTCCAAATGTAGGGAGGTTGCCACCTGCAACATAGGAAGTGTTTGACGATGCTGCCACTTGTATTTTTTCTCTCCACCTAGTCTCCTCCACCAACTTGACCAGTAACACTCTTTTTAACAGCTCTCCCAAGCTGTTGTCTCCACTTTTATTTATTAAAATTGAAATATTCATAAGTACATTCCACATCCTTGACTCTGCTGAGTCATCAGTTTCAACTTAGCATTAAATTTAACATAATGTCTTGGAATAAAATCAAAATAAGATAACATTATTTTAAAAAATTGGGGCATGTGAAAGTCAATGCATATTTGGATTGAATCATTGACATATGAGGAAATGGACGAGCAACATCACTGTGGATCAACTCAAGAGGTGCAGAGGTTCTCTCATGGCTAGCTCTCTCAAATTTATGCTTTGGGTATTTTCCTAGGATACAACCTTGACAGACTCCCTTGGAAAATTTAATCTTTGGTAACCCTATGACCATTTCTTTTTCACTTAGATCAGAAAGATACTTATAGTTAAAATGGCCAAATATTTCATGCCAAAGCTTACTTGACTCATTAGCATGAATTAAAAGAGCAAAGGGGTTTGTGTAGGGTAGAAAATGTGAAAACATGTATACCTTCGAAGTGTGATCTACAACTCCTTTTGCAATGACTTTAGCATTCGAGATATATGTGATATCAACATCATTAGGGGAGAATATGAGCTTCTTTGGAGACCCTATGTGGGTCATCTGATACACTGACAAGAGGTTAGAGGCAAGACCTGGGACATACAATACATTACTGAACTTACCATGGTCAAGATCAATCCTTCCTTTGCCCAAACTGTTAGTGAGAGAGTCATCTCCCAGCACTATTGGTGGACCTTTCGACATGTCAAGAGAGGAGAATCCCTCCTTGGTTGAAACCATATGTCTTGAAGCTCCAGAGTCTATGATGAAGCTAGGTGAGCTTGATGTGCTAGCAACCAATGCATGTACTCTCTCTCTGTCCTCTGAATTTGATCCTCCTTCCATCTTCTTTGAGCAATCAGGAAGGGAGATGTTATTCTTCTCCAGGATTTGGGTCAACATGTCAATTTTCTTCTTCATGCATGAGCTTTCAGGATGATAGCCCTTACTGCAGTATGCGCACTTGCTCATTTCTCCTTTGTTCTTCTTCTTCTGGGAGTTCTTCTTGGAGCCTTGGGGCTCCTCTTGAGACTTGTTCTTGTCTCTCTTTTGATTAGGTGTCTTCTTAGCTTTCTTCTTGATTTTTGAATCCACCCTCGAATCTCTAGCAACCAAAGCTTGGTCTTTGGAAGGTTTGATGGTGCCCATCGTCACCAATTTATCCTGTTCTTGTGTGAGGGATTCCATGAACTCTGCAAGCTTAGGCATCTTCCAGGCTCGAGCTATCAACTTGGTGGCATGGAAGGTCGAAACAAACACTGAATATTCAAGGCCAAGCTTTGAGAGTATGGCCAAAACTAGTTGCTCCTCCTTCTTTTCAATTCCACACTGTTTTGGCTGCAAAACAAGGGCTTTAAACTTGGAAAAATAGAGTTGTAGGGATTCAAAGCTGCTGGGACTCAAAGAGATCAATTCATTCTCGATTTGATGTCCTCTCATATCATCTGTCTTACCAAAAATATCTACAAGCTTCTCCCACACTTTATTAGGTGATGTCAATCCATCAAGATCGAAAAGGAGGTCTCTGGATATGCATAGACATAAGAGACCATAGGCCTCATCCCTCCTGTTGTGCCATTTAGTCTTCTCTACAACTGCATTGGGCTCTACCTCAATTGTTGTAGTCACCCTGTAGAGACCCTTCACTCTCAACTGTATCTCGATCTCTGCTTTCCATTCAAATAAATTAAATGGAGTCAAGATGATCTTCTGAGATTGATCCATAGCTCTGAATTGTGCCCTTCAACCAGCAGAATGCTCCCAGTTAAGATGTCGAACCTGTAATAGAAATATGGAAGGAGATAAATCAATCTACAAAGGCTCTGATGCCATGTGGAAATTGAGCCCAAGTGATAGAACGATTGCACTCACAAAATTGCTAATCAAACCTACAAATTTACACACAAGGGAGACTAAAATTGGAGCATAAAACTAATATGTATTGAATAAGTGTACAATAGCCAACCTTATGAAGTCATAGGCTGCTACAATATATAATTATATGAGAGATTTGAATCCATAAGGATGCCATTCGAAATAGTCAAAAATAGGCTTATTAAATCTAGTCAAATCCCCCATAGGTGCATAAAGCAGTTTCCAAATCTACCTAGGACCTCACAAATTGGCATAGTCAAGTAGGAAAACTAATAGGTGATGGAAATACAACTCATACACGCTTTTATTAGGAGAAAATAATGGAGGATGATGAGGGCAAAAAACAAGTCAACTACACCTAGTCTTACTTTCCCTTTTGCCATAAATCTCAATAAAGCAAGCAACATAGCAAAAAAAAAGCAGATATGCACTAGGGATGATCTGGAATAAAGAAAAACTGCTAAATATGGTTTCCAGGAGGTTTCCCAAGCGCTCCATGACTCAATTTTAGCAAGTTTGACTTCTAGGACATGTGGAAGACAACTTGCATAGAGTGGAATATTGGAAACTAGGCAAATAAGACAAAAATAGATTAATTAATGTCTCAGGCAGCTAACTATGGGTTGATTATTCTAACAGAACTTTGGAATTACTATTATGTTAAAAAACATTGTATTTTTGTACACACTATTATAGTGTTAAAACACGCAATTATTTTGAAATTGCATTTAACATAACATTATCAAAATGCAAAAGTTTACACCAATAGGAATACTTCATATAATTACAATTCTTTTCGATAGATAAGCCTATAAGTCATTAGGTATTGGATCTAATTATTTGATGTCCAACACCATATGAAATACAACATCATTACAAACTTAAATAAAAAGAGAAAATCCTTAAATATTTAAGTTTTTACTTTGCTTAACTTCTTTCAAATTTCATATACCCTATCTCATTCCATTAGTGACACTAGCATAGTGACAAATTCTATTTAAGTTGTTTTTGGGGTATGCTAATTATTTTTAATTTTTTTAATCGTTTATTTTAACTTTTGTATAAATGTCATAAAATCAATATAAACAATACATTTATCTCATCCTAAGACAATTTAGTAAAAAAGTAGAGTTAGTGACCCAAATTCTAAAATATAAACATTTATCATTATAAATATATAGTAAAAATAAAATTAAAAGAGGGAGGGGAGGGGCCAACGACAAGAAGGCGAGGGAATAAAAAAAATACAAACATTTGTAGGAAGCAAAGAGGGAGTCTTAACCATGTGCTGAACGACGAGGCGCAAAGGCAAGTTGTGCCAGAACCCTCCACACGACATGGAAAAACATGAATAGTGGTACATGAAGCAAATGAGCATGCCAGTCTGTGTGATGAAGGAGCCGCTAGTCTATAGTGTAATTGTTTTTGAAAAAAGCAGAGTTGCAGCTCGAGATAGAGAAGGATAAGGACATGGTGCCTTTTTTTTAGTAGGTCACATGAAGGACTCGTAAGGAAGAAAGAGCTTCCACCCCTTGCATCAAAGAACCCAGGTTGTTGAAGTCTTCTACAGATGAGAGAGAGACTGTTTTTGGTGTGAGATGAGTAGGTTTTAATGAATTAAGCCGCAACGTGTTTGTAACTAGGATTTCCTGGCCAGAAGTGGAATGCTCGAGGATATGACCAACTAGTTATTGTTGCAACGATTAAACTCATCCCTAATGCAAAGTTTCGATTCACATAGCCTATGGGACTATGGGACAACGTGAAGGGATATGGAGAATGTATAAATGGGGCGGTCTATCCCTCATTCTCTTTGGTTCTCTTTGTTTTCGGTATTGGATTTGCCTCTATGTTAGTGGTTTATTTCTCTCTCTTTTCTGTAAGTCTTGTTAATTTAATTAGGGGAAGATGGCTACAGAATATGTGAAGTTTTGATGCTTTGTTGGAGGTCTTGTATGGTCCACCAATGATAGAAGCTTGCAGGATGCTCTCAGTCCCTATGGCGGTTGGATTGATCCATTATGTCATGGGTTCACAACTGTGAATGGAAGGAATCTAAATCCTTTGGTGGATGAGCGTTCATTAGAGGTCCGAACATTGTAGTTGTGTGCATGAATTAGCAGAGAAGAGCCAAGGTTCCAATCAACATGTTCGTTATATTTCATGTGGAATAAAAAGAAGCCATGCTCACAAAACCTATTTAAAACTGGGGTTGAGAAGTTGTACTTACCTCAATCACATCACCACCACTGTGAAGCCTCCTGCACCACCACTGCGATGCCTCCAGCACCACCGCGAAGCTGTGAAGCCTCTAGCACCACCACCATGCAGCCTCCAGCACCACCGCAAAGCCTCTAAAAATAGGACCGTGAATCCTCCATAAACATGACCACGAAGCCTCCATAAACATGACCGCGAACCCTCCAGACACATGACCACGAACCCTCTAGAAACGACCCACAGAAGGACAAGCCAACACACTCCTCACTCAATCCGATAGATGGAAAAGCCCATAGACAGACAGACCAACAGACGAACAAGCCAACACACTCCTTGCTCAAGCCTACAGACAGACAGGCCAACAGGCTCACTGCATCAGGCACAGGGAAAAATATGGATGCAAGGAAAAATCAGAAATGACAAAATGGTAAATAATTGCGTTCGGTTAATACATATATAACAATTTTTGGTCGAAAACGTTTTTCGGCCGAACAAATGTTCGGCCAAACAACCTTTCGTTCCAAAAAACGTTTGGCCGAAATAATATCCGTGAGACATTATTTTTTCGGCGATCCTTACAAAGTCCACATAACGAGGTTCACTGTTAACTTTAACATTCGGTCGAAATATTAGTTCAGCCAAAAGCTAGTTACATTTTTTGGCCGAAAACCTAAAATAGTTCGACCGAAAGTGTTTGAAATATGGATTCCGAAAATTGATTCTCACAGAATAGACACCCACATTCATGATTTCACCCTATTATTAATACATTCTTGTCAGATTCAAGTCTAAATCCTAAAGTCATATTTAATTTTTAGTTTCTTCAATTCATGCAAATGATAAAATTAGTATTTTCAATCACTTTCCACCAATAAAAGTTCCACACTTATTAATATATTTTATTAGATAAATACAAACAAATAAATAAAATGATTCAACATTAAACAAAAGTTTAAAAATATTTTCATATAAAAAAAATTAATAGCAAAAACTAAAACGTATAATATATGCGTACAACAATAACAAAAAAATGTATGTTTTAACATTGGTCTTCTCTATGTGGCTTTCAATGTTGTTAAGCATGGCTCTTGCCATGAATTGGTACATGTCTTTGGAATGCCTTTTAATATCTTTATTGTCCTTTGAATTGATTCAATTTCTTTCAATAATAAATAAACTAACATTTTATATAATATTCTTCCCAAGTATTTTGGTAGTGGGTCATTGATTGCATTAAAATAATATTTGAATCAATATAAAATTTTATATAAAATTGATTTTATAATAATAATAAAATATTTTTAATAATAAATATGATATGTATTAAAGAATAATTATTTACATATATTAAAAATAATAGTATAAAAATATCTTATCATTTATTAAAAAAATAATTTAAATATATATAAAAAATAATAATTTAAATATATATAAAAGTTAACATTAAAAAATGAATTATATTAACTATAATAAAAAAATAGAAAGAAGTTTATTTAAAATTAATTTCTTTTATTAATACACAATATAAAATAACTAGATAAATACAACAACTTATAACTATATTTTCAAATGCATTCATCAATTGGCATTTCAATTTAAAACAGAATGTGTTTTATTAGTCCCTGCCTTCAGGTTGGCAGGGACTATATGAAAGGGCTTGCCATAATTTCAATTGTTTTGCACATAAACCAAAGCCTTGTTACACGAAAATAAAAGTATTTATTTAGCATTTAACCTAAGTTCAATTGCAAATCACAGTTTTTATTTCTCATTTAGCATGCATTTTAAGCTCAGTTCGAGGTGTACACTTTACATCCACCAATCAAAAACTTTGATGCCTTAATAGGCCTCATATCGAGGCAACGGGCCATCCAAAGGCATTTCCATATCAATTTAACATAATCTTTTTATTCAAAAGATAGATGACATATACAGATCTAAATTAATTATTAAGTCCGGTCATAGCATTATTTCCTTAACATTTAATATTGGATCCAATTTTTTGATATGATCCTTATGCGTGATCTTAGCAGTATGCCCTTCTTTAGGTATGATCATGACACCTTATGATTATAACACATATCACACACATGTTACTGCAATTTACACGCATGCCACTGCATTTTACATTCATCTCACACATGTCACTGCATTTTTTTTGCTGCTGTCACTTTCATCTCAAGCATGCCAGTGACTGAAACTGTTTTCATTTTTTGAAATGCAAAGCCACTGGGCAATATTGTTTGCCAAGCCACCCACACCGCCCTACCTCCAAGCAACGGAACACATTGCCCCACCGCCAAGCAATGAGACATTAAAGCTGGATGCAGAAATCTTATAGAGTTTTCATTTGACCATCCTACGGCTCTATCTATATTGCTCAAGCTCATAAGCGAGTCTACCTTAAAGAGCTCAGAAGCAAGCCTACCTTAAAGATATAACTCTTGCATGTGCATGAAAGCGCTACTTTGATATTTGACATTTGCAATATTTGATATTTGATATTCGCTCTATTTTGAGTCCTGCTCTAAATCTCTACCATGCAGACACAGGTATTAGCAACCAAATTCTAGAAGCTACGGTTTCGCAGTTGATTTGTCAAATTGGAACAATGGAAAATAAAATGAAGAGCGTTGAGCAACAGCTGAAGGAAGGATACGAACAACAGTAAGCTTTAATAGAGCAGCACAGCATAAGGAAACATTCTCTTCGACAACGGAATGAAACCCTACAAGAGCAGCTGGACAGAAATAAGCATTTGCTAGGAGAATAAAATCAGAGTTTTCGAGTTGACTACTCTGCATTCTGTCAACAACAATCTTGAATCCGAAAAACGACAATGAAAAACAAAAATCAATTGGTTCGCTGGAAAAGAAAACTAAAAAACCAAAGTCGGTTCGGTGGAAAAGAGAGGAAAAAAAACACCAAAACAGGCACCACCAAAGCAGCTCTTGGTTCAAATATCTGGCCTGAAAAACGACGGCGATGGTGATTTCTCTATAGGTATGTTATATCTGAACCTGCTAGAAATAGATATGTTTAATCTTTCATTAGAAACAACAAATTAGTTGATGCACTCCATATATACTTCTAATTAGCTTGCCTCAACGATTTTTGGAATTCCTCGCCAGTCCAAGAAGATTTGAATAAGAATAACAACGCTCACGGCAATGTTAACTAGAACCCCAACCACTTCTGACAACTAAATATAACTATTTATAATTCCATATGCATCTGAGGGAAGAGAATGATCTGGAATTACCTGAGCATTAACAAAGAAATGTCGAAGAAGCGATTGACTGGCGGTGGTTTCATCCATCCATTGATTCAGAAGCAATTGACTGGGTTGAGCGAGAACCAACATTAGAAGTATTGCTTAAGATGGATGTATTCACAACAATTAGTTCAAGGGCTTAGTCGAGCGTTTGTTCTGTAGCCAGTAAATGTACCAGTGCACTCGATCTTGGGAAGAACAAACAACTTTAACAAGAGCTCACTGAACCTGCATTTATCTGATCCTAAGTCATTGAACCTGCATTTATATGATCCTAAGAGCGTATCAATGTTGGCCAGCCATCATATTGCACAGTATCTTTTCCAATCCATATTCATTTTTACCTTGTGACGGATCTGGTTCCAACTCTAGTTGTTCCATATCGAGATCGAGAGACATAACTAACAATGGTAGAAGCACTAGTGTATCCAGCTTCCAGTTTTTCCCGGTTTCAAACCCAATAGCTTCCACCACAATGTATCTAGCAATTGATGATCACCCAATGGCCAACTGTTATGTTCGGGTAATTCATCGCTCAAAGGAATACTTCAACAAGGCACCAACACCTAGCCTATACCAATATTCTTGTGGAAAGATGTTGTGACTCCTCAGCGCAGAAATGCATTGACAAATCCTTCATAGTTCATATATTCCCGCAAGGAAGCTCATGTTGGATTATTTCCATTTGTTCTACAATCCTTTGTGTCGTCTCCTTGCTCATCTTTAAGTAGAAAAAGCATACCACTTGTTCCAGTACTAGATGAACTCAGAACTCACACTGGCCAGAACTAGTCACTCAATACTTGTAGGCTCATCAAAATGAAAGGCGAGAGATAAATTATTCTACAGGCTCCCTACCTACAGCACCTTCGACTGAGAACATATTTGGGTTAAATGACAAAATGGTTGAGGTTAGAGGCCAAAGGTCCTGGCTGCACTAGATTCTCTGGTAACCAAAACTCAAATCATTTGAAATAGACCGCACAAAAACTGGATTAAAATGTAAAAACAAATATAGAATAAGTAAAACAATTGAACTACACTCCTCCAAACCCCCTATTACCATTGCATTCGAAGATTCACTTAAATCCACACGTGGTGTGTGGTGGATTAAACATGTGTTATCATTATCAAATGTCCATGCACTTCGTGGCAGTGTTCTAAATAACCACGACCGCAGGTAAACGTATAATAACTACTGCGATAAAAAAATAAACCTCAACATGTGCTAAACGCAAATTGATTTCGCGTGTCCAAGTCAGTGTTACAAAAGTTTAAATAGTCAACATAGGCTACAACAAAGATTCATACTTAGTGACCATGGATGTGACGAGCAATTGGTTTGTACTAATTCAGGCTTCTAAAAGCAGTAATGTAAATCCATTTTTCTCATAACCCTGAAACTGCCAAATGACAAAGTCATAATCTAGCATGGGGAGGGTCGATTTGCTTTTATTTTTTCTGCATGTCCATTTAATATTTGGAGCTGATCTGAACCAAGTGTATTAAAAAGCAATGGTACATTCACGCTCTGAATTAAAAGGATTCATAAATGACGGGAGATGAATGTTTAAATAACGAAAATAATTACGCAATGGGGTCTCCATACAAAAACAATTTCATATATCCAGCGTGTTAATGAGTAGTGTGATAATTATCCTCAACACTACGAAGAAAAAAGAGACTCGAATTCGAATTTAGTTTGAGCTACTATTTCAATCATTATTTTGGCATTCGAGGATATCGTTTCTTTATAATGCATGGAGTGAAAAGCTAAAATCGAAAATGATTTTATGGATGTTACAACCCAACCTTGATTTCAATATTCAAGAAAGGGAAGCGTTATGTATTATTATATTAATATACTTGATTAAAGGCAAAAGCATAAATGCTTTAAAGCCTTACGTATAAGGAGCTAGCCATTCCCAGGGTTATGTTAAGTGACGGATTATGAAATAGGCCAAAATTTAAATACATAAAAAAATCCGTTATTATGATGACTTTTCCCTTATCCACTTAAGGGAGTCACATGACCTTAACGTAAGCATAATCATCCCTTATGCCTTTTGCTATGATATCACATTTGTTTCATTAACATAAGCGTAATAATGATTATGGTATTCTTTATACTTTTTGCTATGATATGGCATTTGTTTTGCACTTTGCCTTCAAGCATATGAACTTAAGGTAATCAAAGTTATAATACGAGTTAGGTGATATCGATGTAATAGCTTTGAAAGCAGTTAAAGTTGGGTATAATCATGTAGCCTTCAAGCACATGACCTTATCGTAATCAAATCTATAATATGAGTTAGATGATATCGATGTAATAGCTTTCAAAGCAGTTAAAGTTGACCGATTACACCCATTACATCATCATCACGGTTTTTCTTCTTTTTGGGGTTGCGGGGTCCATCAATAGTATGCAGTCTTCTACATTATAGAAATAATTGTCATAACTATTACCAATTGTACAATTAACTTCAGCAAATCAAGCATCCAAATATGTAATAGTGATCATAACATGTTTTAGTTTCAATAGGTATGCTTATCAGTTGATGGCTATCATAAGACTAATGCTATGCTCAATAAATATAACACTAAAAGCAATAAAAACCATAATACATGGGTGCTCAATAAATACAACACTAAAAGCAATAAAAAAACATAATACATAGGGCAGGGACTTGCTTCTATGCAGCCTTTCTTGTTTTAAAATCAATGTAATCTCCTCCTTTGAATTTAGGAAATCCGAAAATAATACATCTTAATCTAACCACTTTTAATTCAAAGAATTCAAACTGTACTTTAACCATGTGAGCTTTACCAACTTAGCAAATTGTTTAGGAAATCTGAAAATAATACATCTTAATCTAACCACTTTTAATTCAAAGAATTCAAAGTGTACTTTAACCATGTGAGCTTTACCAACTTAGCAAACTGTTGAGCTATAAAACTATAATTAATTATTTATTTTATATACCTATGTGGGTATCAACAAGACCATGAGGATAAAAGATAATTAAAACGGTTAGCTTTTAATGCTAGTTTCGAAACTATTATTTCGATTTAGGTGTACTAGATTAAATAGCGAATTTTAAAAAAACCAAGGTCACTAAATTGTCATTTTAACACAAATTGCTCTACCAAATTCTAGTGGGTTGGGGGCAGGGATCAAATTTGAAGGTTAGGGTCCCATTTCATTTTGAAGGGTTGTGAGAAATTGAACCCTTCAATGTTGACATGTAAAAATAAATCATTCTTTTCATTTGAAAGTGTAAGTGTACAACAAAATTTTATTATTTATTAAAAACAATGTATAGAAAAAAAATGACAATAAGAAGAAATCCTGAGTGATTCAACATTTACATGAATTAGTGAGGTAAACCATGTACTCCCCCAGTCCCTGGAGCATATAGTTTATTGAGACTTATATAAGGGACAATTCTCTCAGGCCGGTGAAATACTTGGTTGTTAGGTCGTTGATAAAATAAGGCATTGGAATTTGGAAGGACCTTTGAATGGAGGATTGATTCATCTTGATGGTGGCTCTATTGGTCAAGTGTGATTGGGCCTACCTAAAAGAAAAAACCAAGAATGTAATACCTAATGCTTTCACGGAGAAACTTTTTTATTAACCCTAAATTCAGCAGTTATTTTTATAATTGAATCATGTCCTCTCCACATGCTCAAATCAAAGTGATCAAACAAAGGCCCCAATTTTAGGTGGATTATGGATATGTCCCTCCAATGTATATCGAGTTTATACCCCAATTCGAAGTGATCAAACAAAATCCCCAATTTTAGGTAGATTATGGATAGTCCCTCCAATATATATTGAGATTATCAGCCCTATCGAAAAGGTTAAGTATTTATTAGTCCACTACAAGGAAGAACTTTAAATTCTCCAACAAAAATCACTACAAGTTGGGTGTCTAGTTTCTTCCAAAGTAAACAAGGAAGACGAATCATAAACACACGTTTGGGAGGTTTGCGACAATGAGGATGTTGAAATCATCATCTTCACTAGATCATTGCACTCCCAGCCCCTCATTCATGAACGTCCGTCGAGGGATTCCATGGTTAAATATATTGGTAGACAATTTGTACTTCTTGTTTCCATTATTAGAAGGATGACAGGAAAACAAAGGGATCAGAGTCTACAACATTTACAGTGTCGGTTGTTAAATATTTTATCCTTTCATGAAGGAAATTGGAACAATTCAAACACTTATATTCAAATATTGTTCTTTCTTTCAACCTAATGTTTACAATTCACGGCAGATAAATAACAATTATAGATTTGGAACTCAAATACAAGGATCTTTCTTCTTTATCCTCCGTGAAAACGAAGTTGTGGTCCTAGAATATGAAAAGTATACATTATTTTGGTTCTGATTTCATTTAAATACTGGGTTTTTTAAGGTTACATCTATTGAGTATTCGAGACTTAATCTAGTAGAAATGAAATCGCATAATACATTACAAATTTCAAACAACATTTGGAGAAATTTAAACCCTTATATTTATAGAACCAGAAGGAACTCCAACAAGAAACACATTTAACTTTTATCCACATATAAAATGTTACACAAGTGTAAAATGCTATACATACCTGTAAATTCATGACAACCAAGTCGACATCTTAGATCTGCATAATCTTTAGGAGGAAATAGAAATTTGAAAGACACTAAAGCATAGAATTTGAGAGTTGAGAGTCCGGGTACCGACCTCCAACTGTCCTATACTCGTAAACCCAAAATAATGTTTTGTTTTCACAGACTTCACCAATCTCTTTAAGTTCAAGGAAGCTCAATCCATCCTACCCAATGTTCTACCTTTGCTTCTCTTGCTCCTACCTGTGAAAAAGGTGGAACCTTCGAGTTTCCCATCGCAGAAGACAACGAGGAATTAGAGTGTGCAACTATTTCCTTCTACAGAAAGACAATTGGAAGCAACGCCATCTCAATTCGACAATATCCTGGCACTCCTTAGTTGGTTTACCTTGCCCGAGATAGGCGAATGCATGTTTGTGTATTTCACATGATTACAAAAAAAATAATTTTATAATTGCTTCTACATAACATAAATATATCTGTGCAGGTGAGAGAAAGCTGGGTATTGTTTTCCTGAGATTTCCAAAGACTTTCATAGATCATTCTTCATTATGAGGGCACTTAGGGCGTACATTAGAGAGCCCACGAGAGGAAGAAGAAGAAGAAGAAGAAGAGGAATCAAGTCAAAAGGTGAGGTGAGCGAGGAGGGGAGACGTAATAACGATATTTGCAGGAGAAACCCACTAGTGCTATAATGATGGGAACGAGACTCTCTAAATCGTAGCCATTGTAGACATAGGAAACCCTCGTAAACAACTCGGGCACAAGAGTTACCGTGTAAGCATCCCGATAAATTAAGTAATCATAATATTTAGTTAGGTATATGACAAATTCTTTCTTTTCTTTTAGAGATGACTATATGCATATTGTACGACCATTCTCTCTGGTTGTCTCTCCATTCCAGTTGCCTTTGTCTCTACTGCCTAACCCCCTTCCTCTGATGAGAGAGGTAGAGTAAGCAGCCTAGGTGGACTGTGGGAGTCTGGGAGTGTTGATTCAAATGATTCCGACCCCATTAAATGAATGGAAATTGGAATAAATCCTAGAATCCCAGACTAACTAGTATAGGATATGATTCATGAGCACAAACAAAGGGCGGCATGTTGCTAGCCTGCTACCAAAGATCCGTCATCTGAGTCTTGTGGTGGTCATAATAGAAATTTCTAGCACTAGGTGAAACCCTGGTCTGGAAACTTACATACCCATTGGACCAAGTTAGGTTCAAATCTAGAAAAGATTGCTCATTGCAATGTAAATTGCAACCTGTAAGTTGTAACCCAAAAGACAACACCATTAGTTTTTCCTTGCAGAGCCTTGAGAGTGGAGGGTTATCAAATCAATTCACTATCCATAGATATGACTCATATGGGTATTTAATTTCACATCATATACTCAAATACTCAAGTGACTTGTAAGTTGTGAGATCAAGTGACTCGGTGAACAATAATATGATAGATTGAAAATCAAGTTGGCAGGTGGCAGATCATCTCATTCCAAGATTTAATTTAGTTGGTAAATCAATAATGCATGCTAATTCCATTAAATGCTTTGAAAGTGAACATAGAATCATAAGTCACAATCTTGACTCACCAACTTGAACTTGGCACTAGGCAGTCTAGTGGCCCATTGTGGTCAGTGTGGATTGGGACTGAGATCCTCATCCATGATCCGACTATTCAAGGGAACTTGGGAAGTCTCTGAGTCCCTACTCTCCCATAGTCCACTGAGTCCCTACTCTCCCATAGCCCACTGAATCCCTGGATAGGAAAATTTTTTAGCTTCCCTTCTGTTGCAAATTTACCGAGGCTTATTCAATTTCATTATTGAAGTGCTTGAAATGAAACTAATTTTTTTTTGCATGGTAAAATTCCTTGTGGCCTTCTATGACGTTTAAAATGGCCTTTGAAGAGCTCTGAAGGCTTCAAATTTGAAGGGGTATGAAGGCTTCAAATTTGAAGCTTGGTTGGGGGCATTTTGGTTAGCGCTGATATTGCTCCCACGTTGACCTGCCAACTTCCTCTATCTTCGCAAAGTATGTTTACTAATTCTCCGACGACGTCGATCTTTTTAGTGAATTTCGTTTTGAGGGCCCGCGAATTATAATAACAATGAATGGAGTCGGTGGGGAGATACCCTGAAATTCCCACAATTAACTTATAATTTCAATTGCGTCACCGACAGCACCATGAAAATGGACGCGCAAGTTTTGTTTGGAATGGTTAAGGCACAGCCATGGGAGACTGTAACTATAATATGCGTCAATATTTTAATATCCAGGGGGCGAAACGACAAAAATGGTGTCGACAGAGGAGGGAAACCTAGGGAAATATGAAGGAAAATATGAAGCTACATGTTAAACAGCTTCGGGACGAATTAAGATTGCTTATACTCTTTAACTGATAGCCAAAACCGAGCTGACTAAACTTGGGTTTAGGGCTCAGTCGATATTCAAATTTTCACTTTTACTTTTCACGCCGACCACTTTACTTTTTTTTTCTTTTCAGTTGGGTGAAACTTGTCTATGTCCGACTAAACAAGTTTACAAATTTTAGTTGGTCCTACACTCGACCAAAATTACTCCGACTTACTTGTCCAACCGGTTTTTACCTTGACCACTTTTACTTCGACCAAGTTGGCTCTTCGACCAAGTTGGCTTCTTCGACCAAGTCGATTTCTTTAGTCAGTTGACTCACCGACCACTCTAGTCAACTCACTTTGGTCGAAATCTGCAGAATATGTTTCTTAGTCTAAAGACTTAAGAAATTAAAAATGCTTTTCACCTGTGAGTAAGATGAAGTAAAATAGACACATTTACAAATCCAAATAACTTATGAAAAACATATTCCCAAATATGTAGGAAGACTTGAGTCGACCAATGCGCCGTAAAACTTGGAACTTTCACGCGGTGAGATTTTTATGGGTTCTTGTTCTTTTACTTATCAGTAATTGTAAAAGAATTTTACAGAAGTAAATCTGGAAATATATGCAGCCAAATAATCATGCATTCAACCACAAACTATTTCATATATTAACTATGCAGAAATACAAAGTATTACAAACTTGTCGGTTACAAAATGGTCGGTCCAGACTTGTTGGTCCAGACTGGTCGGTCTACAGGGCTTCAGCTCTTCGACTAAATCACATGCACAAAAGCTTGGGCTTCAACTTCTCTTTCTCACCCTGAGTTCCTCTAGTGTCTATTGTCTGCATTGTCTCTGTGTTCCTATGTAAACTAATTTACAAATTGCTTCTTCTATTTATAGGCAACCTGAAGATTGCTACAACATGGGTCGACTAACTTGCCATTAAAGAGTGTAATAACTATCTACCTAACAACTTAGCTTCTGAAATAAATTCGACTGGTTTACAGAGCCGAATTGTGGACTTTTCCTTCTTGTCAGACTTACAGACAAGATCTTGACTCGTACATCCTCTGACAAAGTCGGCTGAGAGTCAAGTACAGATATGCGAGTAATTACATTTTCCAACACTCCCCCTTAATTATAAGCAGATGGGGATTTTTAAAACAAAATTTACAAAATGTTTCATAGCTTAGACATGCTCTGTTTATGACAGAGTTCACTATGGTGAACTTGTCATTCCAAGATAACTATGCATATACTGGAATGTGTCCTTTCCCAATGGCTTTGTGAAAATGTCGTCAAGTTGGTCTTCAGACCTGCAAAATTCCAAACAAATTTCTTTGTCGTTCACTAACTCTCTTATAAAATGAAACCTTATGTCGATGTTCTTGGTTCTCTTGTGAAACACATGATTCTTTGATAATGCTATGGCTGAATTGTTGTCACAGAAAATTGTTGTCGGTTCTTGATGGTTCTGTGACAAGTCTTTTAAGACTCTTCTCATCCAGACAGCTTGACATGCAGCACTTGTTGCTGCAACATACTCTGCTTCAGCTGAAGATAGAGTTACTATGGGCTATTTCTTTGAAGCCCATGAAACATCACCTGTACCAAAATGAAATGTGTAACCAGATGTGTTTTTCCTGTCATCTATGCTGCCTCCATTGTCACTGTCAGTGTAACCAATGAGTTTAAAATTTTCTGAGGTTGAATACATAATACCAAGGTCTCTTGTGCCACTTACATACCTCAGAATTCTTTTACCTGCTTACCAATGTGAGTCCTTTGGTGACTCCATGAACCTTGAGATTAGACTTACACCATACATAATGTCTGGTCTTGTTGTTGTCAAATACATAAGGCCACCAACAAGCCTTTTGAATAGCGTAGGATGTACAGTGGATCCTTCATCATCCTTGCTCAATTTTAAACCTGTTATCACTAGTGTTGGGGCTGTCTTCCAGTTAGACATGTTAAACCTTTTTAAAACTTCACTTGCATACTTAGACTGTGATATAAAGATACCACTTTCAGACTGTTGAACTTCAATGCCCAGAAAAAACTTCATAAGCCCCAGATCAGTCATTTCAAATTCACTTTCCATGACTGTTTTAAAATATGCTATGCCATAATCACCAGTAAATATTAAATCATCTACATACAGGCAGACAATTAACATCTTACCTTGCTCATCGAATTTGGTGTACAAAGTCGGTTCACTTTCACTTCTGTGAAATCTATTTTCAAAGAGATAGGATTCAATCCGACTGTACCAAGCTCTAGGAGCTTGCTTCAAACCATAGAGTGCCCTTTTCAGCCTGTACACTTTGTGCTCTTGACCTGGAACTTCATACCCTTGTGGCTGTTCCACATATACTTCTTCTTCTAGATAGCCATTTAAGAATGCCGACTTGACATCCATTTGATGAACATGCCATTTGTTTTGTGCAGCAATGGCCAAAACTGTTCTGACTGTATCCATGCGTGCAACAGGTGCAAACGTTTCGTTGAAGTCGATGCCGGGTTGCTGTGTGAACCCTCTTGCTACCATTCTTGCTTTGTGATTTTGCACATTTCCATCAGCGTCTTGCTTTGTCTTATAAATCCATTTCACACTGATTACATCCTTGTCTGTTGGTACATCAACCAGTTCCCATGTCTGGTTCTTCTCAATGCATTCTATTTCTTCATCCATGGCTTGTGCCCATACTTCTTCTTCAACAGCTTCTTCAAATGTTAGTGGATCATATATAGGGGAAAATAATGCAAACAAAGAGAATGAATTAGGTGTACCAGCTTCATATATCTCTCGCAAACTTCTTGTCTTTACCAGTTCTGTCGATGTCGACCTCGACGAAATGCTTGATGGAGTCTACTATCCTCTTGGTGTACTTGTCGGTGTAGCTTGAGCTGCTACTTATGTCGATGGTCCTTGTGCTGAACCATGTCTTGGTGTCATGGGAGTCGACGGTGCTTCGACCGGTTGACTTACATGTGGTATTTGAACCACTTCCTCTTCCATATCATCATTGTCAATGTTTGACACAATCTTGACATTTATGTCGATGGTTCCATCCCATGATTCATTCTCAACAAATTGAACATCCCAACTGATAATCACTTTCCTTGTGACAGGGTCATATAGCTTGTATGCTTTTGTGTCTTCTGAATAGCCGACAAAAATACATTTCTGTCCCTTCTTGTCTAGCTTCCTTCTCAGCTCATCTGGAACATGAGCATATGCAATACAACCGAAAACTTTTAAATGGGAAACACTATGATTCATACCTATCCATGCTTCTTGGGGAACTTTGTTCTTCACACTCTTTGTCGGACATCGGTTCATAATGTATACAGCAGTTGCGACTGCTTAAACCCCAATACTCATTTGACAAATGCTTGGCTGCCAACATGCTGCGTGCCATCTCCATGATGGTTCTGTTCTTTCTTTCGGCTATACCGTTCTGCTGAGGTGTATACCATGTAGTGAATTGTTTCTGTATGCCATGGGTCTTGCAAAAATTCAGAAATTCATTTGAAACATATTCACCTCCTCTGTCGGTCCTTAAAATCTTGATGCGGTGACCACTCTGGTTCTCCACGAGTGCCTTGAACTACTAAAAATAACCAAATGCATCATATTTGTGTTTCAAGAAATATACCTATGTCTTTCTTGAGTAATCATCAATAAAGGTTAGAAAATACTTGCAGTCACCAATGGATGATGTCTGCATTGGACCACAGATGTCAGAGTGCACAATTTCAAGTGGTGTGTGTGCTCTATAGGACTTTCCGACTGGAAATATCTCTCTGTGTTGCTTGCCAAAAATGCAACCTTTACAAACCCTCTCTGGTTTGTCGATCAATGGTAATCCCTTCACCATATTCTTTGTGTGTAGTAGCTTCAACCCACCAAAATTCAGATGTCCAAATCTGAAATGCCACAACCAGGATTCATCCTGAACTTCTGTCTAAAATGCAGCTTGCAAATTAGCGTTGCAATTTTCTCTCTTGTCGAGGAGCTCGACTGTTTCTTCACTTTCTGCCTTGAATGCAGCTCCTGTCTTTGTCTTCCCTTTTATGTCGGGAACTATCCTCAATGGAAACAAGTGCTTGCTTGTCATTGGCACTTTTGCTATCAGCTGGTCGCTTGGACGCTTGTCTTTGATCACACAGTGTTCATCTTCCATGTAGACTCTGTAGCCTTTTTGTAACAATTGTCCAATACTTAACAGGTTATGTTTCAGACCTTCGACATGATAGATATCAGGGATATACTTACTCTCCCCCTGTTTGGTTAGAATATCAACAGTTCCTTTTCCTAAGACGGTAACTTGGACATTGTTTCCAAGTGTAACATCAGTTTTAACTGAAGTGTCTAGACTGGAAAATAGATTTAAATTACCAGTCATATGGTTGTTGCATCCTAAATCTAGGTACCATATGTCATGTGGACTTTCTTGAACAGCATTGCATTCAAGTGGAGATGTCGATGCCATTAACATTGCACCTGTCGAAGTGCTGGTGTTGGTCGACTGACTTGGGCTTTGTCTTCCTTGGTCATATTGCTTCTTCCTGCATTCATATGCATAATGACCAAACTTCTTACAGTAATGACATTGAATTTTTTATTTATCAAACCTCTGGCCACTTGGCTGACTTGGGTTTTGGTTATCTCCTCTGCCACCGACATTTGCAGGACTTCTGCCTCGTCCTCCTCTTGAAGAACTTCTTCCTCTGCCTCTGAAGTCGTTTCTCCCCTTGCCTCTACCACGGCTTATGGATGACTGTGCTGCAAATGCACCTTCCAATGATGTCTGTGATCTGCTGATTCTGTGTTCATGATTGATGAGTGAAGCTTGCAGCTCATCAATGGTAAATGTTGACATGTTTGTGTGTTCCTCTAAGGTCACAACCAAGTTCTCAAATCCTGGGGGAAGACTTCTGAGAATTTTTTCAACAACCCTTTGGTTTGATACGGGCTCTCCATGAGATTTCAGTTGGTTTATCAACCCAACAACTCTAGTGTAGAATGTGTCTACATTCTCTGAATCTTTCATGGACAGAGATTCAAAATCTTTTCTCAGAATCTGCAGCTTGGATGTCTTTACCTTATACAAACCTTGATAGGAAGTATCCAATGTATCCCATGCTTCCTTGGCATTAGTCTTTGCTGCTATTCTTGGGAGTATACTCTCATGCATAGCTTGATGTATGAAAAACATATCTTTTCCATCTTTCTTCCTCTGTTCTCTCAAGACATCTTTCTCATCCTATGTGAGATTGTTATATGCTGCCATGTCTGCTGGTTCTGCATAACCATGCTGGACTATCTCCCAGACATCTTGACCTCTGAATAAATCCTTCATTGTTAAAGACCAGTATTCATAATTCTTTCCTGTAAAACTTGGAGGTTGCAATGAACTAGAAGTGGAAACCATTTTTTAATTAACTTTCCTTAGAAAATTAATTTCGGGTTGATATAAACCTTGCTCTAATACCAGATAGCCAAAACCGAGCCTACTAAACTTGGGTTTAGGGCTCAGTCGATATTCAAATTTTCACTTTTACTTTTCATGCCGACCACTTTTTTTTTTTTTTTTTTTTTTTCAGTCGGGGGAAACTTGTCTATGTCCGACTAGACAAGTTTACAAATTTTAGTCGGTCCTACACTCGACCAAAATTACTCCGACTTACTTGTCGGACCGGTTTTTACCTCGACCACTTTTACTTCGACCAAGTCGATTGCTTTAGTCGACTGACTCACCGACCACTCTAGTTGACTCACTTTGGTCGAAATCTGGAGAATATGTTTCTTAGTCTAAAGCCTTAAGAAATTACAAATGCTTTTCACCTGTGAGTAAGATGAAGTAAAATAGACACATTTACAAATCCAAATAACTTATGAAAAACATATGCCCAAATATGTAGGAAGACTTGAGTCGACCAATGTGCCGTAAAACTTGGAACTTTCACGCGGTGAGGTTTTTATGGGTTCTTGTTCTTTTACTTATCACTAATTGTAGAAGACTTTTACAGAAGTAAATCTAGAACTATATGCTGCCAAATAATCATGCATTCAACCACAAACTATTTCATATATTAACTATGCAGAAATACAAAGTATTACAAACTTGTCGGTTACAAAATGGTCGATACAGACTTGTTGGTCCAGACTGGTCGGCCTACAGAGCTTCAGCGCTTCGACTAAATCAC
Organism: Pseudotsuga menziesii; assembly: GCA_001517045.1. Lineage (NCBI taxonomy): Eukaryota > Viridiplantae > Streptophyta > Pinopsida > Pinales > Pinaceae > Pseudotsuga > Pseudotsuga menziesii. The sequence goes on along the minus strand of LPNX011034862.1, from coordinate 40,107 downwards.
ATGCACAGAAGCTTGAGCTTCGACTTCTCTTTCTCACCTTGAGTTCCTCTAGTGTCTATTGTCTGCGTTGTCTCTGTGTTCCTGTGTAAACTAATTTACAAATTGCTTCTTCTATTTATAGGCAACCTGAAGATTGCTACAGCATGGGTGGACTGACTTGCCATTAAAGACTGTAATAACTATCTACCTAGCAACTTAGCTTCTGAAATAAATTCGACTGGTTTACAGAGCCGAATTGTGGACTTTTCCTTCTTGTCAGACTGACAGACAAGATCTTGACTCGTACAGCCTCTGACAAAGTTGACAGATCTACAAGTAATTACATTTTCCAACATTAACGTCCAGACTCCACACTAAGGCTCTCGGTCATCGCCAAACTCGACCTTTCTAAAAATGACATCCAGGTTAATTCAGTATCATCTGCGGTTGGTTGACTGCAGGAAATATAAACCTTTTGAGATTTTACTACTAATCTCATCAATTTTGTGCATTATCTGCCCGAATCAGTGACGAGTCTGCTGAATTTGAAAACGGCTCTCGAATCTCAAAATCCTAGAAACTTCTTTGACGAATTACAATTACATGAATGCATTCAAAATTGCCGGTAAAAATCTTATTTCAACCCTTAATGTCAAGAAAGATCTTTTTTTTAATTATGTGCCGTTTGATTGATTGAATGATTCTAGGGTTAACTTATTACAAATCAATTTTATCAGTTCGCTGGAAGAGCTGATTGTGGATTGCAACAAGCTACAGCGCCTGATCTGGGATTGAAACTGCTAAACCTCCAAAAGCTCTCTATTCATTCCAACAAACTTTCTAATCTCGCTTCCTCCATCTCGCACCTTATGTCTCTGCGTGTTCTTGATATCCATAAGGACAAGCTTAGATTTCTGCCTGAAAATATTGAAAAACTTGCAAGCCTTCAAATTCTTGACGTTAGTTACAATTGTGACAACTTCACAGCATTGCCGGATTCGATCTGTGGGCTGACTTCGCTGGTTGAATTGGACGTGAGTTACAACCAGATTAAGCGCCTTCCCAATATGATTGGAGGTCTGGAGCAGTTGAAACGGCTAAATCTGGAGGGGAACCCGATTATTCTACCACCGCCAAAGATCGTTACCGATGGCCTGCAAGCGGCGAAGATTTACATTAGAAATCGAGCCACCAAGATCAGTCTCCTGTCACGTGGCCTCTCATTCTTGGACGCAAACTGCCACCTAAGTGTATTTCATGTACAGCTGCAAGTGTCGGGTTTAAAAAGGCGATGACATGGCATGAAGAAGAGGGTTTGTCATCACCGGGAATCCCTCACCGTCAACTCTTCACCACCTGTAACATGTATTCCGTCTCTTTGTTTTATATGTAATCCCGACATATTTCACAGAGCTTTTATCAATAATCGGAAAAGTAAGTTGGTGAATGAAGCGAACGATCTGCTTACTTCTATGAATCTGTTTACTAAGTCTCCCAGGACGCAAATATTTTAGTGTTAATTAATTAGAGACGTGAATGCAACTAGCTTATCCGTGAGTTGACCGCCATATACATCAATTTCTATTTGCAAATCTATATATGAATTCTTTACGCTGTACAATCCTCTTTCTTCAAATAAAACTATGTGAATGCTGCTAAGCGATAATAATAAAGAAATGTTTTCCATTCTTACAACGAATTATTTTAAATTTCTTTACAGATATAGCTTAGGTTGTATTTTCATGGAAGTTATTTTCACGGGCTTTGTGAGTTCCGTTAATACCACTACTTATATTTGGTAATTATTTCATATATATATATATATAATAGGTTTTAAAATATAATTTGTTTTTGGTATTTTGAAAAGTTCAAGAAAAAATTAATGTGATGTTTTAATTTTTAATAATGGCCAAGTAATAAATTCTTTGTATTTAGTAATTATTTTATGATGATGATGATGGTTAATCTCCAATAATTTTATTATGGAGTCCACCAGAGTTCTTATCTTGACTGTATTAATTTTTTTCTTTGAACTTGTTAAAAGAGAGAGAAATTTTTGATCTTCTAGAGTAGGGTTGATGACCTCTTTATAATATCTTAATTTTCTTTTAACCTCTAAATCTTTCTCACAACACAGTTTCTCCTTAAACTTAGAAGTAACAATATTTTTAATGTTATTAATATTTTGCAATGCAATATTTTTGTTGATCTCCCAATGGTTTCCCTCGTATCTTTATACCAACCTAGCATGAACCTTAGGTGGTTTTAGATGGAATTAAAAGCTAGGTTAGGAAGTCTGTGGTCTTCCATGTGATTGATTTTGTGCTTGTACAACAAGAGCCTAGTCATAACTAGGATCTGGATAGGGGAAAGACCCACTTCTATAAGGAGAATATGATATAATGTATTGCTTTTAATTTTGAGGTTATACGTTATAAAACCAATTTAGATTTGCTCAATCTTTCTCCAAGATTCTCTAGAGATGCTGCAACCCCAAACCTCACATACACACAAGCTAGAAGAGCTTCTTTTTATTCCACATCACAAGGTTTATATATATATATATAATAGGTTTTAAAATATAATTTTTTTGGGGTAGTTTAAAAAGTTTAATAAAAAAAACTAATTGATGTTTTAATTTTTAATAATGGTCTAGTATTAAATTCTTAAGGTATAAACTTTTGTTTATTTTTTAAGTAAATTTTTTTAATAAATAAATAGTTTGGATGAACCAATATTATTAGTAATAATCATTTTAATATTTTTAATTAAGTTCATTCTATAGTCAAGCACGGGATGTGTAACTTCTTTTGTATTCATCTTAAAGTAGTTAGTTGACAATTGATATTAAAAAATAATATGTTTATTCAAATTAAATTTTAAAGATTTACAAAAGAATATATATAAAATTATACAAATTAGATAAAGTAAAACCATAAACCTCTTTTTAAAATGGATCCATGCTAAATATAATATATATTTTAGAACAGTATATATCCTATAAACATTATATTCATAATATTAATATTATGAAAAATAAAAAATAAATAAATTTGTATTAACTATAATATATATTATAGTATAATATATTAAATAATTAATATAAAACTAAAAATATTATGTATTATTTTGATGAAATATTATATATTATTTAGATTAAATGAATAGTAGGTCGAATGGTTTAACAATAGTTTTTAAACTTATAGTAAATCTAACTTGAATATGTTATACATGTAAAATTATGTTCAAAAATGTTGTATATGTTTATTTTTTATTTATGAGTATAGTACACTCGTATAAGTTGATTTAATAATAATGATAAAAATAATTTTTATAATAATAAAATAATATATTTATTTAGGTTTTTTTATGATTTATGATAATAATATCACTTATCATATATAATAATTAACATTTTGATTATTATGTATGAATATGATTTATTATGGATTAGAGTTTGATAATGTTTAATGATTGTTTCATTATGTATGATTATGTTTGAAGTTCAATAATTATAATTTATAATTTAAAAGTAGTTTAATTATGATTTACAATTTATGATAATAATATAATTATATGGAGTGGATAGATGATTTACATGTTTAATCTGAGGCCCAACATTGTGTATCATAAGAGGGCATATAGCCTTAATGTTTGAAAACCTAGATTTAACAGCAAATTTGTTGCATTAGGAGTGGGGATACACAAGGATGCCATCTTTCTTGCACAAAATTTAGAGCTAATATGATATTAGTCATCTCTGCAGATGCGTTGGAGATGTTATTGGAATGTTAATATTTCAGGCTCAAAATTCAATGGGTGTAAACTTGTAAAGTTGTAAACACAAAAATTATTAAGCAACATCTACATATGGATGACAAAATTTTAGGTCAAAAATATCATAATGGGAAATGAAAACAAGCATGCCTAAATAAATGTAAAATTTGATTATTGTGCCTTGTTGCAGAAATAAACAAGCATATGGTGATATAGCACCCCTCTGACAGAAACATGCAATTCATTTTGGCAATAATGATCTGATATTTCAAGTGGCAAAAGTTGCTAGATTGAATAAATAGTTTTTCCGAATGCCCTAATAATACTGAAGAGCTACACGTAAAACATATAATGTTTACACTAATAAATGAATGCTCATTCAATTCTCTGCCATCAATTCTAAAACCATTTCTATATTGATTACTAATACAACTATAGTCTCCACTACACAAGGAATTTTAAAAAGGAATTTTCACATTCTATATTTCCGAGGCACAATGAAAATGGTTAATAGAACAAATGCATGTAGTGCTGGTACATCTGACCAAGAAATTTATAAGAGGAGAGTGAATATCAAGTTCAAATACTTCAATGCCCTTCCAAAGATAGCAGTTCATCACAGAGTTTCAGGTGGGATCAGCATATTTTCTGGGCAATATGGAAACATTAAACTGTGCAGAGCCTAGGATGGTAAGAAGTTGAATTGCAGTGTCACAAAACTTGACATTAGAGAAAAAAATAGGTGGGGACATTAACTTGGGAAAAAATGGTGAAAACTTGGCACGTATAAACTTGGACCTGAAAAAAATCAGAAAACTGAAAGACCTGAAAAAATCTGAAAATTTTGGAGAGATCAGGAGAAATCAGGAAAAATCAAAGATTTTTGCAACAAGAAGAGTTACCCATAAAATCCCAAGCATGTGCATAGGGTTAATTGAGACACAAATTTTGGCATTAAAAACTTATTATTTCCCAAATACAAAAACATGTTTCCAACACACAAGCACGGTTGCCACATTTTTTTGGCTAATGCTCTTATTTTCATGATGGAAACCATAGTAACTAAAGAGATGAGCTTCCATGGATTCATAGGATCCAATTTTTCACGAGATGATATTTTCTTTACCCATACAACTCTACAAAGTTAGGAATTCATATGAAGACCCCATCGGCTAACAAGTCAACCACAATCACAACTAGAGCAAACTCATTTAATGCATGACTACATGGGGATAGTTAGGCAGAATGGTTAACATGGAAAACTTCATAAAGGATCAAAATGCATTGACATGTTCAAGAAAAGAAAAAGTTAGTCCGTGTTTCCCAGAGTATCCTGCATTTCAAAATATGTTTTCATAAATTAGGTACAAAGAGAGAAAGACCCTGTTTGAAACCGAGACCAACCATTAGATATTGAGAATGGTGACAAGATTCAAGACCTTTTAGACACTACACCATCCTAAGCAGTTTGGAAGGAAGATTCCCTAAATTTTTACTTCAAAATGTTCCAAGAATCATGAACCCTTATGAGAAATCCACATATGGTGAACACCAATTTTTTGGTGAAAAAATACTAAATAGTAGGAACAATAAGCTAGGGAACTCAAATATCATGGCATATGACCCTAATAGAATTTTAAGATTGGAAATTTTAAAAAAGGAAAGCCAAGACAAAACAATAAGTTACTTGCATCTTCACATGGTTGGTTTTAAAAATTTAGTGTTCAATGTTCGCGAATATAATAGAAGCGAGCTTGTAAGACAAGAAGAAATGAAAAACTTTACCAAATTTCTTCAAGATATCAGAATGGGTTCATAAAACGAAGGAAATACATGACAATTTAGTATAGAGGTACAAAAGAAAAGAAGAAACCAAGTGGTATCAGAAGAATTGGAAGTTACATCATATTTGGAATAGCCACAAAATTCATGGGTTTTTAGGATCTGCATAGCTTAAGCAACTCAAACAAGTTTCTGACATGGTGTATATTTCAAATTCCAGCTAATAATCTGCAGAGCTCATGCATCACACCACATGAATAGCATGAATCTTTTAAGTTTCAATTTTCAAAAACTAGGAAGGAACAAGGGGTGGGGTAGAAGTCAACTATTAGATCATTCAACCATTTAATTTGATATCTAGATTATAGATTCCCTACCTAATTTAACTAAATTTTTTGCCAAATGAATGGTTAGAAGATGCATATAAAAGACACAAACATAGACACTAAGCCATATGATCCATGTAGCATTTGAGTTCAAAACTTTGAAGAGTACACCTGAGTTGGACTCGGCTCACCAAGTTTAGACTCTTCTGCTAAAGTTCAGCTCAGAAATGATTAGCCTTGGTCTGATATGGCGGACCCAGTAGTAATTTCCAAGTCTGCAGCATATTTGCGAGACCAGAGGTCAAAACTTAGGAGGAGTGCTCTAGGAAATTTTGAATCCAAGATCCAAAGATGGTTTTGCTCAATTTTATATTTTTCTGCTGAATTTTACTCTCTGATGGAAATTTTACTTCTGCTGAAGGGTTTTGACAGTCATTGGGAAAAATACTTGGAGAGTTCTTGAGGATCTTTGGAGATTTGGACTCCAAATTACTTAGCCATACATAGTTCAAATCTTGAAACTAGAAAATGTAAACAATCAGACCATAGTGAACAAATTTTGTACTCTAAAAACTAACCTAAAAAGCATAGATCTTTAAAGCTTAAAATACCAATCAAAATTTCTAGTAGGAGTAATTTAACAATAGGAAACCAAACCAAACAAAATAATGAAGTATAAACATACCTGTAGATTGGAGTTTGGACGTGATTGCAAGAGTCGAAATTCTAGATCCTGGCAACAAATGAAGAACCTTAGAAAGAGATTTGCAACTCCATAATAACCTTTGAAACCCAATTCTCCGAAATTGAAACCCTATTAAGCTTTGAGAATGTGCTTTTCGTCGAGTAAAAAGAAATATATTAGCTATGGAATTTCTCGACCCTTAGCCCATTTGTGATGAAAAAGAAATACATTTATAAAAACCCTAGAAAAGATGGTGGGAATCGATGAGGATAATAAGAATAAGATAAGGAACTAGGTAATATGCTGGCTTATATGACATAGACCAACACACACAAGGAGATAACAGTATGCTTCTTTGGAGAGATAACAGTATTTTTCAATACACGGAGAGAAAACTTGAAATCTCAACACTAAGAGTAGATAGGAGGAAATTCGATACGCCAGAGGTGACACTTATAACAAGTAACGCACTAGAAAAAATGCAATCAGGGATGAAATTGGTCCCATTCTACCCCGATGCCTAGATTTATGGACTAATTTCTATAGAAAAATCTCCATAAGGAAAATACAGGGGATATTTACATTAGAATTTAGATTAACAAGCAAAAAATTGGGCGAAATTTCTATCCGTGACCTCCATGGCCAAAAATTGGGAGCGGTCAAAGAATTTTAGGGGAATTTCTATAGGAGAACAATGCTTCTTGATGCTCTCCTCATGTAAATTCAAAGGCTATTTTCATATTAAATATTATTTTTTAAATAAATAGTGGGCTAATATTTTAAATTTTAGAAAATTTAACCATATAAAAATTTGCCCATTGAATTTTCCAAACCCCTCTAATTTCGCTCATGGGATGAAATTTGCCCCTAAAATAATCTTTGATGGTTTGTGGGGTGGCGAATCTGGCTAATGCATGGAGAGATATCTCTGGATGGTCGTCTTGAGAAGGAAGGTCAATTGGAAGTTGCTGAATGTCACCCTCACCATCTACCGGATCCTGATCATCATAAAAAATTTCAGGTGCAGGCGAAGAATCCACATCCAAGAGATAGAGCTTTTTCTCAGCACGTTGATGTCCGCTAGTGAATTTCTCATCACAATTATAACAAAACCTATTTTTCCTCCATGCTCGCATCTTGGCTTCAGACAAATGCTTGATAGGAGTGGTTGTAGGAGCTGGTGGAATTGAAGGTCTTTGGGGAACCATATTTTTGAAAGGAATAAAGTCGATTTGGAGTGTGTTGAGCCATGATATTGTTCTCCGCCAACTTAGACAACCCTAGGGCTTCCATCATTGTGTTGGGATTGAACATTTTAACCTCATATCGGATTGCATCCTTCAGACCATTGATAAAATAACTCCTGTAGAATGCATCAGGAAATCCTTCAGTGTGATTGGCCATTTTCTCAAATTCTGTCTGATACTCCCTCACCATGCCAGTTTGGCAAAGTTTTTTGAGTACTCCTATGAAGTCATAAAAAAAACTATGGACAAATCATTGCAAAAGGAGTTGGAAAAAATCTGTTCAGTTTGGCTTTGTGTGAGCCTTGATGTACCAACAAAACCATTGAAGGGCGTCATGCTCTAAATGAAAGGATGAAAGTGGAACTTTATTGACATCAAAAGTGTTATATAGACTAAAATATTGTTCTTCCTTGTAAATCCATCCATTCGGATCATCACCATTGAAGCGAGGAAAATCAAGCTTCGGCTCACGAAAGTTGCTAGAAGAAGAGAACCCAGTGTCTGTAGAATACTTGGGCTATTGTCGGTTGCTCATGGCTGAATGCTGAAGATGGAGACCAAGAAATTTTTGAGCCAGATAGTCAAATTTGGTATTGAGGGCAACAATTTCTTCTTCCATTTGTTTATTTTCTCCTACGCGGGTGACAACCATAAGCAGGATTTTTTTTTTGGAAATGGGTAGAAAACAAAAACATAAAGGGTTTTAGAAGAGGAAAATTTTGAGTTGGGAAAAAATCGGGTGGGTAATTGGGGTTTGACTAGGTTTTGGATACTTTCTGAGGGGCAGGGAAGCATAAATGCAAATTTTAGAAGTAGGGTTAAAGAATTGGAAAATTTGTCAGAGAGGGACAAAGAAGCACAATTGGGAAACGAACGCGGCATAAAAATTTGAAGGATATTGGGTGAGAATTAGAGAAGTTATGGAAAACCCTAAAAATAGACAAATGTGGAATTCAGGCTTCACGAAGTGGAATTTGGGATAGGGTCGTGAAGGAAGGAATACACAAAATGCAATTATGGGGGTTATAGTGAATTTTCAATGGAAATGGAGCTAAAACAAAGAAGATGATTTGTGGCGACTCTATGGAGAAGATATGTGGCAACTCTGAAAAAATGTGCTTTATCAATTGGAAAAAGATATGGACCCCATGTATTTTTGACTTCCTAAAGATTCAAGGGATTCACTCGGCCACCAAGGTTGTCTAACAACTTGCGTATTGGGGAAGTACCCCTCACTCCACGACTCAGGTAAATAGGATAACCGATTTTCCACAAATGACAACTCTTGGTTTAACTTGGGTGGAAACTAGTCAATCAAGTAGGGGTCATTTCCCTTTTCACTTAGTAGGTCCTCTCAATGCCGAATTACTTCGGGTTCCTTTAGTAGTCCTCACAATGATTTTTAGGGATATTCCTAAGTACTTCCCACAGTTGAGCGAATAGGGTTTAGTCTCTGATCCAAATGAATAATAACGATGCAAAGAAGAAGCACTACTGCAATAATCACAGCTCCAGGAAGCATGACAAAAGAAAAAAAAATGGGCAGAAATTCCACCCAACGAGCCTAAGAAAGTGCTCTGATACCATATGTGAGGAACCTCCTGCAATAAAAAATAAGAATGCACGATATAACAGAAATAGAAGAGCACATAATATATTTTATCGATCACAGGCCACTTCGAGGGGGAAATGTCCTTTGAGCAAGCTCAATACAAATAACTCTTGGATGCCTTCATTAGCCTCAACAATGACTTATATACTAAGTCTAATGTAAGAAACTATTACTCCCCATGAATGTGGGATAATGCAACATACTAATTGTATGACTTAATGACTATTACTCCCCATGAATGTGGGATAATACAACATACTAACAAGACTACTTGCAAAGCATATGCACCCAATAAAATATGCTAACAAAATAAATAGGACAGTTAACAGGGGTTCTTAACACCCTGCTTGCCAAAAAATATGAAGTATGTTCATGGAATCACCCTTGGAGCAATGATTTCCATGTCTTTTGAACACTCATACTAGATGTTATTTGTTTTTCCTCTAATCAATTGGCTTCATGTCTACTAAATTCAATTTATTTTCACCAAAGAGCCACCTTCCCTTAATAAAATAATTGCATCATCGAGCCATTTTAGCATACAATGTATTAGCGTTGAATCCATTCTTGATAGTAAGTTGAGCACCATAAAACATGCTCTTAGTTCTCCTATATAATTTTTTAAGTCAACGGATTGACTGGACTCCAAAGTTTCTATTCTATTTTCATTTTCTTTCCAATAATCAGAATAGGATGGGGGTAGAACCTAATGTTTAAGCAGTTTTTTTGTCATTTACAAAAGTGGTTAGAAGGAAAATGCTAATCTTTCCATGCTTTAATACAATCACATTCATATGGAGCTTGCCTAAGAAAATTGCCTTTGATATTTCATTAAAGAATAAATTTTGGGAAACACACCATGTATTGTTATCCACGTGAATATTAATCTTAGAGGATGCCATCAATGAAAACAACCGTGATAAGGAAATATCAAAAGATGGGCCAAATTACCCTCCTATAAAATGAAAAATTGGGTAGATGACTGGCAGGGAACAATTGAGGTTAACCATTCTTCGTAAGAATAACTGTAACAAATTTGCATACCTGAGCTTTGTAGGATGTTGAAATCTGCTAGAACAGGAGACTGCTTAACCTTGATCTAACAAGTTAGGCCGAAGAGAGGTTGTAGGTTGTATGCATTGAAGGTTGGAGCCACCTACATGAATTAAAACCATAACAATAGGTGTTGCAGGTTTAATAAATTCCAATGTGACACTGAGACCGTGACAACAAACACCATGGACGACTGATGCACTCTCAATGGTTTCCAGCCAGCCATCCACAACTAACAATCTTCTATAGGCGAAAAAAAACGCATAAGTTCTACTAAAGAGAAAAGCTTAATGAAGAAGGAAAAAATGGTAGGCTCAACCGAGATGATAAAACAACAGACTAAGGTTGGATGGTCGTCTAACACATTTAATGACTGGAATTCCATCCCAAGCTATAGAAAAACATAAGACTCGTCTAATAGAAAGCGCCTTATGGTGTAAAAATATCAGGACATGAAAAAGGTAGTGAACATAAATGCCAGGATGGTTGAGTAAATAGGCACGTTACAAATATCCTAAAAGGACCGAACTTGCACCACAGGGGCCGCATACCTTAGAGTGTTTCTAGTAGGTTTACTTTGTTAAAACTTAAACCTTTGTTAAATTTATCTTGATTGGAAATAAAATCTAAGAACTAGTTCATTGTTACAATGGTGGAAACCAACAGGTAACACCAAAAACATACATGTTTCTAATGACTTATCTTCATCATGGAAACTAAGAACTAGTCCATTCTAGAAATGGTGGAAAGCAATGTAAGACACCTCAAACACAAATGCTTCTAATGACAGTATCTTCAAACATTGAAAAACATCATGGTTTAACCATATATCAAATAAAATTCGACATTCTCAATTTGGTAACCTTTTCCAATTCGAAAAAAAAGGACTATAAGAAATCACAGCACATACCTACATTTTCAATAGTCTACCGAACAAATTTGCCGATTTTGATCGAAATTTTCTAAAACTAAACCACCGAGTCTTAGAAATAAAAAACAACTAATTGAATATTTAAATACATATGTTGCATACATTATTCATCGGGGCAAATGTTTGAACCTACATCAAACCAAATGCATAGCCTTTCTGATTGTAAGTTAATCACGATTATTGTCGTTGCACCTAAAAATACCATGTGGAAGTGTGACAGGAAATCCACCCTACATATAGGTTGAGTCCCTCTTGACTATGTAGAAAGTTCTCTAGGTGCTTAAGTCAAGACATAAGCATAACAAACTGATCATAAGTTCTTATAGGCCTAAACTCTATGTATACAAACATACAAGAAGGAAGAAGAGAGAAATAGGATAGGTGACCTACCTCCTTATAGACCGTCATCCTCGTTGCTCTAACCTGATTTTGATGTCCAAAGCTCCAAAGTGAAGAAATTCCTTTAAACACTACACAAGAGACTACCTTCCTTCTACAAGTTAAGCATAAAGAAAATCCTACCTACTTTGACTGAAACATAAATAAGCATACATGTAAATGAAGACACATATGGAAGAAAACCTTTCAATTTGTATTCATAAGAAGCTTTCAGGAAACTATTGTACAAAGTTATACCTTGATTTTGCATAGGTAACATCTCCTCCAAGCTTCCATTCAACACCCTTTCAAAACTCATGAGATCATAAGGACCACCCTTCTTTCTATTGATGGTTTGGGGCGAGGGAGGAGGTCCTTATATAGGGAAGAAAGGATAAACCACCATGGAGAAATGTTTGGATCACAAGAGGATATCAAGGATCATAAGGGGATTGACATACTCAAGATGGTATGGAGGAGAGGATTCAAAGGATAGGCTCATCCCATAAAAAAACCACTTGAATCTAGATCCAAAAATTGAGGCAAGTTATCCCAAGAAGGATTGTCACTCCCCTAAAGGCATGCAAGGAGAGAAAAAGGTGAAGTTTTCGCTCCCCTCAAGGCATTGACAGAGCAATAATGTTGTAATTTTTTCTCCTTGCTCAGATGTGAGGGAGTGACAATATCAACCCAAATGTTAGCTCAAGGTGGTTAAGTGGTTGTTCGGATTCCAAATAACATGAAACCTCTCCAGCTTGGTCTAGGGACCTAAACAATCATGCTTAGCGGACATAGAGGTCATGTGACTTAAGGTGGTGGACAATAAGCAATATTTTAAGGTATAACAATAAGCGCCAATCTTGCACTAATAGAGACAAAAATAACATGTAAATTGAATTCGAAGTTATGAAGTGCAAGCTTGGTAACATGTAATGTGAATTCACACTTATTAAGTGAGAGCTTGCATAAATGTCCATATTGAGATGTTATTAATACATTCTTGTCAGATTCCAAGTGTAAAGTCATGTTGTATTTTAATTTCTTCAATTCGTGTCAATGATAAAATTAGTCTAGTCACTTTCCACCAATAAAAATTACACACTTATTAATATATTTTATTAGATAAATACAAATAAATAAATAAAATTATTCAACATTAAACAAACTATAATCAAAATTTAAAAATATTTTCATACAAATAAAAGTAATGGCAAAAACCAAAACGTATAATCTTTTTTTTTTTTTCAGCCGAAAAAAACAGTTCCTTGGTATTCATTGAATCAAAAGAACCTTGTACATCATCAGTAAACATACAAACCCCTCTGGGCCAACAAATCAGATATAATGTCACTACATATCAGATCTGTCCATACTAATCCAAAAGAAAACAACAAGTATACCAAAGATACACTAAGCATCTGGGTATCAATACCACAATAATCCTCTCATAGGAGAGCAATAATAATATCAGTCACAATATGTCCCTAAGGAATATAACAAGAGCCCAGATACCTTATCCAAGCAAAGGAGCGACTCTTGTATATCCTGTAATAGCTGCTCAACAAAACCAAAACCTGATATAGCTCAAAGAAACTATGAGACAAAAACTGAAATAGAATGAGCATATAAACATAATCTATAAATACAACAAGAACAAAAAAAAAAAATGTTTAACATTGACCTTATCTATTGCTTTCAATGTTGTTAAGCATAGCTCTTGCCATGAATTGCTACATATCTTTGCAATGCCTTTCCATATCTTTATTGTCCTTTGAATTGGTTCAATTTCTTTCAATAATAAATAGACTAACATGTTATACAATATTCCTCCCATGTATATTTTGGTAGCGGGTCATTAATTGCACTAAAATAATATTGGACTCAATATAATATATTATATAAAATTAATTTTTTAATAACAATACATTTTTTTAATATATTAAATAAACATTATTTACATATATTTAAAAATAACAATATGAAAATAGTTTATATCAATTATTATAAGAAAAATAATTTAAATACATATAAAAATCATCACTCAAAATATATAAAAAATAGAAATTTTTTTATTTAGAATTATATTTACATATATTAAAAATAACAATATGAAAATAGTTTATATCCATTATTATAAGAAAAATAATTTAAATACATATAAAAATCAACACTCAAAATATATAAAGAAAATAGAAATTTTTTTATTTAGAATTAATTTTTTTTAATGAATACACGATATAAAATAGCTAGATAAATACACCAACTTATATCTATATCTTAAAATGCATTCATCAATTTGCATTTCAATTTAAAACAATGAATATATTTTATTTTAAAATCAAACTAATCTCTTCCTTTGAATTTAGGAAATCTGAAAATAATACATCTTAATATAAGAACTTTTAATTCAAAGAATTCAAACTGTCCTTGAATGAATGGAATTAACCATATTAGCTTCACCAACTCATCAAACTGTTGAGCTATAAAACTATAATTATTTATTCATTTTATATAAACGTATTTGGTATCAACACCCTCATTTAGTAAGATAAAAGATAATTAAAACGTTGAGCTTTTTCGGCCAAATTTTGATAGAAAGTGGCTATATTTCAGCAATAGGATTTAGTTGTATCAGATTAAATAGCCAATTTTAAAAAGACGGAGGTCACTAAATTGTCATTTTCAAAACGAATTGCTCTGCCAAATCTAGCGGGTTGGGGGCATTTTGGTTAGCGCTGATACTGCTCCCCGCTAATATGCCGACTTTCTCTATTTTCGCAGAGTATGTTTACAAATTCTCCGACGACGTAGATATTTTTGGTGAATTTCGTTTTAAGGGCCCGCGGATTATAATAACAATGAATGGAGTCGCTGAGGAGATACTCTGAAATTCCCATTGCGTCACCAACAGCGCCATGAAAAAGGACGCGCAAGTTTTGTTTGGAATGGTCAAGGCACAGCCCTGGGAGACTGTAACTATAATATGCGTACTCAAGACTTCAATCTCCGGGGGGCGAAGCCACGAAAATGGCGTCGGCAGAGGAAGGAAACCTAGGACCTCGGCCGAGTCGCGTTCTTGTAAAAGAGTCGCGGAAGGCCATATCCCGCGTTGAGTCGGAATTGAGATGGAAGATCAAAGCCATCGCAGCAATCTCCAATCCCCCTGACATTGATGTCACGCTCTGCGTGGCTGCCAAGGTCGATTTAGCTCGGAATCAATTCTTTCTTTTGTGAAGTCTATTTTTACTTATCTCTAGTATGAACGAAATGCAGTTAATGTTTTTTCCCGAGAGGCTGATTTGATGCTGCAGGCTGCAATGGAGGCCGACGCAAAGAGAGTTGCAGAAGAAGAAAAGGCTCCACACATATCGGTTATACAGCTTGAGGAGCTCTATCAAATCTCGAGAGCCGAAGCTGATCTTGAGGGAAAATTGAAGCTAGAGGTTAAACAGCTTCTTCATGAATTAAGAATGCTTATACTCTTTAACGTCCCAGACTCCACACGAAGGCTCTCGGCCATCGCCAAACTTGACCTGTCTAAAAATGACATCCAGGTTAATTCTGTGTCGCATAAGGTTGGTTGACTGAAGGAAATATAAACCTTTTGAGATTTTGCTACTAATTTGATCAATTTTGTGCAGTATCTGCCCGAATCCGTGACGAGTCTGGTGAATTTGAAAACTCTCGACGTTCGTTCGAACCAGCTCACATCACTACCGCATTCCATGGGAAGGCTCTCGAATCTCAAAATCCTCAACATTTCAGGAAACTTCTTTGACGAATTGCCTGAATGCGTTCAAAATTGCAAGTAAAAATCTTATTTCAACCCTTAATGTCAGGAAAGATCTTTTAATTATGTGCCTTTTGATTGATTGAATGATTCTAGGGTTAACTTATTACAAATCAATTTTAGCAGTTCGCTGGAAGAGCTGATTGTGGATTGCAACAAGCTACAGCGCCTGCCTGATGATCTGGGATTGAAACTGCTAAACCTCCAAAAGCTCTCTGTTCATTCCAACAATCTTTCTTATCTCCCTTACTCCATCTCGCACATTATGTCTCTGCGTGTTCTTGATGTCCATAACAACAAACTTAGATTTCTTCCTGAAGATATTGAAAAACTTGTAAGCCTTCAAATTCTTAACATTAGTTACAATCGTGACAACTTCACAGCATTGCCGGATTCGATCTGTGGGTTGACTTCGCTGGTTGAATTAGACGTGAGTTACAACCAGATTAAACGCCTTCCCGATCTTCCCGATCTGATTGGAGGTCTGGGGCAGTTGAAACGCCTAAATCTGGAGGGGAATCAGATTATTCTACCACCGCTAAAGATCGTTAGCAATGGCCTGCAAGCGGTGAAGAATTACATGAGAAATCGAGCCACCAAGAGTCTCCTGTCACGTGGCATCTCATTCTTGGGACGCAAACTGCCACCTAAGTGTATTTCATGCACAGCTGGAAGTGTCGGGTTTGGAAAGGCGATGACATGGCATGAAGAAGAGGGTTTGTCCTCACCGAGAATCCCTCACCGTCAACTCTTCACCACCTGTAACATGTATTCCGTCTCTTTGTTTTATATGTAATCCCGATATATTTCACAGAGCTTTTATCAATAATCGGAAAAGTAAGTAGGTGAATGAAGCGAACGATCTGCTTACTTCTATGAATCTGTTTACTAATTCTCCGACGACGCAAATATTTTAGTGTTAATTTGAGACGTGTATGCAACTAGTTTATCCGTGAGTTGATCGCCAGATACACCAATTTCTATTTCCAAATCTATATATGAATTCTTTATGCTATACAATCCTCTTTCTTCAAATAAAACTATGTGAATGCTGCTAAGCGATAATAATAAGATGGATATATTATAATATAGTTGATTTTGTAGTTGGCCTTCCTGTTACCCAATCTCACAATCAAAATCAAGTTAAGAATGATCGGTTGATGAATTTAAAATATTACTTTAAATTGCCCCCTGTAAAGCAATTACCATATGTTCACTAACATAAGATATTGTTTTCCTTTCTTTCCAACGAATTATTTTAAATTTCTTTACAGATATAGCCGGGGTTGTATTGCTGGGGTTGTATTTTCATGGAAGTTATTTTCACGGGCTTTGAGAGTTCCGTTAATACCACTACTTATATTTGGTAATTATTTCATATATATAATAGGTTTTAAAATATAATTTGTTTTTGGTATTTTAAAAATTTTAATAAGAAAAATTAATGTGATGTTTTAATTTTTAATAATGGGCAAGTATTAAATTTTTTGTATTTGGTATTATTTCATGATGATGATGATGATGGTTAACGTTAATTTAGACCAAACTTTGGTTTATCGAACCTAAAGAAACCAATTATTTAGTTTGTTTTAAAATGGTATTCCTATGCTCAAAGAGCTTGGTGAGAAGCCTCCAAAGCTCACTATAATTTTGACAAGTTAAAAGGCTAGGAAGGTCCGTATTGCAACAAACATTATGAAACTGAGATCTAATGTGGGTGTACGTAGGGCACTTTAAGAGGAACTGATTTTCATCTTCAATGTTCCTATTCTCACATAGATGGGAGATCCATCCTTTCCACTAATGGTGTTATAGGAACTGTTCAACGATTTGTTTCACTATGGAGCTCACTAGAGTTTGTTCTTATCTTGGCTATATTAATTTTTTTCTTTTAACTTGTTAAAAGAGAGAGATACTTTTGATCTTCTAGAGTAAGGTTGATGACCTCCTGGTATCTTTATATCAACCTCGCTTGAGCCTTAGGTGGTCTTCCATGTTATTGATTTTGTGCTTATACAACAGGAGCCTAGTCATAGCTAGGATCTGGATATGGGAAAGAACCACTTCTATAAAGAGAATAGGATATGATGTATTGCTTTTAATTTTGAGGTTATAGGTTATAAATCCCTTTTAGATTTGCTCAATATTTCTCCAAGATTCTCTAAAGATGCTGCAACCCCAAACCTCACATCCATACAAGTTAGAAGAGCTCCTTTTTTTCCCACATCACAAGGTTTACTGCTTTAAAATTATTTTCAAGACCAAGGTTTAGTGCTTTACTGCTTTATATATATATATATATATATATATATAATAGGTTTTAAAATATAATTTTTTTTGGCTAGTTTAAAAAGTCTAATAAGAAAACTGATTGATGTTTTAATTTTTAATAATGGTCTCTTAAGGTATAAACTTTTGTTTTATTTTTGAAATTTTTTTTTTAATAAATAAATAGTTTGGATGAATCAATATTATTAGTAATAGGGCTGATGCACAATCATGGACTCCTTTAAAGACACGTTAGATGCCACATAATACTGGAAAAACATGGAACCTCTGACTTTAGGTGAGAATTAGGGGTACTTCCCTAACGTATTTGAAGATAAAGTAAAAAGACAAAAGATAGGTAATTGAATTAGCTTTCATAATATATAAAATTTATGCAGAAAAAATGTGTGTAAATGATTATAAAATTATTTTCCATGAAATTGGGTTTTCAAAATTTTAGCACATCATAACATATATGTTTGTGCGGGTGCAACAATATATGAGGTAAATGATGTCAATTTTGTATAAAATATTGCAGACATGTAAAGGACATATGGGCCTAGTGCAACACTATTTATTCATATTGTTTCATGAATTTATTATTATTATTAATTATTGAAATTAGAAAAACCCGAAATGAAAATATTATGTGCGGGTGCAACACTTTAGAGGAAAAAATTAATGAAATCGTTGATTTCTATATATAATATTGTAGAGCTCGCTCTCTTTTGGTGCACCATATAGTTTTCTTGGAAAATGGTGAAGGCAATCAAAAGTTATATAAAAACAATCGATGTATCTATTTTTGAAAACTAACCTGTGTCATTTAGAAAAATATTAATAAATAATTAAAACATACATTTGAAGGAAAAGATTACATATTCAGAATCGTAATATCGTACTCTACAATATTCTAAATTTTCATAAAAAAATATTGTGTTTATCAAAGCAAAACATGCTATCGAAATTGAGCATATTGATAGAATTCTAAAAGACAGGTAATAGCTCTGGTTTATATGTCCTAGCCAATAGGTTCGGTAGTTCGGAGCTAATTTTGAACATAATGCCAAACCTTATTCCCATCGAGTTTTTAAATTTTCAAAACACGCATGTGTTATAACGCATATGCATTATAGCTTATTCATATCGCATATGCATTATAACACATATGTGTTTTTTCTTAACTAATTTGGTATGAGAGTAAAAAAGAGTAATGGCATCCTTATCCCATTATAATACCATTTAAATTCTCAATATTCCATCCTTATCATCACCATCATTGTTCATCATCATCATCATCGCGATCATCATCATCATCATCATCATCATAATTTTCATCCTCCTCCTCCTCCTCCTCATCATTGCTCATCATCACCATTACATTACAAATTCTTGGAAATAAAATCAAAGCAATGTTTCAACTAAACCTATCATCATCATCATTGATCCTCATCATTATCGTCATCATCATCATCCTCATCATCACACTCATCCTCCTCCTCCTCATCATCATAGTCATTATCATCCTCCTCATCATCGTAATCATCATCATCATCATAATCATCGTCATCATAGCCATAGTCATCGTGATCATCATCATCATGATCATCGTCGTCAACATCATCATCATTGTTCATCATCATCATCATCGTGATCATTATCATCATCATTATCATCATCATCATCATCATCATCCTCCTCATCATCATAGTCATCAACCTCCTCATCATCATTGTCATCCTCCTCCTCCTCCTCATCATCATTGTTCATCATCACCATTCCATTGCAATTGCTTGAAAATAAAATCAAAGTAAAGTTTTAACTAAACCTATCATCATCATAATCCTCATCCTCATCATCATTGTTCCTCATCATCATCGTCAGGATCGTCATCCTCATCATCATCCTCATCATCCTCATCATCATCATCGCTATCATTGTTCATCGTCATCGTCATCCTCCTCCTCCTCCTCCTCCTCCTCCTCATCATCATCACCTTCATCATGATCCTCATCATCATCATCATGATCATCATGATCATCATCCTTATCATCATCACCATCATCATCACCCTCATCCTCATCATCATCATCATAGTCATCATCCTCCTCCTCCTCGTCATCATCATCATCCTCATTCTCATCATCATCATCATAGTCATCATCCTCATCATCATCATCATCATCATCATCATCATCATCATCACCATCATAGTCATCATCATCCTCATAATCATCATAACCATCATCATAATCATCGTCATCATAGTCATACTATTCGTGATCATCATCATCATCGTCGTCATCGTCATCGTCATCATCATCATCATCATAATCATCATCATCGTACCCATCCCTCCCTCCCTTGATTCCCTCCACACCTTCCTCTCCCTCCTTTGACTGCCCCCCCCTCATAACACATGTAATGTTGGGCCATATGATCCAGCCCATAGACCATCTAGATGGAATATTGGGAGTCTATATGGTATTATAATGGGATAAAGGTGCCATTGTAGGTTTTTGGATGAGAGGGATGGGTATCTGGACTACAACTATAGTCATGGAACAGTAGACAATAAGTCCCTAAATCAACACACATGCCTTATAGATCGAATATTTCGCCTTTAGTGGGATATGGGTGCCATTATGAGGTTTTATGTACTAAGGATCGGTCGCAGGGTCTTAACCATGGTAATGGGACAATAGTGTAACAGAAAGAGATAGTTCTATAGACACTACCATGGTCTAAGGATAGGTTTGGAGGTCTTAACCAATGGTATGGGGTCCATTGTAAGGTTTTAGAAGTTTAACATATTTCAGTCCAAGTTTGATATGCATTTGATATTTAATATTTTAATATTTGATAAGAATGGATAAGTCAAGTTGCATATTTGATATGCACTAAATCGCATATGCGATATATCACATATGAATTTTGGAGATCACGTAAAAAAATTTCCCATTAATTAAAAAGTATTGTATCCAATTCGCATATGCGATAAAATGGACAAGCATTATATCACATATGAAATATGTGTTATATAACAAATGTTGGGTTGTGTGCTGTGATCCATGTGTGACTGTAGCAAAAGACATAATTCTTTTGAAACAATGCACAGAGATTTGTTCAACCTGCAATTTAATCATGACTTACATAATTCCATAGGTTTTGTACAAGTTTGGGTGGATTTCAATGGGAATGTACGTAATAGAGGCTGAAAGTCAATGAGGAAGGTGCTTACACCGGAAGAAGTTGAAAATAAAAAAGAAAAAAAGAGGGAAGATTCAAGAAATCATCGACATTCATTAGATGAGCAAATAGTTCCCATTCCCCCTCAACAGATACCTGACGTAGAGGCTGAGGAAGATAATGCAACATTAAAGGAAGCTGGTTATAGGGAAGATGATATTATTGATCCATTAGTAAATGAACAATCTTGTGAAGATTTCAATAATTATGTTACTCCCAATGCAAATGTGACTCAGCAACAAACATGGCCAGTGGTTTAATCTCATAATCGAACTTGTCAACCTGTAGTGGATGTAAACGTCACTCCAACATTTCAAACGACAAGAAATTTCACATCAAAATGAAAGAGAAATACTAAACACATACAAGTGGACAAGAGCGAATTGACTTCCATGGAAGGTAAGGTGGCTAAACATACTATCCTTTGTCATTGTTCTCAAATAATGAAACTATATTTTGATAATAAATCTGAAACCGGTAAATGGCAATTGTTTTTATCTTTGCTTAAATCTAGAAATAAGGCAACTGTTAGAAGAAATTTAGGCATAAGAACAATGAAGAATATCGAATCAAGTAATCACATTTTTAAATCTCTTGCTACTGCAATCACATCGATTGGTAAAAAAAATCGTTCATAGGATTGTAATGTGGCTCGCCATGTATTGGCTAAATCAATTGTATGTAGATCCAAAGGACAACGTCGTTTACTTAAATGCACATCACAAATTGTGCCTTTACATCCAAAGAAACTTAAAAAATATTCAGTAAGAAGAGACAACCTTGATGTAGAGGGACAAATGGAAACATTATGGGCATTTAGCGGTAGTTTTCCCTGCAAAGCCATGAAGTTAGTTGAAGTAGTGAAGGGCGTGTTAGTTTTTCAACATTAAGCTAGCATTATTAGGATATTTAACTAAGAGAACAACAAGTACAACAATCAAACACAAGAGACAATGAACACAGTGTTTTTCCTCGGGGAAACCATAAATGGAGAAAACCCCACAACTTCCTCAGAGATAGAATCAACACCAAAATAGTAAAATCCCAAAACAGTAAGTGATCTCCTGACAGCAGTAACCTTCTTCTTATCTAGCCCCAGTGTCTTTTCCTTCCTCAACTATGCGCTACACTTGAATGTGTTTGTGATGTGTGCTAAATAGAGAGTCCAACTCTCTATTTATACTAATCCCAGGATGACTAAAACCCTCCTAGGGCTGACCTATACTAGGAGATTCTAATAACCCTAGTGCCCCGGAACTGTGGGGACTTTAACCCTTAGACAATCGGAGGGTTAACCACAATGACTTGAGATGACTTGTTTACATTATTGATCCTCTCGATTGGAACATTGGGGCATGACAACATGACTCAATTACATTATAGATACATCCTAGAATAAAAATCGGGTTACAATACATAAGATACATAGATGAATACATTCCGAAGTTACAAATACATCAACACTCCCTCTTAACTAGGAAGGTATTCTTTTGACACAATTTTTAGCACTGGTCTTCTTCTCTGGATCATCTCATCATCTACATCTTCAAGTCTTCTTAGTCTTCAATTCATCCTCATCTTCAATTCATATTCATCTTCAAGTCATCTTCATCTTTAGATATGGATCATCACTCGATTTGGATCATCATTGGACATCATCACTAGATCTGGATCATCACTGGATCTGGGTCATCACTGGACATCATCACTGGATTTGGATCATCACTGGACATCATCACTAGATCTGGATCATCACTGGAAATCATCACTGGATCTAGATCATCACTGGATCTAGATCATCACTCGATCTGTATCATCATTGGACATCATCACTAGATCTAGATCATCACTGGATCTAGATCATCACTAGACATCATCACTGGATCTAGATCATCACTCGATTTGGATCATCACTGCTGGATCATCATCACTGGATCATCATAGGTGCTATCTCATGATTCTTCTCATCATAGGAAGTTCTACAGAGCCATCCATTTTTCATGCTGGTTGTAGGCCTAGCCTCCATGTAGGTCTTCTTCAACATTTATATCTGACCTTCTCGTTAGAATGGCCAGCCTAGCACTTACATCTAACATACTCGTTAGAAAGGCACGCCCAACACTCACATCTGATCATGTAGGAACCAATCCTATAATCATATCAGAAAGGCCTAGCACTCACATCCAATCATGAGGGAACACATCCCACAACCCTATTAGAAAGGCTCAGCACTTATATTTAGCCATGTGGGAACACATCCTACAACAATGTTAAAAAGGCTTTGCTCTTTCACCCATGCGGGAAAACATCCTACAACAATGCTAAAAAGGCTTTACTCTTTCACCCATGCAGGAACACATCCTACAACCATGATGAAAGAGCTCTGCACTTACATTCACCCATGCAGGAACACATCCTACAACCATGGTGAAAAGGCTCTGCACTTACATCCATCCATGCGTGAGCACATCCTAAAACCATGATGGAAGGGATCTGCACTTACATCCACCCATGTGGGAACACATCCTACAACAATGATGGAAGGGATCTGCACTTACATCCACCCATGCAGGAACACATCCTACAACCATGATGGAAGGGCTCTGCACTTACATCCACCCATACAGGAACACATCCTACAACAATGATGGAAGGGATTTGCATTCATATCTGATCTTGTAGGAACCAATCCTACAGTCATATAAGAATGGCCCCCAGTCCTAGACTGAGCTACCTAGTAACTGACCAAGTGCCTCCATTCTCCCAGAGAATGGCAGTTTCCCTTACATCTGACCTGCTCGTTGAAATGCCCAGCACCCACATCTCTGACATGGAAGGAACTTAATCATTTAGCTATGACAGAATGGCTCAGCCCTTACATCTGATCAAAACCACTTATACTATGAAACGAGAACTTTATACTAAGAACGAGAACTCTAGCCATAAAAACAATGCTTTTTGCATTAAAAACACCAAAAACACCCCCCAAATAGAAAAGTGTTGATACCAGTATACACAATTTTTTTTTCGGGGTAAAAAATAGAGCCATGGCCTAAACATTACATATGTTGTTTACAAAAAATTTAAAATCAACCCCTAAATTGGAAAAGAAAAATTCTTCAAGAAATAAATTACAACTCTTCTGAAACTTGCATATTATACAAAAAAAAAATTCTTAAATAATTTCACCACACTAACCATATAAAATCAAGGAAATGATGATGCAATTCATATTGAAATCATATATTAGAATGCAATGGTTACCGAGGGCATTGAAATTGCAGGCTATCTCTTATGATTCTAAATGTATTATGTATATGTTCCTCTTAAGTGGACATCCTTAACCTTTCTCCTCTTACTCTCTGTTATCTACACATGTGTATGATGCTATATATAAGAAATATGATTATGTTATATTTAGTGGATTATGGTACCAACACATGTTAACGTGATTATGGCATTATTATGGAAAGTCCATGTATTTTGGATGCCCAATGACCCCTTTAATATTTTCCAAGGGTTTATTCAATAAAAGATAGTGATAGTTAATTTAATATGAAATTATATTTTGTCTTACTACATTTTAAATGCTTGAATGAGAATGCTATTTAGTGATCCAAGTTAGTTTTGAATAAAAACTCTATTTAATATGAAATTATATTGTGTCTTACAACTACATTTTAAATCCATGAATGAGAATGCACAAGTAATCAAACAAAGTTTTAATTAAAACTATATATATATATATATTGTGATTAAAAATAGTTTATTTAAGATTTCCTTTAATGTTTTGATAATGATTTATTTTTATTATAATTTTCTAATTTTAACTATGTAGGTTTTCAAAAAGAAAGTAAATCTTGATAGATTCAAATATCTAAAATATTTTGGAAATTCATTCATATATTGAAATAAATATATAAAAAAAATCTTAGAGCTAAGTCTTTATCTTAAAAATGAAATAAATATATAAAACTAAGTCTTTATCTAAAAAATAAAAAATATAAGCTATGCTTTATGTACTTTAATGATATTTTAAAATTTTACAAACATTCAATAACATTGTAGTAACTTAACTGAATAAGTTTTCTTTAAAGCAAGTTAACCCCATTATATGCTAGAAGAGAATAGTAAGGAGACAACACAGAACAAAAAAAGATCCATGTTCAACAAAATCGTAAAATATTTGTAAGAGACAATGATATTTTGAAAGCCACTTCACTTATTTTTGAATTCGCCCGAGGGAGCTGAGCTCCGCTCCCTCCTCTCTTCCCCTCCAGCAGACAGTATATCTGGAATAGCTTGTTGGTTGGACGGTATATCAGGAATGGCTTGACGGTATACAAGCCATTCTTCTTCTTTTTCATATCCATTCTACTCGTGACAAAATACACATATAATACGATTTTTTTGTACTAATTGTAATTAAAAAATAATTAAAAACACAAGTTAAGTAGCTAGGATAGTTGTAATTTAAGATAATATAAAGACATGTACTAATTGACATAACAGGTGGAGTCCGTGTTCAAGCGTTCCCTTACATATTTATATTCTTATTTTTAGTGTTTTAAGGTTTCATAGTATATGTTTACGAGTACCATTTCTTGTCTGAGGGAGACTTTGTTGTGTTGAAGACGAAATCGATTGTGACAACTTTAAATTATCTGATCAAGTATCAACGTTAATATAAAAAGAAAAATGATGATTTGAATTATTGTGATCTATTGATCTGCTCTAATCATTATTTCAAAAGTAAGATGTTATACGACATAAATAATTTTGTGATGGAAGTTTGAATCTGAAAACTTTGTTCATAATTTGAACTATGAAATTTTGTTGAGCAATAATTTTTAGATGGACATCTGAATATGAAAACTTTGTTCGTAAGTTGAAGTTTGAAATTCCGTTGAATTTGATTTGTGAGCTTTGTTGGTTTCATCCTATCTACATTTTAAATGTTTTATCTATTGAGTTCCTTAGGGTTTGAGTCCTTTAGTCCTCATTGGCAAAACACATGCATATGGGTTTAGTAGTATGAGGATAGTAAATGGCAACAAAAAAACTAATTTCAAAACCGCCTCTTTAATGATGGCACTGCTTGTAAAAGCCAAAGAAAATTCCTGGCAGAACACCAGAATGAGAGCCAAAAAGACAAGACCTATAGCAATCGAAGTACTGGAAGAAAGAATCACTGCAAATTTAGCTGCTTTGCCATTTACAGTTCCTAGCTCATTCACAACCCTCATGCTGCATTAACACGATACAAATTAATAAAGTAGAGAGACATCCTTGTAGAAGAGGCTATCTGGTGCCATTCCATATATACTACACTGAAAATACCTAGTTGCAGCTAAAAATCGAAGTGTTATCATTAACTCCCAACAGTTCACATTCATGCTGTAAGATATGAGAAGAAAACTGAAGGTGTTAAATATGAATAAAATACTTCTGCATTATTCTCATACAAAATAACAAACTGAATAAGACAAATAAAATTAGGCGTATCAAATGGAAAGCTTATTGGGTTGTGCATGCTTTCAGTGCAATGGTGTACTTCTTTGGCTAAGAGATGGAGTAATTGGATTACAACTACACATGAACATCTAATAATTTTTTATTACCACATTTTACTTACCACATTCATCTAAATTTAATTTAATACCTATATCCCTATTGCAGATAACCTAATAGTTATCTAAGAGTTATCCAATATAACCACGATTAGAGTTGAAGTTAATCTAATAGTTGTAGAATCATTGGAGTTAACCTTATAGTTGTAGAATCATTGGAGTTAAACTAATAGTTGTATCTAATAGTTAAGATAATAGTTATTCAATATAACTGTGATTAGAATTGAACTTAGAATGACAGTGGTAGAATCATTGGAGTGAAGCTAATACTTGTATTTAATAGTTAATTTAAAAGTTAATATATCAACAATTGCACTTCAAGTAAAATTAATGATTGGAGTTGAACTTAAGTTAATAAAAGTTGTATCTAATAATGGAAAAGTTGAGGTTGAAGTTCAGTTTTCTCCAACTATCACGAATTGTACTTATCAAATGTTAACTAAGCTAGTTTTATTCTTTTGAAATTTTTAATTATGAATGTTAACTAAGCTAGTTTTAATTAATGAATGCATGAATTTATTAGGAGGTTGGAAGAGTTTATTAGTACTTCTAAGGATTTTATTAGGAGTTCGACTCTTACATCAAACTCACCAAAAGGGAGGATGTACGCGACTGTATAAAGAACAGCTGCGTATGTACGCGACTTTAGGCCAAAAACCCGCGTGGAAAAGCAAATATACGTGACTTTTGGCCAAAAACCCGCATGGGAAGTCCCATGTACGTGACTTTTGGCCAAAAACCTGTGTTGAAAAAAGGATTTTAGTCTAAAATCTACGTGTATACGCGACTTTTGGCCAAAAACCCGCATTGGAAGGCCCATGTACGTGACTTTTGGCCAAAAACCTGCGTGGAAAAAAAGGATTTTAGTCTAAAATCTATGTGTATACGTGACTTTTGGCCAAAAATCCACATATGTACGTGACTTTTGGCCAAAAATCCACATATGTACGTGACTTTTGGCCAAAAACCTGCGTATACAGAGAAGGTAGTGGTAAAAAGCAGGCCAAGGGTCAAACAAATAAAGGGGAGTGTCAATGGATGAACATACTATAAAATGCAACCCAGAAGCAAGGAGAAATAGAGAGAAAGTCAATAATATCAAGCCCATTGTGCCCGTAAACCCCCAAATAAAAACAAGGGACATCCCCAGCGGAGTCGCCAATTCTATTACGGAGAGAAATTCCTATGGCTTGGGGTACCACAACAGACAGCTAGACTCCAGAAATCAATCTTTCCCAATATGCAATAGAAATAAAAACATCTAACACTAAAGGATCGAAACTCGTACCTTATTCCGGACGGTTGAAGTAGATCCCCATTGAGCTTCCCAATCTTCAGCTTGAATTGTTATAACACGTCCTTAACAACAAGTAAACAATACAAGCATACTATATTTCATGGTGTTAGATCTATTCTAGCATATATAATCAATAATGTAAAAGCATTTGACATATTCCAATGGATACAATATTCATTCAAATATACATCACTGGACAGGAAAATATATTTCTATTAATATGAATAAGAGATTACAAGTGACAACCTCTGATGGCACGTCTGCAAACCGGAGAAACTGAATCCCCCACTTGGGCCTCCACCACCTCAATCCTCCATCACTTCGATAGCAAGCTTACTAGCAAAAGGCAAGCTTGGGAAGAACACAACAGTGCTCCAAGGGAAAAAGGGATGCAGACTCAAGCATAAGTTCTGGAAACAATGGACTATAGTTTCGTTACTCTCAAGTCTCTCTTATGCTTTCAATGTACCAAGGGGTTCCTTATATAGCTTTTCAAAGGGATATTGAAAGGTTGAATCCATGCAATCTCAAGGCATATGGAAGGCCAAGAGTCATATGAGTCGGATCCAAGTCAAGGAAAACTCCAAACGGATTTGGATTATGCACACATCCCGATGTATGTGACTATAGGGGGAATATCCGTGTATGTACACGGTTATCGAGAAAAAAGCCGCGTATATCACTTTTCTTATGTTTTTAGGGATGATCAAGGATACATCAAAAGACAAAAAGTGGTCCATAGGGGCTAATGAGTCTGCAGCGGGACAGGGGAAGGCCATACAATGTGTGATTCACCTAGTGTGGTGAAATAAGCTATAACAGATGCCCCCTAATGTATGAGATCAGAGGGGTTATGCGATGGACGAAATACATTATAAGTCCATCCCAGAAATGAAGTGATGAAGGTACCCAAATGGAAGACCAGCCACCCAATCAGCATAGTACCATAATACAACTCTGCATATAATCTGCAAATACATATAGCAGTCCCGGATACATAAGAGTACAATGGCCATGAATAGGCATGAAACATGATAACACATATGTGGTCAATGCCACGTACAATGTACATAGATCAAAATCTCCATGATGAAGATATACAGAGGACCATGATCTCCACAAAGGTTGAAGATATACAATAGATCAAGATCTCCATAGTGGCTAGAAATGTCTGACATATACTGGAACAAGTCACAAGAGCTGAAATCTCATGAACACTGGCATGATCAAGGAGGTAGCATATAAGATATGCCACCAATTTGGAAGGTCTTCTACACAAACTGCTACGAGTACATGTCCTACTATGTGAATAGAAGTGTCGAGGTTGAACATAGTAGTCCATCGTCTGATTACTGGTCATTGATGTATACCATTAACAGACGCGAGATCACCCACCGATAATGAAAATGGGAATCAAGGTACTAGAGTGCAAACTAACAAGTGTGAATAAATGTGTTGAGGTCGAACACTTGAGAGAATCCATCGATCAGGGGACATTGATGTATTCCCAAAACTGTCGATGGCGAGAGAACCTGCCACTGATGACTGCAAGTCTCAAGGCACTCAAAATGACTCTAGACTCCAATCCCAGAATAAATGATCTGAA
Organism: Pseudotsuga menziesii; assembly: GCA_001517045.1. Lineage (NCBI taxonomy): Eukaryota > Viridiplantae > Streptophyta > Pinopsida > Pinales > Pinaceae > Pseudotsuga > Pseudotsuga menziesii. The sequence continues at coordinate 10,497 of LPNX011034862.1, read as the reverse complement.
GTCGATGGGATGAAATCCACTGGAAGGAGGGCATTAAGGCATCCCCCATCATCCAACACGAGGTACTCAGCAAAGCTATCTAATGTGGAAGGACTCGATCATAACGTGCACGAACCAGTAACTGTACCGGGAATGGCCGACATGCAAAGTCAAGATAACTGAGGAATGGCCGACTAAGGTTTCAACTTCCTTCGAACAAGAGCATAACGGCATATGGTGACTAAATAAAGGCAGCATAGACTCGATATACAAACTGGGACATCTCTATGACGCAGGAGGCATCAATAGAGGCTCAATAGGGACTGGAAGCATAACCAGTCGGTGGAGATAAACTCAGATAAATGAGTACAGCTCCTAAAGTCAAACTATAACCCAACCAACGGATGTGATATACAGTGCTCTGTTCGAAGGCGAAACGACTCAACAACTTCCAAAGATAATATCTTTTCTTGTCTGGTTTTTTGGTTTTTTGATTTTTTTTTTTTTTGGACTTTTTCAGTTATTTGAAAAGCTTGAAAAAAGAATAAACTAGCTTTATAGTTACAAACTAGGAGGAGACGAGTGTCATAAGGGCAAACAAACTAGTTCCATGCAGTGGAACATACCTATGCTCAATGCAACGATACATGTGCAGGATATCGACACTCAGGGGAAAATCCCCTCCCGGTAAAAAGGGAAATCAAGGTGCGAAGGATATAAAAATGGCTCTGCATGGCTAGACATGAGACAAGCTCGGGCTATATGGCTGAAACGCAATGTCAGGGAAGCCGTCATAAAGCTCAATAAGGCAGGCAAAGCTCATGATAATGCATTCACAACTTGACATAGGGGAGTCTGGAGGGAAACAGGCCAGCATAAGATCAAGAGGAGTATGAGGCTCTTATGAAATGTCATGGCGGTACTATACAACAGAATCCCGGACCTAAGAGAGGACTCACAGTATGGGTACCAAATGCAAAAGGGAGCTAACTAGGGCACCCATGTAAAGGAAAGCTCTACCATTCACATGGTACCACTTCTAACAGCAACATGAAGGTTCCGTGATACCATGGAATGGGTTCGTACCTAAGGTTAAGATGGAACAGTCATAAGGCAATGCATAAGTGTAGGCAGATGTGAAATCCTAACCTATATGCTAGTTCAGACATAATACCTATGATGGACACGAACGGGTTGAAACCTCGGAGAGAGTGTACAAAAACTGGATCCTATATGACAACCATATTAGTCCAAAACAACCCAAGATAGTCAATAAAGAATCCAAACTATAGGATATAGGGAGTAATGATCATGACAACAGCACCCAAAGGAAACAATGCGATGAACGATGAGACATAAAAAGGAAACTAAGGTGTAGACCCAACATTCACGCATACACTACCATCCCCATGAGGGTGACCACTGGTGTAAAGACCGGGCGAAAGGAATAAAAATCCTCCGCAAATGGAGTAGAGGAGGGAATATGACCATTCCCAAATCTATGAGCACGGTAAGGGGTTGTGATGCCCCCAAGTCTGACACCAGGGTCCGTACTAGGACCAAGACAGGTGACAGGATACCAGGCATGCTGAAAATAAAAGGACCTGAACTCAAGAGAGCATAAATATACTCAAGTAACCATGATCCCAAAGGCCAACTAGCGCACAAAGAGCACACTCCTAAGAAAATCTACAGCCAAAATACAAGAAATCCAAGGGGAGGATATGTGAGCTCCCGAATGCAACAGGTATGTATCACCTAGGAGAGGATCGAAACTCCCATACACTACAAGCAGAGGTATGTAACCAATTATAGCGGCCCTTAGCTTCAACGCATAAAGAGACTGTGCTGTCCGACCTCTACCTGGTCGGGACACCCGCAAAATAACCTCCACAAGTACCCCCTCGATATCCTAGGTAAGGTCACTAAGGTCACCTCAATATAATCAAAGCTCAAGCGGATAGTCATAGGCGGGATTGACCGTATGGGCAGGGTAGCAAAGCCCGAAACTCTCGAAAGACCCCCCATATACGAATACAATCCTGGCAATATCGCCGGTGCTACTCAATTATCGACTAGGGGTCATCCTAATCAACAACCGCTCACACTGCCTCGTGCTTAACTCCCTTTTGAGAGGAGGATCCTGAGAACGCTGGTTATACCAAGGATTTCACACACTCCCTGGACATACACCTAGTTGTTGTCGTTTAGTGATCTTGGAGAATTAACTTACAATGAACTATTCCAAGATCCTAAAACCTAAGCTTGTTGCTGCACCCTATAAAAGAAAAGAGTGTAATTCATTTTAATTTAGCATTGATTTTAGTTGGCTGTAATTACTCAAAGGGAAATGGCCATGCAACTAATGACATTATGACTCAGTAGTGAAATAAATATGCACACCATAACAAACAATGCTAAGAGCAATCTTTGTCAAATGAAAAATAGGGTATGCCACTACATGAGATGCACAAATATATTTTTTTTTTCGAATGCCAATGCAATCCTTCCTATATGAAAGCCTAACTACAACTCTCATCCAAGCAATCCAATGCAAGTACCTCCTCAAATCCATATCTAAGATGCAACTACTAGTGCAACTACTTTGTATTTTTCAATATAAAAGAATGAAAAATGCAATAAAAGTCATTTAAAACTCTTAGTCTCTACAGCAAGTATAAAAGACAAGCCCAGCAAGACACCAAGACAAAAAGAGTAATGCACTAATGGAAAAACAAAAAGGATAAATGACTAAAACTACCTTCAAAGAAAAAATCAATGAAAAAGCAGTCTCTAGTCACAAAAGGAGCCTCCAACAGACAACATTAGACCCAAGGAAGACCCAACCACACTCACAACCCACCCAGCAACTTCCCTCAACATCAAACTCACCAAAAGGGAGGATGTACGTGACTGTATAAAGAACAACTGCATATGTACGTGACTTTAGGCCAAAAACCTGCATGGAAAAGCAAATATACGCGACTTTTGGCCAAAAACCCGCATGGGAAGGCCCATGTATGCGACTTTTGGCCAAAAACCTGCGTGGAAAAAAGGATTTTAGTCTAAAATCTACGTGTATATGCGACTTTTGGCCAAAAACCCGCATGGGAAGGCCCATGTACGTGACTTTTGGCCAAAAACCTGCATGGAAAAAAAGGATTTTAGTCTAAAATCTACGTGTATACGCGACTTTTGGCCAAAAATCCACGTATGTACGTGACTTTTGGCCAAAAACCTGCGTATACAGAGAAGGCAGTGGTAAAAAGCAGGCCAAGGGTCAAACAAATAAAGGGGAGTGTCAATGGATGAACATACTATAAAATGCAACCCAGAAACAAGGAGAAATAGAGAGCAAGTCAATAATATCAATCCCATTGTGCCCATAAACCCCCAAATAAAAACAAGGGACATCCCCAACAGAGTCGCCAATTCTGTTACGGAGAGAAATTCCTATGGCTTGGGGTACCACAACAGACAGCTAGACTCCAGAAATCAATCTTTCCCAATATGCAATAGAAATAAAAACATCTAACACTAAAGGATCGAACCTCGTACCTTATTCCGGACGGTTGAAGTAGATCCCCATTGAGCTTTCCAATCTTCAGCTTGAATTGTTATAACACGTCCTCAACAACAAATAAACAATACAAGCATACTATATTTCATGGTGTTAGATCTATTCTAGCATATATAATCAATAATGTAAAACCATTTGACATATTCCAATGGATACAATATTCATTCAAATATACATAACTGGACAGGAAAAGATATTTCTATTAATATGAATCAGAGATTACAAGTGACAACCTCTGACGGCACGTCTGCGAACCGGAGAAACTGGATCCCCCATTTGGGCCTCCATCGCCTCAATCCTTCATCACTTCGATAGCAAGCTTACTAGCAAAAGGAAATCTTGGGAAGAACACAACAGTGATCCAAGGGACAAAGGGATGCAGAATCAAGCATAAGTTCTGGCAACAATGGACTATAGTTTCGTTACTCTCAATTCTCTCTTATGCTTTCAATGTACCAAGGGGTTCCTTATATAGCTTTTCAAAGAGATATTGAAAGGTCGAATCTGTGCGATCTGAAGGCATATGGAAGGCCAGGAGTCATATGAGTCGGATCCAAGTCAAGGAAAACTCCAAACGGATTTGGATTATGCACACATCCCGATGTACGCGACTATAGGGGGAATATCCACGTATGTACGCGGTTATCGGGAAAAAAACCACGTATATCACTTTTCTTATGTTTTTAGGGATGATCAAGGATACATCAAAAGACAAAAAGTGGTCCATAGGGGCTAATGAGTCTACAGTGGGACAGGGGAAGGCCATACAATGTGTGATTCACCTAGTGTGGTGAAATCCACTATAACAGATGCCCCCTAATGTATGAGATCATAGGGGTTATGTGATGGCTGAAATACATTATAAGTCCATCCCAGAAATGAAGTGATGAAGGTACCCAAATGGAAGACCAGCCACCCAATCAGCATAGTACCATAATACAACTCTGCATATAATCTACAAATACATATAGCAGTCCCGGATACATAAGAGTACAATGGCCATGAATAGGCATGAAACATGATAACACATATGTGGTCATCACCACGTACAATATACATAGATCAGAATCTCCATGATGAAGATATACAGAGGACCATGATCTCCACAAAGGATGAAGATATACAATAGATCAAGATCTCCATAGTGGCTGGAAATGTCTGACATATACTGGAACAAGTCACAAGAGCTGAAATCTCATGAACACTGGCACGATCAAGGATGTAGCATATAAGAGATGCCACCAATCTGGAAGGTCTTCTACACAAACCGCTACGAGTACATGTTCTACTATGCGAATAGAGGTGTCGAGGTCGAACATAGTAGTCCATCGTCTGATTATTGGTCATTGATGTATACCGTTAACAGACGCGAGATCACCCACCGATAATGAAAATGGGAATCAAGGTACTAGAGTGCAAACTAACAAGTGCGAATAAATGTGTTGAGGTCGAACACTTGAGAGAATCCATCGATCAGGGGACATTGATGTATTCCCAAAATCGTCAATGGCGAGAGAACCTGCCACTGATGACTGCAAGTCTTAAGGCACTCAAAATGACTCTAGACTCCAATACCAGAATAAATGATCTGAAGTCGATGGGATGAAATCCGCTGGAAGGAGGGCATTAAGGCATCCCCCATCATCCAACATGAGGTACTCAGCAAAGCTGTCTAATGTGGAAGGACTCGATCATAAGGTGCACGAACCAGTAACTGTACCGGGAATGGCCGACATGCAAAGTCAAGATAACTAAGGGATGGCTGACTTAGGTTTCAACTTCCTTCGAACAAGAGCATAACAACGT
>LPNX011034854.1:0-189238 GCA_001517045.1 Pseudotsuga menziesii | reverse complement strand
TACATGTAGGGTGAAGAAACCAAGAACCCATGGCATGGCCTCTCCCAATTATAGATTGAGTGTGATCATCAATTAACTCAGAGAAATATAACACAAGAACATAATTGTAATTTTATCCTCCATAAAAAAAATTGGGAATCGGATATTTGTTTCAATTGTGGCCAAATGAAAATGATGGAATGGAAGCCATCAAGCCAGGTTTGCAAGGTGGACTTACTAAGTTGAGAGTTCCATAGAAGTTTATTCATTATTGGCACTAAATGTAGTAAATGCATGGAGGTCAGGATTCTCAAACAATTCAAGATTTTCTTTTAGTGCTATTGGCAACCCGATAGACATGCCTAGTACAGCCATGGATGTTTCTGTCCCTTCTTTCAACTCCAATGAAGCACAAATACAAAGTGAAGAACGGCCCCTCCAGGAAACTAGCGCATATGCCCTCTTGGGACAGATTCCCCGTAATTTTAGTCTTTCCGATTTGACGGCTGATTTTTCACATGCTTCAGGTGAGCTAATTGTGGATTCAAATATACATTTGCTGTAGGACTAATCATTTGAAGGGAAAAAAGGTGGATGCTGGATAGTCTATTTCTTATCTGAATATACTTTTCATATGTGAAGTTAAGGGATAATTTTAGTATTTAACATTTGTTAGTTTCCATGGAATATAAAGAGACAACCCATCCGATGTGCTAGTAGTAATGCAAATAAGATTGGTTGTATTTGATGTATGTTTCTTAAGAAATTAGTATCAACAATCTTCTTTATGCTGATAATCTGATGTGGTATAAAATTGTTGATATCAGATATACTGGGAAACTATTCCGGATCTCCATTTTTAACACCAGATGTTAGCTTTCTCCATTCCCCAGAGAATGAAGGCTTAGGTGAGTCATTTACAATATTTCCTTGACCTATCCATACTTGTCGTAGTGGCTTGGTAGTCAGTATTAATCTTTTATAATGTGTGTTGTTTGACATGCCCTAAAAAGTAAAATATGCATGATAATTACCACTAGCCATTGGGACTTTTTAAACTGTATTTTGACTTATGTTCTTGAGTTTCTCAGATGATGACAGGATGCTGGACACCATATCAAAACAATTAAGTTACGAGGAATTTGCCAGTGATGGATGAATTTGTTCACATTGGTCTATTTCTTCCTCTTCTTTGCCAAAATTGTGAATACAGCTGGTTGTTTTTTTCAAAGCAGAGAATGGCTTACCATAGATGCAAATAAATGTAGTAAATAACAGGGATTCAATTTGCTTCTTTAAAAAAGATAAGGCGATTTTGCTGATCTTTACCCTCTTAATAGAGGTTTATGCCATTCACGGATTTAATTCCTGCTTCAGTGACAGCCAGTGTGTGCTGGAAGGTTTTACTACCATGTTGAATTTTCGACAACGGGTTACCATTTTTCCCTGAGAAGAATATTTCATGATTACATTCAAGCTTCAATGTGAGTGGATCACTCCTATTAGATATCATTAGCTACTAGAGATTACTTATAATTATCAAGACTGCCTATTCATCATTTCAGTAGAGGGAAACACTCATACTTGATTTAAGAGATGCATCTTCTGTAACTTCTCTTGCAATGAGTGTAATAGGGTATTGTTTTTAGGCAGAGCAATGAATCTGGGTGTTTCCTTTTTGAGAATTACTATATTCTGATGGGGATAAATTAAAATGGAAAGATCAAACCCTGTCTTCCAGGCATCAAGAATTTTGTAAAGATTTTTGTTTTTGAACACTTTCAAATTCTTTTCAATCTCTTGTTATGTTGTCACATAAATAAGCATGGGAACTGATGCTGTATAGAACGAGGTTGATGATATAAAAAAAATGAGATTTTTTTATACCTGATGAATATACATAGTGAAATGACTGTAGGTCTTGTGATATGATATTCTGTGTTACCCAATTTTTCCCAAATGTAGGAGACCCTTGATAAACACTATAACGCACTGCTAGTCCAATTATCTTTCAATTCAGTTATTCAATACCATTGCTATTTAGCATTTCAGATTGTCTCGTCTGCACTTGCAAATTTATGGTTGATAACATTGATGGCACTTTTGGCTATCTTCTCTTCATTTGGTATTCTTTTCAGATTGTTGCAGATCATTGGGTACAAGCACATAGAGGTGAGGGCCATATTGAAGCGACGGCAGGATCAATTAGAAGAGTTCCTTCCTGGAAGGAGGTCTGGGACTTTAAAGGTGAACTTAATCTCACAAGGTATGCAAATCATCATGTTTCATCATGAGCTCTGAGTTATTTATGGCTTTCTTTTCTTTTAATAATATTATGTAATAGATATATTTAAAGTCTATAGAAATGTATAAAGTATGTTATGTAAGTGATTTAACTACTAAAGTTTATAGAAGTGTACATACATACCTCTTTGGATTTGAAACTGTGACTTCTTAATAGATTTGAAACTGTGTTTTCTTAGAAAAAACACATACTCATGAAACTGTGACTTCTTAATAGATTTGAAACTGTGTTTTCTTAGAAAAAACACATACTCTTAACCATTAGGCTTACTCTTAACCATTAGGCTTACTCATGCTGTACCAAGCAGTGGGTTTCCTTGGTTTCTGAAAGACTCGGGCGTTCAGAGGATACTTGGTTTGTGCGAAGGCTATTGTTGTTTTTAATTGCATACTGTTATGGTAAAATCAATAATCTGACACTGGAAACTAAATTTGCAGGCAAGGAAAGCACTGTCTGCTCTCAAGGGTTTGGTGAAATGACAGGCATTGGTTCGTATTGGACATATCGTGAGAAAGCAAGCAAAGCAATTGAAACACTGAGACGTATGCAATCGCTTGTTACGATCCATGCTAAAGTTCGTGCTTGTAGTCTTTAGAATGTGTTAAGGAGATCAAGTGTAAGAACTTCCATTTCCTTTCATGATAGTAGAATCCATTTTTGGCCAATATATCCCAAGATTTGTAAGGCAAAGCATACACCACAAATGAATATGTATACTCTGTAGCTGTATCCTATATGGTACAGGAAAATGTTCTATTCATTGCACCAAATATGGAAAATCCCAATTTGCTAATGTATAAAACATGGAAACTGAGTGCTGACAGGCAAACCACCCTGTCAAATACCATTTGTCTTATGACCTATCTCTGTAACAGATGCTACCCGTGCTACAGGGATATGTGATGCCAGTTTGTTATATGCCAAGCCTCTGGATCCGTGTTGTGTCAGGCATCTTTTCTGTTCACCCATCCTTTTCAGAGTTTGATTGTTGGTTGCTTTAAGGGATGATGATTTGGATAGCGCCCTGCAACACCTACACTGTTATGACTGATATTGATACATTATAAAAAGAAATATTGCAATCATAGATGCCTAAGTATGGAGTTGCCCTTATTTGAAAATATACTAATAAGTATGGAGTTACCCTTATTTGAAAATATGCTTACAATGAGTTTATCAGGAACTCAGGAACTACCCATGACAAGTATCATTGGTTTTCATGTTAAATTTTTTTGTCTATATATCGAAGGGAGAGACTACTCCGTTTAAAGCTGAAAAACCAATATATCAGAAAAGCAGAGTATGGTCCTGGAAAATGAGGTCATGATTGTATTTGGTGAATTTTTTTTCATAGGAAATCAAAATAGTGCTTAATGACTAATGTTCTTCAAGCAGCATGCAAGATCGTCTGCACTTACTCTGTATATAAAATTTTGGAGTAACTAAGCACAGATAAGTCCTGTGACTAATTTCATGGTTATAGACTGTCATCATCCTTCAGTCTTCTTAAAAAAACTCCATTACACTAGTTACAATAATTCCCACAAATGGATTTTAACATAATATTCATCTATGGTGTTGGCGGATTTTAACAAAATATTCATCTATGGTGTGGACGAAATTAGGGAAAATTCAATAATGATTTAGCTGGTGAACAATTTGTATTTCCTAAACTTCATTGGGCTGTCTCCAACAGTGTGGGTTTCTGGTAGGCTTGGAGTGTTTGTATATTCTCATAAAAACATATGATGTTCTCTCGATACCAGGAATACAAAAATTGCATTTTTGTTTCACTTGGCATTTAGTTTGATCCTCTTCCACCCAATTCTTGGTTCTTATGTTACCATTTTATAACGAGTTGCTGTAACAATTGTAACAGAGCTTGGCTTCCATATAAGTATATCCAGGGCAGGATATTGTAACGGTTATTTGTTTGGTTGCAAGTGCAATCTTAAAGCATTTGTGGTTTTCTTTGTGTGGGAGTATTCAACCCATTCTGAAATAGAATGTTTCTTGGGAAATACTCCTGCTTGAAGCTACTCGAATTTACTTCCTCACAAGCCTGGCTGGCTTAAAGGATAGTGTGCAGGATGTGTAAATGACAGTCAGGAACAGCTCACGAAGCTCCCTGTTTGCCCCACTTTAAGTTTAAAAAACAATAAAAAATACCCCATTAAATGAGATATATAGAATATCTTGCAACTCGTTGAGAAGAAAGGGACATAATTACACTGAATTTAGAATCTTTCATTTAATAATTGAGATTCACATTATTTTCACAATTTTTTTTTTTTTAAATTTCAACAAGCGTCGCTTATGCGACGCTTTTACATGTCACTTTTTCGACGGTTTTGTTGGTGATCCGTCGCTTATGCGACGCTTTCACATGTCGCTTTTCCGACGGTTTTGCTAGAGATCCGTCTCTTATGTGACGCTTTCACCTGTCACTTTTCCGATGGTTTTGCTGGATATCTGTCGCTTATGCGACGCTTTTACATGTCGCTTTTCCGACATTTGTGCTAGATATCTGTCGCTTAACTTTCACTACTGTCGAAAATATGCCGTCGCTTAACCGACGCTTTAAATTTAACCGACGGTTGCTTAGGTGTCGCTTAAGTGACAGTTACTCAGGTGTCGAAAACCCAACGACAAGTTTCCGACGCTTAACAAAAAATCAAAGTGTCGTACATGTGACAGGGAAGTGTCGAAAATCGGACATGACGGCCGTCGGATTTTTGGTCAAAATGTAGTAGTGAGATGATGCCGGTTGCACATTGATAAGATAAGTGATTTATCTCATGTTTATTTAATTTACTTGGATCTGATATAATTTATTTATGGATGCACATGAAATGTTTGATGAAACAGATGAGTTATTGTGGAAGAATTTTATCATAGAATTCAATTTATTTATGCAAGTAAATTTTATGAAGGAATTGGAAACTAGTTTTTGGGATTTTGTGCACAAATTGTTTGAGAAAATAATTATTTGGTACCTCTGCTACAAAACTGAAATTTCTTCCCCTTTTCATTATATATTGTATATTTTGATGGTTCTGTATCCTCGAAATGGTTTAAGACACTTCTCTTTCATGCTTCTACCCTTTATTTGAAAACTAGTTCTTCGACCAGACTGTTTGGCATAGTTTGGAGAATTATCACATGAAGTGTTTGTAAAAATGACTGAGTGTTAATTTTATGTTTATATCTGATAAATAATATTTAAATGTGTGTGAGAATGTGAGGATAAATATTCTTGGTAGTGTTGGGGAAATGTCTGTACCGAAATTCTAGATCAATTTCTAATTTCTAGCTCTTTCAATGGAATTGTTTTGAGTAAATTTGTGAATTTGCATATGAAGTGTTTGAAAAATTGTTAGAATGAAATATACCTCTTTTATGACTGATAAAACATTTTATTTAGAGTTGTAATTGCATTTGAATTATTCTACGATCTGTGGATTTAAATACTCTAGTGATTCCTAGGATTACTAGTCGATTCAGATGAGTAAAATTAACTTATTTTGTGGATTGTTTAATGGAATGTATATGGATGGAAAGCTACAGTCATATAACTGTAAGTGATCCCTGATATGATTTACATGATATACAATAATCATATATCTCTCTTTATTTGGAAGTTGGAAATTTCAATTGAAAACTAGGTACATTGCAATGAAATTGACAAATAGTTTTTGGAATCGAATCTCTTTTTTTGGTAAAAGATGAATGTACAGCCATATTCTTTGTTGTTGGTTATTTACTTGTGTTGTATAATGCAATTTTAAAGATCTGTACCTTCACCTATGTGTGCCTCGAAACTCGGTATGATTGGTTTGATTGAATTCTAGGCAGTATTTATTAACTAGTTGTATTGATTGAACTTGAAATATCCGTTGTTTATGTACTCGGATCTGATCTGCAAAAGTACTTATTTTTGTTGTACATGCATGCTTAAATATTTGTATAATTACTGTAGGTTCACTTTTTGGTTAATTGGCATGGTTGTCTGTCGAATTCGTGCAAGACTAGTTGTTAGTATTGAACAACTAGTTAACTAGTTCTCTTGGAATCATTTTCATAATTACTATGTTTAATTAATTGGAAAATGGTAATTAGCCCTGATTTACATGTTATTAGGTTTTAATTATCCATTGGAATTAATAACAGTGGTTAAGTGATAAAAAATGAAATTATAATAAGTACCGTCAATTATGCGCTAATTGTTGTTAAGTATCGTAATTGGAACACTAATACTAATTAATCATGATTAATATTAAATGGCATTTAGATGTGGAATTTATTTCTAAATTGGATTGGAATTGATATGTGATGTTTCTAGAAGGTGTTACCAATCCTTTCCATCCCTTGGATGAGACATTGGAGTAATTATTGAATTTATTTATAATTAAAATGAGTTTGTCATGAAACAAATATTGAAAAATGAATTTTAATATTTGTTTAACTAATCCATTGTGATGAAATTATCCAATTAGCATTAGAGAGCTAATGATATGTCCCTCGGTCCCATTGATATCCCCGGGGGACATTACACAATACCTTCGGACGAGATGACATTACACGTAATATTCCACATTAGTTGTGAGGGAAGACACAAGTTGGTGTTTGGATGTATTTGGAATAAATTGAATAAATTACACTCATTAAGTTACAAGTTAACTATTAAGCAAACAAATTGACTAATTACACAATGAGGAGGTTGAATATCCCCTGAAAAAAGGATAAATCATTGAGGTAGAGGCATCCCTGACAAGCTCAATGGCATGTTATGATTAATATAGCATGAAGAGGAGAGCACAGACAAGTTGGTGAACTATTCAATATGGACCCTCTCCCATGATTGCTTCCAAGGTTTTTATACAAATTGAAGGGTCTCAATAGAGAACCTCATCTATTCCATCCTTGTGGGAAATCAAAATATATTTATGTGCAAATGATTATTGGTCTATATTGTATACTTCATCTTGTATAGAGAATATGGAAAACTTGGTGAACTATTCAATATGGACCCTCTCCCATGATTACTTCAAAGGCTTTTTTTTTAATTGAAGAGTCTCAAGAGATAACTTCATCTATGCCATCATTGTGTGAAATCAAAATATATTCATGTGCAAATGTAAATTAGTTAACATGCATACTTCATATTGTATGGAGAATATGAGACTTGTTTAGATGTGAAGTTGGGAACTCTTCTTATGAAATTGAATGTTGTCTATGAGAGAGATATTGTTGTAGGAATATGATAAAACATAAATCAATGAAATGATCTGAAAGCTTGTGAATGAAAACAATTATTTACAATTCACCATACCTATTCAAAATGATCTCTTCTTGTAATGAAAAATTGTAGTTTGAATGTATCCACTAACTTCCAAGACCACTGAATATGTTTGTTAAATTCCAAGAGTGATCTTCTATCCAACAGATCAAAGAGTGATGATTGAGTGTGAGCCAAATTGTAGAGTTCAGGAGCACAAAACGCACGAACACTTGTAGAAAACCCATGAAAATTGGTAGTAATCCCAGGAATCCAGATCTCTATTTTTTTTAACTAGTAATAGGTGCGCGCACACGTATTTGACCGTGTGCATGCATGTCTAAGAGAACGAACACATTAATGCATATGCACAACGAGACACATGCGCACTCCTACCTAACATTTACTCACTAACGTTTATCCCATTTAATAACTAACGTTCTTCAACAACGTCTTGGTATTCACACATGTATGAGTATTTTTACAATATAGTCTTCATTGCTACTTTGTTCTTAGGCCCTTGGGTGCCATTATGAGGTCTTAGGATCCTTACCTATGGCTGGTGGAGGGTAAGGGAGGAATCCAACACTAACCATCATTACCATCATAATCATCATCATAGTAATCATCATCATAATCATCATCATCATAGTCATCCTCATCATCATCATCATCATCATAGTCATCATCCTCATCATCATCATTGTCATCATCCTCGAATCAAAATTGGAATGGTTGCTTGTTATATATAAATAAGGGGATAGATAAATCTCTGTTAATAAGTCATCAATTGTGTACTGATAAAAATGCAGAGATTTCTTGTGCAAGCTGACACATCAAAATCCTGGACGCGAGTTCCATGAGTAATTGAAATTGATAGCTACTATCAAGAAAGACAAAAGCATCGGGCTCTGTGGACTCTACAAAATCCTTCATCTTTCAAATTTTATAGATGTGATTTCGGAGGGGCCATGCTGTATGAAGAATCAAATGGCTTACTATAAATATTGATTACTAAATCTTAAAAACAGGTGAAATCTCATTACTAAATCTTGAAAACCATCAAAATATTTAAGACACGTATAAACAATCATTACATTGATGGCCACGCACTTCTTTGAATATTTCTGGTTCCAGATGATATGTTCTATTATATGGAACATACATTTGTAGACATCGATGAAAAACCGTTACATGAAAAGCAACTCACGAGTCACGGCCACTACAATATTGGAATTTTAATGACCCCCATTACTTTGAAAACACCCTTTCAACATCATTTATATAATAAATTCACTATATTTAAGAACAAAATCTCAACCAATCAACATATTACCCCCTAGGACATTAGACAAGACTAAAGAGCGCACAAGATGAACCGAGACGACTTATCCCATGAAGAACTCGAGGGATAACTAATTCAAGATGGATTATCTTTTCCATCATATCAGAAAAAGTGCCAAAAATGCATTCTAAAAGGAGGCTGAGCTACTGCACTAAGCTCGGGCTCAACTTTCTGCACTAAGCTCAGGCTCAACTTTCATCATAATCATTGTCATCATAGTCATCCTCATCATCCTCATCATCATCATCATCATAGTCATCATTATCATCATCATCATTGTTCATCATCATCATCATGGTCATCATCATCATGGTCATCATCATCAACATCATCAACATCAACATCATCATCCTCATCATCATCATCATCATCATCATCATCATCATCATAGTCATAGTCATCGTGATCATCATCATCACCACCATCATTGTTCATCATCATCGTCATCACCACCATCATCATCATCCTCATCATCATCATCATAGTCATCATCCTCATCGTCATCATTGTCATCATCCTCCTCCTCATCATCATCATTGTGCATCATCATCATTCCATTGCAAATGCTTGAAAATAAAATCAAAGCAAAGTTTCAACTAAACCTATCATCATCATCATCATTGTTCCTCATCATCGTCGTCATCATCATCATCATCGTCATCATCATCATCATCACCACCATCATTTTCCATCATCATTTTCATCGTCGTCATCATCATCATCATCATCCTCATCCTCATCATCATCATGATAGTCATCATCCTCATCATCATCATTGTCATCATCCTTATCATCATCATCACCATCATCATCACCATCATCATTGTTCCTCATCATCATTGTCATCATCATCATCCTCATCATCATCATTATCATCATCACCATCATTGTTCATCATCATAGTCATCATCATCCTCATCATCATCATCGTCGTCGTCATCAACATCATCATCCTCATTGTCGTAATCAACATCGTAATCATCATAATGATCCTCATTATAGTCATAGTCATCGTGATCATCATCATCATCATCATCCTCATCATCATCATCACCAGCATTTTCATAGTCATCATCCTCATCATCATCATTGTCATCATCCTTATCATCATCATCATCATCATCATCATCATCATCATCATCATCATCCATCATCATCGTCATCGTCATCATCATCCTAATCATCATCATCATCCTCATCGTCATCATCATCATCATCACCACCACCATTGTTCATCATCATAGTCATCATCATCCTCATCATCATCATCGTCGTCGTCATCAACATCATCATCCTCATCATCGTAATCACCATAATCATCATCATCATAGTCATAGTCATTGTGATCATCATCATCATCATCATCATCATCCTTATTCCTCATCATCGTTGTCATCGTCCTCATCATCATCATCATCACCATCATTGTTCATCATCATCATCATCATCGTCGTCGTCATCAACATCATCATCCTCATCGTCGTAATCATCATAATCATCGTCATCATAGTCATAGTCATCATGATCATCATCATCATCATCATCATCATCCCCATCATTGCTCATCATCATCGTCACCGCCATCATCATCATCATCATCCTCATCCTCATCATCATTATCATAGTCATCATCCTCATCATCATCATTGTCATCATCCTCATCATCATCATCATCATTGTTCATCATCATCATTCCATTGTGAATGCTTGAAAATAAAATCAAAGCAAAGTTTCAACTAAAACTATCATCATCATCATCATCATTCGTCCTCATCATCAGCGTCATCATCGTCATCGTCGTCGTCATCATCATCATCACCATCATTGTTCATCATCATTTTCATCATCATCATCATTATCATCCTCATCCTTGTCAACATCATCATAGTCATCATCCTCATCATCATCATTTCCATCATCCTTATCAACATCATCACCATCATTGTTCATCATCACCATCATCATCATCATCATCATCATCATTATCATCATCCACATCATCATCATCATAGTCATTATCCTCATCATCATCATATTCCTCATCATCATCATTGTCATGGTCATCATCATCATTCCATTGAAAATGCTTGAAATTAAAATCAAATCAAAGTTTCAACTAAACCTATCATCATCATCATCATTGTTCCTCATCATCATCCTCATCATCATCATCATTGTTCCTCATCATCCTCATCATCATCATCATCATCACCATCGTTGTCATCATCGTCATCCTCATCCTCATCATCATCATCATAGTCATCATCCTCATCATCGCCATCATTGTTCATCATCATCATCATCATCATCATCATCACCATCATTGTCATCATGATCATCCTCATCATCATCATCATAGTCATCATCGTGATCCTCATCATTGTCATCCTCCTCCTCATCATCATCATCGTCATGGTCATCATCATCATTCCATTGAAAATGCTTGAAAATAGAATCAAAGCAATGTTTCAACTAAAGCTATCATCATCATCATTGTTCCTCATCATCATTGTCATTATCATGCTCCTCATCCTCATCATCATCATCATCACCATCGTCTTCATCATCGTCATCATCATCATCATCATCCTCATCCTCCTCATCATCATCATAGTCATCATCCTGATCATCATCATTGTCATTATCATCATCATCATCATTATCATCACCATCATAGTCATCGTTGTCCTCATCATTCTAATCATCATCATAATCATCGTCATCATAGTCATACTATTCATGATCATCATCATCGTCGTCGTTGTCGTCGCCGTCATTGCCGTCGTCGTTGCCGTCATCGTCGTCATCATCATCATCGTCATCATCATCGACATGGTCATCATCATCATGGTAGTCATCATCATCGTTGTCATCATCAACATCACCATCCTCATCATCATCATTATAATCATCGTCATCATAGTCATAGTCATCATGATCGTCATCATCCTCATCCTCATCATCGTCGTCATCATCGTCGTCGTCGTCGTCATCGTCATCATCATTGTCATCATCCTCCTCCTCATCATCATCATTTTGCATCATTATCATTCCATTGCAAATGCTTGAAAATAAAATCAAAACAAAGTTTTAACTTAACAGATGCACGCACATGTCTTTAACACGTACGCACTTAAAAGCACGAGCGCACTTCTAGTGCGTGCACATTACATTTTAAACTACGCGCATGAATTATTTAAATTTAGAATTTTGGTAGGCACCTTTTTTCCAACCTACGTGATGGATGACTTGGCTGCTTTGGTTTTAGGTTTGGGTTGCCAAACCAAGTGGTTTGGACTATCTTATGACATAAAACATGTTTTGTACCACTTCTCCTATTTCATGCATGATTTTGCATATGCCACGCTTGTCCACTGCTAATGAAAATAAACACACTTGTGTAACTCTGTTTGTAGATTATGAATATGTAATTTTTATTTAACTCTATTATTTTTTCTATTTTTTATTTAATTTTAAATGGATTAACTTCAATCTAACACAAAATGTAGGTTATTTGCTGTGGCTATAACTTTTGATTGGCTCACCTATTTAGAAAATGGAAAATAACCCACATAAGAAGACATAAAGACCTACATCCTAAAAAAAATATCGTTCATTGATTATGTTAAAACCAAGATGTCATGGACCAACGCTCAACCTTGTCATTTTAGGGAATCACTTACTTCCTTAATTATATATATATATATATATATGGAAAAATAGCGTTGCACTAGACACACCTGTTATCTACAACTCTATATAATTTTTGTCACAAAATTCCACCATTTGCATATCAAACAAGTGGACCAATGCAAACATATTCATTATTTTTTGGGAAAAAAATAACATACCAACCTTAGAAGAACCTCTTTTTTGGGGATTTATACTTAGTTTCCATAAATAAAAGTTATATATTCTGGAAGGTAATCTGATTGTCCACATTTCATATTCTTACGCCATATTTCAAAAAGTTGTGTAGGTAACTCTAATATTGATTTTTGATGTTCAGATTTCTGCTTTTCCAGAAGTCCATTGCAACAAATGTGTCATAAATGACTAGCATTAGCTTGCACCAGCCCATATGTGTCATATCACATATGCGGTATAAAACACATATATGATATAACACATGCGATATAAAACACATGTGTTTTGTAAAATTTAAAATTTCGGCGGGAACAAGGCTTGGCAGGATGTTCGGAAATAACTTTGGACTACCGAATCTATTGGGTAGGACAAATAAACTAGGGCTATTTCCTGTATTTCAGAACTCTATGAATATGCTCAATTCCAATGACGTTTTTTGCTATGAGAAACACAATATTATTTTTATGAAAATATAGAATATTGTAGAATACGATCTAAATATGTAATTTTTCCCTAAAAATGTATGTTTTATTTTTTTATTATTATTTTTCTAAATGACACACATAAGTTTTCGAAGATAGATACACCGTTTTTTTTTATATAAGTTTTGTTGCCTTCACCATTTCAAGTTTTTAAGACTTCAATATTTAATAATAAAAGAATAATTCATGATTTTTTTTGAAAAAATAGTGTTACAGCAGTACCATATGTCATTTTTATGTATGCAAGAGTTTATCAAAAAATGACATCATTTACCTTATATAGTGCTACACCAGCACAAACATATATGTTATGATGTGAAAACTCAATTTAAGGGAAACTAATTTTATAATCATTTACACAAATTTTATATAGATAAAAGTTATATATTATGAAAAAATATTCAATTACCTAAATTTTGTCTTTACTTCATCTTCAAATACATTAGGGAAGTACCTTTAATTGTCACCTAAAGTCAGAGGTTCCATGTTTTTTTAGTGTTATGTGGCATTTAAAGTGCCTTTAAGGAGTCCATGATTGTGCTTCAACCCCTAGCCTCCAAGAATAAAGAATTTTTCCAAATTCCTACCTTGTTTTGCATGTAACATTCATTTTTCATTAAAAACAACTTAAAATATAAATATTAAAACATCTGAATCTATTTATAAATTTAATTCTAAAAATATTAAATAATTAAAATACTAAAAAAATATATTATAAAAAAATAAAGCTAAGTTGTAATATTATATTGCAAAAAATATTAAGCTTTAACTAAAATCTAATGTTGTAACTATAACTAGTTACTAAACTTTATATTTATCTTAAAAAATAAACCTAATATAAAGCTAACTTAATATTTGATATTGATAACTATAGTAGAAAACAAAATATCTATTATAAATTATAAATTTTTAAATGTAAAACTAAAACTAAATTGATTAAAACTAAAAATAAAATAATAAAATTTAAATAATTTTTACCTTAAACTTACTATATAGTCATACAGTTGATTAAAACTAAAAATAAAATAATAAAATTTAAATATTTTTTACCTTAAACTTACTATATAGTCATACAGTTGATTAAAACTAAAAATAAAATAATAAAATTTAAATAATTTTTACCTTAAACTTACCATATAGTCATACAGTTGATTAAAACTAAAAATTAAATAATAAAATTTAAATAATTTTTACCTTAAACTAAATATAAAAACAATAAAATTTAAATAATTTTTATTTTATAATATGTAATAAAAATATAAATTTATACTAAATATACAATAAATACTTCCATGAAAACTTGTAAAACATCCCAATTTGAAACTGTTTGTAAACTCTGTATCATTAGATCTAAGCAAACGGTTGGTACAGATAAACGCTTACTTTTTATCATTAAGAAACCAAATTTAGCTGAAAAGTTAAGCTATATACAAAATTTATAGAAAGTCGCATAAAGCGTTCAAGTATTATTTTTTATTACAGGTAAAAAAATTACCGATTAGTAACCCCCGACGAATTTTCCGAAATCTTTGCAAAATTTTCAATATAAAGACGATGAAAATGGATTTTAAGCATTAAAATATATAGATTTTTCCGAAAGCTTGACAAAATTTTCAATATAAAGAAATGAAAATGGATTTTAAGCATTAAAATATATAGATTTTCCATATGAAGTCGATGACTTTGATTCTTATTCGAAACAATATGGTAAAGTTTTCTTTGTGGACTCTGAAACAAGGCGACCACTCGAACATCAACTTTATTTAAGCGTTACGACATATAAATATTTTAATGATCTACAGGAAAGTGCTTCAATATCATTCTTATTCCAATCTACACGGTAAAGTTTATGTATAGTGTGAAGACTGAGAGCGTTCCTCTTGACCAACTATAGACTCGATAATTTGTTGAGAAGATGAAGAAGACGAATTGGCAATTGAGCAATTACTGCGAATCTCTCCCTCGCTTCCCGTTAGAACGTCCAGCTGCCCCATTTTAAGCATACCCAGAATGAAATTTGTGAAGAACACCGTCTGGTTGGATGCAAAGCTGTCCACAATGTCTTCAGTGTCTGTGGAATCCGTGTACAGAGTCTGGTCGGACGTGAAGAGCGTTTCGTTGTTCTTGAGATCCACGTAGTAATTGTTGTCGAAAACGTTTGGAGTGATGACATCCATGTTGGTTGTGTTGACTGTGTCATTAACCACTGGGCAAATTGCATAAAGAGTGCTTGCAAAACTCACGTCTAGGTTTGCCTCCACAATTGTTTCTCCTGTGCTGGTGTTATATAATCGGTCATCAAAGGAGCTACAGTGAGCAATGCCAATTGTGTGCCCACCTGAAACATTTCATGCTCATCTGTTAAAAATGAAGAAACCAACTATATGTTTAACATAATTTGTTTTATCTCTCTGTGTGTGTGAGTGGATCAGAAAATAGAAACATCACACCTGAAAGCGCTACCAGATCTGTGGTATTTAACCCTTTGTTTTCAAAAATGGTCAGCAACGTTGTCAGGTTTGAAGTTGGAGATGGTAAATTGCTAAGAACGACTGATTGATTAGCATAGCCTAGGCTATCTCTGCGCCCAAGTGGTACTGGATAATCTGGTCCTCCAGCCTTCAAAATGGAGATTTCTGTTAATCCAGTTGCAATTTTCCTTCCCAGATAACCGATCCTTAAATCCTAATAGTGCAAAAGTAGGGTAGTACAAACCTTGGCAACGGAGTCACGAGCAGCCAAAGTCAGAATGTCCGCACATGAAACAACGCCGCTGCAGTTGGCTTCTACAGCCGCTTTGATTTCGTTGATCAGCTGTAAGGCGCGGGCTCTTAGTGTCAGGTTTGGTGCAGCCTCCTGCTCACCGGGGTCGCTGTCCGTTCCTATCAGCAACAAGGATGCATCGCAACCCTGTCCAGATACGAGGAAGAGTGTTAGATTTTGTTAAATTTTTTTTGAGAAAGACTGTTAGATGAAGATCCATAGCACTCGAAAATAGAAAAAAATGATATAAATGATATAGGCGCAAAAATGTACTTTAATTCATTCATATTTAGAGGTTACAACATTATATGAAAGTTTAGTTATATATGCTTGCTTTTATTTGTTTAAAACTTGTGGAAATGTTATGTAGAAGGAATATATTGTTTGGCAATATGATCCTGATTTGTTAAATACTCTTTCAACATGTTTCCGCTAATTGAAAATTATGGCTTCCTTACTTATGAATTTGGATAAAAGGGACTTGTTTACTAAATAGATTGATGATGATGATAGATTAATGTCTATCGAAACCAATTTTGATCTATTGGACTTTAAGAAGTAAAATACTTGGTTTCTCAAAAAGCTTGTTAAGAAGCTTTCTAGGTTCACTATAGTTTTGGCATGGCAAGCTTTCCAATCTCATCATAGTTTTGACAAGTTAGGAGGTTATAAAGGTTTGTATTGAATCAAATACTATGAAACTAATAGAGCGATTTTCATCGGCTTATAGACTCACATAGATGGCAAACCCTTTCGCACCAAACGGTGTGATCAAATAAAAATAAATAGCCACAAATGAAAACCAACTCTCAACCTAACATAAAAGATCTGCTAAAGATCCACTAAGTAACAACAATATTCTAACCCAGCTATCACAGCCTAAGCTTATCTTGATTGCTGATTCTCTTCATCCAACAGGCCAGGAACAGAGTCAACAATTGACTTTGCTCCTTGCCCGTTGGATGGAAAGAATCTGCACTAGGTTTTCCCTGACAGAGTTAAGTATATACAAACCTGCACAAAACAGTCATGGAAGTGAAGTCTCAACAAGCCTGCAGCTTGAGTGATATCCTCGTCCAGCGCAGTCTCAAGTGTTGCGTTAACAATGGACTCCAAGTTGGGACAAGTCTCGTTGTAAAAAGTCCATGAAAGCCCATCCACAGGCGTTGGCAGATCCTCTACATCTATATCATATCCGTTGGTAGATATTATGATCAAACAAACAACTATTATAAAGAAAGATATAATGCTCTGTAAACCCTTGTAGTTGTTCTTCATCGTGTACTTCTGCACCTATGCTGAGATTTTAAACCTGTAATTAGACATATTCATAAATAAGTTTAATTTGAATAACTATTGCTAAAATACAATATTGCTCGCTTCAACATATTAAACGCTATAGTTGATTTCAATAAAACAAAAACTATACAAATTTAATTTGAATAACTATATAGCTAAAACACAATATTACTGGTTTCATTAACATAAAAAGCCCCATAAGATCTTACCAACGTCTTTATGCAAAGCTAAATGAGACTTGCAAGGTACTATGGCGATATTGGAGTGGTATTTATTAACAAAATCCAATACATGTGGTCCTCACGGGGGTTTCCATGGCTGCTTCTTTTGCTTTCAAATTTCAAAACAAATGGTCAAACCGACACACCACAAGTCCATGAGACTGGTAGACAAGCACAACGACAGGGTGGTGACACAATCCTGTTTCTTAAAAACCAAACATATTCCAGAAGGTGGCTCTATTCTTACGTCATAAATTGCAGTCAATTACGTCATAGAGCTTAATCCAGAATAATGCCATTTTCCATGGTGCCGTGTGAGTGACTCTGTTGCCAAGCTCCCCTGACTTGCTTGAAAATTATCAGACAAATGAATTTAAACCGGTAATATTTTAGTCAGGTTTTGCTTTATTCACGTTTGATGTTCCCATGCTTATTCATATTCATGGTATCCAATTTGAGTTGGAGTGTTATGATAGGCTTGCACTTTGACCATTTCAATGATACATACAGCACACCTTTTATCAATCCCTTTAATACTCAAACTATCGCTCTTCAAAGTGCTATTAATCTCCAGTAAAGTTTACACCATTTACATTTAGACAAACAAATATATAAAAAAACCAAAATCCCCCACAGGTCAAGGTGTCCATTCTTGTGAATGGGTCAAATCTGCATCTGCGATGCAGAGGCATTTTTCAGTTGAAAAAAAAAAAAAAACCAAACAACAAACAACAAATATATATATATAAGAAACAAGTGTTCAAAAATATTAACAACTACCATGGAAATTTGGAATACTAAGATATAGTATTATATTCTCACATTCAGAAATATTAATAACGACCATAGAATTTTGGAATACTAAGATATAGTGGGCCTTAAAATTGAAAATTGAAATTCATTTTTGCGAGATATTTTGTAAAGGAATTTAGATTACTTTTTAATTTCACAAATTATTATATATTATTTCTCTTAAAAAAGTCTTTTCATAAAGTAGTGCGCCTGAGTGTTATCATTCACTTTTGACTAGAAAATACATTTAAGATGTTTTGTGATTTAGTTAGATTCTCATAGATCAAAATCATTTTATTTTTAATTCACAAAGTATTATATATTATTATTTTTCTTAAATGGCATTTTCACGGGGATGAATGTTCATAGAAGGGGGTTGAATGTTCATCCAAATGACACTGTCATAAGGGGAAGGGGTGAATGTTCATTTTTAAATAAAATGTAATTTATTAAAAATTTTAGTTTATATAGTATTATATATTATCATAGATTTTTTTTTAACATTGATAATGGTTTTAATATTTCAAAATAATAAGTATTATATATAATTACTTTTCTTAATATTGGTAATTGTTTTTAATATTTCAAAATAATAAGATTAAAAATCAAAAATACATTTTTAATATAAATATAAACAAAAACTAAACAAATTATAAAATTATTTTTAATTTTTTTATATTAATTATATAATACATAAAATTAATTAAAAAAAAACAAATAATATTGTAAAAATTAAAATAAAATGATTTGTAATACCTTTTAATTACCAATTATTAACTCTATTGGAAAATACTTTGATTATTATTTTATTATTCTTTGACTCGAGATAAAACATTTCCTATTTAATAAAATATGTTGAAGGGAAACAAAAGTGGATATAGCTCTTGAAAGAGTGTTTATTGACCCACAAGAGGAAAATGACAAGTGGCAAAGACCAATGAGTGAGAACTCAGGATGCAAGAGGCATCATCCCCAAAAAAATCAGGTCTGCACTCCTAGTTAGGTGGCTAAAGAGAAGGAGGCTCATAAATGACCAACTAGCATTCGACGAGGATTAACATCTGTGTAATGCAAGAGATGGCACATTAAGATATTTTGCTCTTGTGGTTCAGCAAAGAGGATCAGGGGTTCTCGAGCATGTAATTTGGCTGCTCTGGGAGCGGGTTGGGAGGAACAACTTCTCCACTTTTGTTTTCCCAATGTTGGTGCCAGGTTCTTACTCTGTTTCTTATGAATAATTTTAGATGCAGTAGGATGTATATGTGAAATGTTAAATTGCAGTTATATTTCAAGGCAGTATTGTTTATGCATTTCTGGAATACCATTACCCATGTTTCGTATATCCTAGATATAATAAATAGTGAAGTAAAATCTAGTTCCATTCTCAATTAGCTCACTGTTGTTATGATTGAATGATTTAGAATTTATGAATCCGCATCTAAAGGATTGAATCCCTTTTTTTTACACGGTATCGATGTTCTTACTATGTATTTCCTATCTGTATTGATTCTGTAAATATTCCTTAATTTTGCATTACGATTTTAGGTTTCCAAATGAAACTATAATGCTTATTTATAGTTTAGACCCGAGTTATTCAATATGGTGGTTGAAACTGTGTTACATAGAGAAAAACTGTAATTAAAATGTACAAATCTCTTAAGCATCTTAGCGCAATTGGTTAAATGCTATCGAATCCTGTTCAGATGGTGAAATCAAGGCATGAATGCATGGACTAAGATAGTTTCCAGAACCAACTAACTTAGAGCGAATTAAACCCCCAAATCAACCAGAAACCTGTTCAATCCACAGTTAAACATTGATCCACAAATTTAGAATATCACAAAATCAGTGGTCCAGATCTAATCCCCATCTAGATTGACGGTTCCCAGAAGTTACGGAAGTCTGATTTCTGCATCAAATCATATCCACGGTCAGGATTTAAGCCGCAATGATCAATGGTGTGAAAGGTAGATGCAAAATGCGAAGGCCGGAAGTCAAGAATTAAGTTAACAGAACTTGAAGTTCTGAAGTCCGATTTTCGCATCAATAAATCAACGACATAGATTTTATCCGCAAAGAAGATCAACGGTTGATATTGGTTACGAAGGATTCATTGTGGAATCCGCAAAGAATGAGATCAACGGTTAGGAATTAAGCCATAAGAAATCAACGTCGTGGAAGGTATAAAATCCAAGTTAATGGAATTCGGTATTTTTCACACCCTAGAGTCAGCCTGCGGAAGGCGGAAAATGGGAAAAAGGTTAAGGAAAAAAACTATTTTTACAATTTCTGAGATACACAGCAGAAGGCGAAAAGGAAAAAGTCAGAAGGTAGAAGGTAGAAAGGAAAACTGTTTGTTCTATGGGTTTTCCAATTTTCGAGGTCCACAACAGAAGGCAGAAAGACGAAAGATGAAGTGATCATTTCATGGAGTTTCTGACTTCCGAGGTCCGTAGCAGAAGTTGGAAGGAGAAAAGATGAAAGAACAAGTGATCATTTTATGAAGTTTCTGACTTTCGAGGTCCATAGCAGATAGCAGAAAGGAAGAAGTCGGAACTCGAAAAGTGGAAAGTCGATGCAGAATGCGGAATGTGGAAATGAAAAAGATTTAGTTAACAGGACTTGGAGTTTCTGGGATCCGACCTTCACAACAAATCCAGATCGACAGTCGGGGTTGACTTCGCAAGGATCAGCGATGCGGAAATCTTGTGTGGAATGCGGAAGGCAAAAAGGGGTATACTGAAGGTATCGATATGTTTATTTCTAGTTTCTGAGTTCCACCCGGAAGGCAGAAGGTGAAAAAGTAAATTTAGTGCAGGAACGACTATTCTGGTTGTAGAGTGGATCTATCAATGGCGGAACAATTGTTACAGTGGTCCTTAAACCCGGAAATGAATGTGCAAGGATGAATTTGACCATTAAATTTTTTTTAGACAGAAACATATATATTATATAAAACAGTGGTGTAACCACTAAAATAGTAACACAAAGTGCATAGTTTCCCTTCAGGAGCGATAATCAGAGCTCAAAAAACAACAATCTAGTATAGAGTTTGGATTTCTACCTCTACAACCCAAATTGTTCAACATAGAAAGACATAAAGCTCCTAGATACACACTATTGACAACCAAACTTATTCAGAAACCAAAACAAACTTCCTAAAAGACTGAGATTCATTTAGTTTTCTCACCATGGCATGAAGAAGAACTTGTGACTGTCGCTGCTTCTAATTTCACCTCCTTCAATTCCAGCTTTTCGAATTTTATTTCCAAGTATGCCAACATTCATGTCAGAGTGTTTTTGGTTCAAGAGATAGACTGGGTGAATTCCTTTCTCAGCTGAGCCATGCCCATATCAATTGTTTCCAATCGGAAGCCTCCCTCTGTATCAATCCTTCTCAGATAACAATTCATCTTCTTTATCTTCTTTTTAATATCCATGATGTCAATTTTAATGAATAGGGCTAGAGCAGAGGACGATGTGGACTTTGAGGATGTATCCACATTTAAGAGAACATCTTGTATGCCAATAATTCCAACAAATTCCTTGCTAGTGCAAACGAACCAGAGCTGAAAGCCACGACCATTGCAACCTCCTTGCTTTATAATCTTACCACCCTTCTCACTCAAGGTTTCCATGATTGTCGAATGATCTACCTTAGATTTCACACAGTGGAGATGGGACATGATACCTTTGGTGAAATGGTATTAGCCCTGGGCTAGACAGAGCCATACTCCCATTAAAATACGATGCAACATTGCATGTGCGAGCCAACGCGCCCACCTCAACCAAGAGATCTTGCCACAAGTTGAGGAACTCGACACTACACGCGACATGGGAGGGACGTGAGCCCCAAAGGCCAAGGACCCTGGTCCTATGGGAGTTGGAAAAAAGTGATAGCCCCATTCTTCACCAAGACTCCAATGCCGAGGGTGGTGGCTATATTTGCGCCAATATATGCTTTACCATTGAGCTTTTTTAGGACATGGAAGAACTCGATTTTACGGAAAGAATTGGCTAGATTTTGAATTTTTCTGATCAACTGATGAATGTACATCTGAGACAGTAACGAGTTGTCAGAGAGAGAGCTCTTGGACAATTAATATCGAGTCTCCAAGCACTATCACTTTATTAATTCTCTGATTCTTGGCAAGATGGAGACCTTGCCAGAGGTCCATCGCTTCAACTACATTGTTTGTTTCATGTCCTAGACCCCACGAGAAAGTCGATTCCAGTTTTCCATCTGATGTGATGAGAACTCCGCTCTCCTCGTGACCCTAGAATTTGACCATTAGTTATGGTCAAGGTTTCTTTTTATTTGTATTTCTCATAACAGTTAGGAATTTTTATTAATATGTTTGAAGATACATGGTTATAGAATTTTTTTATATTTGAAATTGAGGTTTGTTACATGGTTTTTATAATCTAGTTTAAAAAAATGTTCCTCGTAAAATCTTTTTGATGTTGTAATGACAAAATTAGTTAAAATAGCAAGTGTAATTCTATTGAGCGTTTGTATTTGATTAAAAAAAAATTATGTGTAAATTACTTACACTTCTTTTAATTCATATTTTTATAGCATTAAATTTTAAAATAAAAATTTTTAATTAAATATTAAAACTTATTATCATTCATATTAAAAAAATATACACAAATATTTCAAATTGTTTTTTCTATTTAAACGTTCCATTTAACTTTTTTTACACGGTGCTTTGCTCNTATATATATATATATATATATATATATATATATATATATATAATGGTACCACTTTCATTAGCGAGAGATATATTAAAAATGCACCGGTGTTCATGATTAAAGGCAATTTTCAAACGTCCACATAACCAACCATGTGGATGAAAGAACGTGAGCATGTTCTCAAAGTGAAAATGTGTGCATGTTCCTAAAGCGTGCGAGTTCTCTATGTATACAATAAAAGGGCTAGCAACCCATTGCTTTACCATTTGTTCCCACTTTCCACAATTTGTACATGCCTCCACCACTAAACAAGGATCCAACTCCTCCCTCCAGGGAATTGTTTTAATATTTTATCATTTTTCTTTGACCTTTTATGATTTAATGAACCAACTCAAATTTAAAAGAATCATAATTTTTAAAAATTCTATATTTCTATATGTAGATTGTATATATCTTTCATCACAATGTAAAAATACATCATCACAATGGCAAAAAAAACTTGAAGCAAGTTTGCAAACAAACATTAATCTTCAAGAAAACCAAGCACATTAATATTTAAACATGGGATAGAGGATTATTGAAGCCTCAGTTGTGGATGTGGCTGAAAATGGTGTCTAGGACTTACAACACAACAAGAAGACCCAGCCAAAGGCTTCAAGCGATCCCACGCAAGTATTGTTTTATCCTCGAGATGTTTAAGGTAGTGATCTCCCACGGATATTTCAATAGCCTCTGCCGGCTTTTGTGAGTTTGATCCATAGAGGATTTGTTTCCCGGATTGGAAAACAAGGTGGCTGATGTAAAGAAAAGTAAACGCAGGTCTAACTAGTAAAAGAAATCATGATCTAAATCTAAGCTACTTAAAAAGTATGTTGAATTGATTTGTAGGTCAACCAAAGGTGTAAAATAGACAAGTATTTTTATCCAATCAACAAAAATGTAAATTGGATTAGGAACTTATCACCTAAATTACAATCAATTAATAAAAATCAATTAACAACAACTTAAGATTATATCATTCAAAGTTAACCTGCATAACACATGTCAGTTGAAAAATCAACATTTCTTGCTGTAAAGTTTCATTGTTCAATCACTTGCAGAAATAGATCAAGATAGTTAAAAGAAGAAATTACTTAAGGCTTTATCAATGCATGAATTAGTAATAGAGAGAAATCTAAGTTATAAATAAATGCATTTATAAATTGCAAATAAACAACAACATTATCTCTCCATTCGAAAGAGCCAAAATTGAGATCAGTTAAAGAAATTTAATCTCATCAATGACAAGATATATGAAATAAAAACAATACTATATTACATCAAGTTCTATAAGAAATTACGTAAACCTCATAAAAACAATGGTGCTTTTAGTCTTGTGCCAATCTTTCCTCTTCCTTGGCTGCAACGTTTTCAGAGCATAAAAGAGAAATCTATACAGCTCTGTCAAGCACTTTCCCCCCAGACATTTGGGTCAATTTTATAGAAGAGAGGAGCAATGGAAGGATAAGATCAAACCACCGAAACTCTGGTTCGTTCAGCTCCCATCCAAACCATTCGCAACCAACTTCTGAAAATACTCCTCTGCTCGGGAATGCTTTTCTCCAAATCGGTTGAGAGATTCCCAAAACAGCCCATGAGGAGGAGTAAAAGACCCAATTTGCGAAGTGGGTTTTCAATAGTTTTTTCAGATTCTTCATGGTTTGACGAAAAATGGAGCCTGAAATTAGCCTCTTCCAACTGATGCACAATCCAGGTTTTGTTATTTTCTTGACAGTACTGTAGTTTCCCGCAGTTTCTCTTTAATGATGCGGCTTGGATCTTCTAGAAGAAATTCTATTCCCTTCGATCTCGTTTTTCAAATCTGGCAACCATTTCTATCCCTTTAACTTTTATCCTTGCACATCAAAGAATGTAATTCATATAAATTAACATAAAAAAATGCTTATCATGGATTGAGAGAAAAGTAAAACTAATTAAAAGGATATTTTTTTTTTCATTCGAACTTCGTGAAGTCCTAATAAATTTCTTGTAATTCATGGCATGATCCTTCAATAATTTTACTATTGCATCATGTAATCCTTTATTGATTTCTTGAAAGGTTTAATGATATCTTTGTTTTTTTTATGATCTTAACAAATTAAATCTATTATCAATGTTGATTATTTTCCAAATAAACTAAATCAAACAAAAATCCAATATCTATTTCCTCGAAATATTGGAAATGGAAAAGAAATTTTGAATTCGAAAAAGAAAAAATCATTAAACCAAATATCAAAACCAAATAGAAACCCCAAGTAGAAACTAAAATTACCAAAATTTATGGACCTGTAAATACATTAAATTATAGCATAAGATAAGCTTAGGATCTGCAAAAATGCATAAATGTTTCAAAAACAAAATGTTAAGTAAATCAAATCATGGCAAAGACCTAAAAAATCAAAACAGCATGGAAATCCTGAAATGACTAAAAAAAATTAAGCATCACCTTTTGCATATAAAAATTGGGGGGGATCTGTTGTAGCTACAACAAATGGCGACATGCTGGGTTGAAGCAATTATCTCTACCTTGGAAAGATAGTATTTGTATGCATATAAAGGGGTGAAAGATGAGGCCTTTACTAAGAAGAAAACTTTCCCTAAAACATGTGTACCACATGAACAAGTCATCCTTTTAAAGATTTAGCTAGCCACAATTGATTTTTAATGATGCCCTTCTAACTATCAATTGGAATGCAAAGAAAAATACTAATTGATTAGATTTCCAACAAAATATGTCCTTCATTGAAACACGCTCTAAACGAACAATTTGTGATGACAAGAATATGTTATTTTAATGTTTTACCTCTAATACCACAGGTATGGCCCTGTTGTCGGGAGGTGTCTGTAGCCTTGACAGGGTTACCTTTTAACCCAAGAAGTTACTTTTATCCCATCCATTAGTTAAATATGTGAAGCTTATCAATCCTTGTTAAAGATTTGCATTCCTAGAAAGAAGTTGGAAACAACTTCCTTGACTTAGTGACAGTGTCATTCACACCAACTAACAGATAATGAGTGGGATGGCTTATGATGAGACTCCTTGTCTTGCAACCGTTTTGCAGCTACAAGCCAGTACACTGGCTTAATGACCATATATTAATAAATTCATTCCATAAGAAGGTATGATCATGAACAGGTCAACTTGTAATGAGACCTCATGTTTCCCAACTTACTCCTAGAGATGTTAAAGAAAAGGATTGGGATGCGTTTAATGTTAATCTCATAAGAGATTACTTAATGGATGGGGAATACACTATACTCTTTAAGACAGTGGGATGGCGTTAAGAGGTTAGAGATGATAACAATGCAAGCCCCACTCATTTGCTCATAAAGAAGGATCGAAGTAGAACGCAATTGCATAATCTAATTTACAAGAATAGCTTTGCGTATTGATTTGTGATAATTAGAAGGAGAAATATAATCAAAGCAACTAAGTCTATCTATAAAGGTCAGACTTGGAAAGTGTTCCACCATGGATAAAGGGATAGCCTCTTCTTATAAAATCGGCTTGAAAATGTCTCTTCACATACAAGACTTCAAAAGATGTAGGCTTGGGATGACTGACTTGCCCCAGAGTATCATTAACTAACAATCCCTTATTAATCAAATTTTAGAAAAGATCGATAAATAAAACATGATTCAAAATAAAGAATTGTCGAATAATTAGAATCAATTTTCGATGATTAACATTTCAATCTTTCGCCCCAATGCAAATGATTATCAAACCAAGAAATCCAATCTAATCAAACAATTTGAAAATGAAACAAAAGTGATCAAAACAAATATAAAGCAAACAAGGTCTTATGATTACGACTAACATATCATGTGAAATAATATGTGTTTAAAGTTTTGTTGTAGAAAATAATTTGATTGTATTGTTTACCATATGAGATATTGAGCCAATTGAAGCCTCTTTATTTATAAAACTAAATTAAAAGAAAAGAAAAGTAATGGTAAAAACAGGCCTTAACCAATTGTCTTACGCAAACAAAAGTGGAATTTGTTGTCGTGTTTGTAGAATCAAAGGGATTTACTATTGTAAAGAGAGTAATTATATCAATTCATAAAATGAAAATGTATCGAAGTGATTAATCGAATTGATTATATAAAACTCTAAAAATAAATTTATTCCCCTTCGGTTGAAAGATCACGATCAACATTGTTATTTGTCATAAAATTGTTTAGGATAATCAAGCCTTTCATTATAAAATAGTATGTACACAAATAAACTAATCCAAACTATGTTCAATTTGCAACAACTAAATATGTAAAATCTTTGGCATATCCAGGAAAGATCAAGAACTTGTGTGTAATGAGGATGTTCTAATTTTAATTACTTTTCCCTTTTCCATAATATTCTTGCTCCTAAAAATTAGAAAATAAATGATTCAAAACATTTCATGACATGATCATTTGTAATTTAATACTAAAGACATAATTCAATCATGAATGCCTTGAACCGAAAAAAATAATAAGTGAGAGCATAAATAATAGAAAGTGAAAGAGGATAATAAAATACTTCCCTGAATGCATCTGAAGAAGCGTCGTTTCCAACTTGGACTTGGCTTGTCATCGCAAATCATTTTATTGAAGAAAACCAAAAGATTAATCTAAATTATTAAGGAAATGATAAAACTAATCTATTCTACACCTACTCCTAAACTACTCTAAAAAAATAAACACAACTAAGTATAATCAAATTTCCAATGCAGCGATGAAATCATATGGAAACCTGCAAAAAAGAAGATGTGAATGATCAAAAAACATGATATGAATGCTTGCAAATAAAAATGAAAAAGGAATGCTTTAAAACAAATAAAATGAAATTTATGTACAAATAAAGAGAATGGATCCTTACCATTATTATATACAAATGAGGAAAACAAACTTTTACCATAATGATGAAATCTTGCTGAGAAATATTTCTCAAGCCAATCAACAACCCAATCATGGTATGTACAATGAAAATCAAAAGAATGGCATAAAGAGTTCGAAAGATTTATGCAATGAAATGGATTATTTGAAAGAAAATCAACATCGGTATTATAAGAATCTGAAACTTATTCTTGAACAATTTTCCCCTTAGAAAAATTTTCTTGAATAAGATCAACAAAAAAATTTATTGAATAAGATCACATCCAATTTGTTCCAACTCATTATCATAAAAATCATCATAAATTGGTTGACTAAATTGGAAATTCTCAAATAGATCAAATTCCCTACGGTTATTTACTTGAGAAGAATTAAAGATATGAGATGTTATAAATGTAGAACTAGTATCATTAGCATTCTCATAAGAATCTTCTCCATCAAGTAATTGATTATGGGAAGGAAATGTTTCTTCATCAAATGATGAATCATAAAAGTAAGAATTCCGAAAACAATTATTATAAATGGTATTCATTTCCAGCAAAGAAGAATTACAAGAAGACGTGGATCGATAACAAGGATACGAATCTTCTTGATCGCCTGCATGTGTTTGATAATTAGCTTGTACCTATTTAAAACTTAACAATGGACAATTAAAATCTGAAATATAAGATCGAATGCCATTGTTATCAAATAGATCATGATACATAGAAAAATATGAAGAGGAAATAAGTAAATGAAATTCATCTCTTTGTAGAATATTTTTAGATCGAGAGTCCTTAAGGGGAATTTTCTCTTCAAAAGAGATATATGTGAAAGGTTCCAAATCAGAATGTACTTCTTGTAATATAGTATCATCATTTTGTGAAATATGTTCTCCTACAGAATTACTTAGGTCATAAAATGGTAATTGGGAAAACATGTCACAAATTTTAGAACAATTAGTTGATTCAAGATCTATTAAAGGTTTAACAGAATAATAAATATCAGAATCTTGAAGCTCTTTACTTATACTAGAAGAAGATTGTTCAATATTATGACTAGAACTATTCTTTGGTGCTTTAGAAGAATCTTCAATAGAAAAATGATCTCCTTCATGATTAGTTAGACTTTGAATTTCTTATGAAATAGACATGGGCATATCAACATTTAATTCATCTGAATCATCATATTGATTATGATCCATATCTAAAAAATAGAAAGTAACCATTTCTACAATTTTTAAATCCTTAGATTCTTCATGCAAACCTAAACCAAGAGGTAGATGATTATCAATGTATAATTCAGATTTATCATCTATTAATTTATCAGATTCATGTGTAATAGAACTGGTGTGCTGAAACCATTCTTGTATCATAGGACGATCTATTAAAGGGAATCTACAATAGAGATTAAAAGTTCTAATTGCAAAATATTCTAATGATTCACCCTTCTGTCCAATGAGTTGTTTGCATTCATTACATAATCTAACAAAGTCATAATGTCCAAAAGAAAGCACGAAAAGATCTACAAAATGTTCAAAAGAATGTACAGAGGAAAGAGGTAAGGTTACAAACCACTCTTTGACTCTTCCTTCGAATGTGAAGGCTAACACTCTGCACAAAACATATTGATCCAAAATTTTGTTCACAAGACAATTATAATTAAATTGAAGAACATGTTCTTGTGCTAAAATTTCTCCCTCACCATCGAATTTTACTTCTATAAGTTGCTTGAGCACATCCGTTTGAAATTGAAAACTAATATACCTAGGAAACAACTGAATACAGATTCATGAGCATAAAATGAACTATATACATATTTTCGAGCTGGATCCATTTTAAGATAATCTAATTAAGAAACCTCAAATGAACTTACATGTCGGATGGCCCTCCTTCTAACACCATTTGTTGAAGCCTCAGTTGTGGATGTGGCTAAAAAGGGTGTCTAAGACTTACAACATAGGAAGAAGACCCATCCAAAGGCTTCAAGCAATCCCACGCAAGTATTGATTTATCCTCGATCTGTTTAAGGTATTGATCTCCCATGGATATTTCAATAGTCGCTGCTGGCTTTTGTGAGTTTGATCCACAGAGGATCTGTTTCCTAGATTGGAAAGCAAGGTAAGTGATGTAAAGAAAAGTAAACTCAGATCTAACTAGTAAAAGAAAACATGATCTAAATCTAAGCTACTTAAAGAGTATGTTGAATTGATTTACAGGTGAACCAGAGGTGTAAAACAGACAAGTATTTTCATCCAATCAACAGAAATGTAAATTAGATTAGGAACTTATCACCTAACTTACAATCAATTAATAAAAATCAATTGACAACAACCTAAGATTATGTCATTCAAATTTAACCTACATAACACATGTCAGTTGAAAAACCAACATTTCTTGCTGTAAAGTTTCACTATTCAATCACTTGCAAAAATAGATAAAGACAATTAAAAGAAGAAATTCCTTAAAGCTTTATCAATGCATGAATTAGTAACATACAGAAATCTAAGTTATAAATAAATGCATTTATAAATTGCAAATAAAGAACAACATCATCTGTCCATTCGAAACAGGAAAAATTGAGATCAGTTAAAGAAATTTAATCTCATCAATGACAAGAGATATAAAATAACAACAATACTGTATTACATCAAGTTTTGTAAGAAATTACATAAACCTCATAAAAACAGAGGTGATTTCAGTCTCTTGTGCAAATCTTTCCTCTTGCTTGGTGGCAGCGTTTTCAGAGCATAAAAGAGAAATCTATACAGATCTATCAAACACTCCCCCCTAGACATTTGGGTCAATTTTATAGAAGAGACTAGCAATGGAAGGATAAGATCCAACCATCAGAACTCTGGTTCGTTCAGCTCCCATCCAAACCGGCCGCAACCAAGTTCTGAAAAGACTCCTCTATTCGGGCATGCTTTTCTCCAAATAGGTTGATAGATTCCCAAAACGGCTCACAGTTACTAGTAAAAGACCCAATTTTGGAAGTGGGTTTTCAACGATTTTGTCATATTCTTTACGGTTTGACAGAAAATGGAATCTAAAATTAGCCTCTTCCAACTGATGTGTGATCCATGTTTTGTTATTTTCTTGACAGTACTGTAGTTTCCCGCAGTT
Organism: Pseudotsuga menziesii; assembly: GCA_001517045.1. NCBI lineage: Eukaryota > Viridiplantae > Streptophyta > Pinopsida > Pinales > Pinaceae > Pseudotsuga > Pseudotsuga menziesii. The sequence goes on along the minus strand of LPNX011034854.1, from coordinate 158,194 downwards.
TCTGTTTGATTATGTGGCTTGGATCTTCTGGAAGAAATTATATTCCCTTCGATCTCATTTTTCAAATATGGCAATCATTTCTTTCCCTTTAACTTTTATCCCTGCACATCAAAGAATGTAATTCATATAAATTAACATAAAAAAAACGCTTATCATGGATTGAGAGAAAAGTAAAACTAATTAAAAGGATAAAAATGTTTTCATTTGAACTCCGTGAAATCCTAATAAATTTCTTTTAATTCATGGCATGATCCTCCAATAATTTTACTATTGCATCATGTATTCCTTTATTGATTTCTTGAAAGGTTTAATGATATCTTTGTTTTTTTATGATCTTAACAAATTAAATCTATTATCAATGTTGATTATTTTCCAAATAAACTAAATCAAACAAAATTCCAATATCTATTTCCCTGAAATATCGGGAATGCAATGTCGGGAAATAAATTTTGAATTCGAAAAAAAAATATCATTAAAGCAAATATCAAAACCAAATAGAAACCCTAAGTAGAAACTGAAACTACCAAAATTTACAGACCCATAAATAAATTAAATTATAACCTAAGATAAGCTTAGGATCCGCAAAAATGTATAAATGTTTAAAAAAAAATGTGAAGTAAATCATATCATGGAAAAGACCTAAAAAATCAAAACAACATGGAAATCCTAAAATGACTAAAAAAAATTAAGCATCACCTTTTGCATATAAAAATTGGGGCTGCCATGTTTTGGATAAAACATGGGATCTCTTGTAGCTACAACAAGGACTCTTACAATAGTCATATAATTATATCCATCCCATGCTTCCATAACAAAATGAAAAGAACTTCCCCACCACGCACATATATGAATTCAATGACAGGGTGAAACAATAAAAAGGAAGTAATTGGATCATTTAAAGAACACTGTAGAAAATAGATAAGTTCTAAAGTTGACACTTAACAATAGAAGATTTAATCTTCCATATTCCTTGTTATTTCCTAGAGGTGGACTAGGTTGAAAATAGACCATGCCCAGGCATAATATTAGAACTATATTTGTAATGGAACTTGAATTTGCCTCATTCTATGAATGTTTTAGGTATTTAACTAGTTTATGGACAATTTTATAGATATAAAGGTAAATTGCAAAGGAATTTTATAGAAACCAACTAAACAATGGAGAAATGGATATATATAACAAATTAAGACAATTTGTGAATATAAGAAGCATCGATGGGAGTATATATATAACAAATTAAGACAATCTTTGAATATAAGAAGCATCAATGGGAGAATTCTCTAATTGAAGAGAAACTTTGAACGTACTGAGTTGTGAAATACAAAATTAAGTAATTCTTTACATAAAGAAAGGCATAACATGAGGTCATTTGTGAGTCTTAAGAAACAAGACAATTATGTATACAGTAATGATAGAGGAACTCCATACATTATTGTATTTACACAAAATCTAAAGATCATGGCAGGAGGAAAAAAATTGATTTTCTAACATAAAATTAAACATTCAATCACTAAGAAGTATCGACGATGCTCAATTGGGGTCAAATATTTTGCAAACTGATTTATTATTCTTCTCATGAATCCTCTCATATAATGGACAGCATTATGATAGACAAAACATAGAGGAAGAACTCTCTACAAGACTCGATTCCATTAATACCTGACAAAATATTTACATGGAAAAAGGACTCATACAACTCAATATTTATGAGAGAAAAATTTTGGTTCTAAAAATTCCAGCCTTTAGCTCATGGATCGAATTACATTATATAGAATCTAAATACAACTAAATACAGTTAGCCATGATTTCAACTTGTAACTAAATAGTAATAGTATGTTGACTAATTACTTTTTACATTTTTTCTTTTCACATTTAGTTGACAACACTTAACACTTTTAATTCTTCTTTTTGGTCTCACATTTATTCTTCCCTTTATCAGGTGTCTATTATTTGGCACACATATGTACTTGGGGTGACATGCTTATATGTCCTTGGGGAATTCTAGCATGGCTCATCTTTTGCAACAATTCTACATACACTTGGCTTCCATTTGGAATTTGATCTCCAAGTGGCATGAAAGAGAGTGGAGTTGATAGTCATGCGAATTGCTAAGCCATATGAGGTATTTGAGGGGTGTTGGGCTGCTAAGTTAAATTTTTATTCAAGATATTCACTATTGACTATGCTTGAGGGGACTATGCAATTTTGTTGTACCTTGTAACCAATTGTCAATCCTTCCCCACTAGAATCTTAGGTGCCTTTAGGTTTTATAAGGCCAACTCTACTTTTGATTTCCTTTCATAAGAAAAAGGTTCCAAATATATGAAGATAAGATTTATCCTTAAATCCATATTTGGAAACGAGGTATTAATCTTCCCACTACTTGCTATACACTAATTATCCCTTCTAGGATCTCATGATGGGGTTCTTCATTTCTTTTTTGTGTCAAAAGTGATTGATACTCTTCCTTGGAATCAAACCTTGCATTACCATCATAGAGTGAGGGAAATATGAATTTTGTAACTCCACTAAAAATGCTTTTAAAGGAAGCAATGTCATCTCCAAGATGATTGGTGCTATTTTGCATGACTCCTCAACAGGATTTGCATCATTATCATCTTCTTGGATATATTAATTATTGGTGCTCTGTTGTTTAGTTATAGGTCTTATAATTGATTATGGTTTCTACAATTGAGATACCCGATGGTCTCCCTAGATTGATTTGGCTTATATTCTAGTTTTATTTCCATTCATTTCATTTCTTTTTTAGCTAACTTGTAAGTTTCCATATCTTCCTTCATCAACTCACATAAATCCGATTTAATCATGAACGACTATGTAATTCTTGTCCCGCGACTCCTTATTACTCTTCTGATTAATTCCTCTCCTTTGAGAGTATATTTGTAGTAAGACTATTGCGACCATCAATCTCTCTCTTTAAATTTGAAATGTCATCATCATTTTTACTTATGTCCCCTTCCACCTTAGATATTTTCTCATTCTTCTGATTTAGATAATCTTCTATATCTTTTATATTGGCATCCTTATCTTCTTCCACTTTATTTACTCATAGAGTGGTGTTATCTTCCTCCATGGCATCTAAATCGACTACTTCTACCCATTCTTTTGGATTTTTAGGCTCTCTTGCTTTTGGTTCTACTCCTGCTAATTGACCCCTTTCCCAGATAAGACTTGGAGTCTCCTTCTGATGGGATATAGAAGCTTGTATCAATTCTAATGTAGGAATATGCGACTTGAGATCACTAATTTCATTCTCCTTGTTTATAACTAAGCCTTAGAAATAACCAATACTAGTATAATTATTTCACTTTATTCATGTGCCTACATTATTTCTGGGGTCTGCATTGGATCTATTATTGGAATTTTCCATTGTGGTTTGAGGAGTGATATCTAATTATTCTTTTCCTTCATAATTGTTGCAGCATGGGAACCATCTCCTGATTTTGAACTTAGAGCCATGTTTTTTTCTTTTGGACTTTCGATTCTTACGTGTTTGTCTTTTACAGTGATCTTCTCATCCTTCCATTGATATTAGAACTTCTTTATGACTGTCCTCAACTTCTTTTCTTCCTTGACATACTGTACTATATCATTGCACATCATATCATTGGTTTCTTTATAGAAGTCAACTTTTTCTATCTGAACTCAAATGCCTTGAAATCTAACTCGTATTCCTTGCCTCTAAAATCTTTCAAGCCAGTAGGATCTAGGACTATGGAATTTTCTACGTACCATCTGAATAAAAAAAATTCGTTATCACCTATTGTGATCAATATCTTGTCTAAAGTTCCTATGTCTTATATGTCCTCTTTTGTAAATTGCACATTCCTTTCCCTCAAATATTTATACTTGGTCTATAGGCTAGTTTGTACTTGCACCATTTCTCCTGAAGGAGATACTAGGGTCGCAATCTAAACTATCCTAGGCTCTGTGAAACTCAAATTAGGATAAGATGTGAACTTCATTGTTGGGCATGCTCTTCTATATGGGGAAGGTGGTATCATGTCCATTATCTATTTAGGCATCTTCACATTTTCTTCATCTTTCTCATTTCCTTCTACTATTCTGGATTTCTTTGCTAGATGATCCTAGTATTCACCATGATCTACATCCATGTCTGAAGAAATTTCTTTAGCTCCTCTCTTTGGTCCAATCTGCTGCACTTGGGCCACTTCTTGCTCCATCCACTCTATAACCTTCTGTACTTCCTCCCAGCTCTACATATTTTATATGTTCTTCTAGTTATGTCTTGGTCTAGGTTCATAAGTAGAATGTTTGTTTTCAACCCTCTACTTTGAAAGAACCCCTTGAGGGTAGTAAGGGAAGGAATCTGTTGTCTTGAACTTCAATTGGATTAAAAAAAATTCTAGATACTATATTGCTTCCAATTTATTTAGTTGGAATGGACTTATTTCTTTAGAAAGAGTAAAGGTTTGATGATTCCTATAATGTATAAAATGCCTTTCATCCACCGTAAAATTTTGGCGAGCATACTCCATGGAAAAGACACTAGGAGTGAGAAATGTTGGAAGATAATATGGATCATCTTTAAACCCATAGACTATTATCACTATATGTTCCTCAATTAGGAACAAAAACCCTATTTGGGTCTCTGGTGTCAACTACAGGTGCTTCTAGATTTCAGGGAATATCCTGGGAGGCTCTACACCATGGATTATAGTATAAACTATCTTCATGACATTGTTAGTGAATTCATAATAATTAGCATTATTTTCCCTTCTCAAAAATAATTCACTCCATTTAAACATTGTAAGTTGATTTCCTCTCTCCATAGCCATCTTTAAATTTAAGTCGTTGAAGTACTCAACATTTTGATGGACATATAAGTAGAATATGTATGATATATATTTGAACATAGAAATGATAGGAAATTCGTCGATTTGTTCATTGACATTTCTAGCTAATATGCTACAAATATGATATATAAGGAAATAATTGTTTGACAAGGGGGTTAGGATCAATATAAAACTGAATGTTACTTCATCAACCTGGCTGTAATTTTCATAGCCCATAATTATGCAGATTGTGGATATGATTTTCTTGGGAGATTCAGAGAATACTATGAACACATATGATCGGGGTTTATAAGGGAGAGAAATTCATTTCTCAATATGTTGGAGGAGAAAGAAGTTTTTATTAGATCAGATTAGGGTCTAAAGTGATGACAATAGGGCCTTCTCATCTAACTCTTGATTTTTTAGGAATTCTGGGACATTGAAAATTTTCTTCAAATTGGGGGCTTTTATTTTGCATAGGATGGTGGATAAGTCAGAAGACCTAATGACCCTTTAGCTAGATAAATATTTATCAGAGAACCAAGTTATGAATTTAATGAAATATACTAACTTAGGTTAAACAATTTTAGCGAGGTTGGAATTGGTCCCGATGGGACATAATTGATGATTCAACCTCTTGTAGTATCGTATTCAGGCTAACATTTGAGACCTTGGTATCAATAAAATATGCATTCCTATATATAAGGTGTTTCTCATCTCTAGTGAACAATGTTTTGGACTATAGTATTTTGGATGGTTGTGCCATTTAGATTTCAATGTGCACTGGAATTGTATCAAGTAGGTTTTAAATTTTATGAATTAGAGCACACAAATAATATTTTTAGGTAAATAACTCACTAGTGAAAATTAATGGTGTTTTGAACTATGAAGTAACCATCGATCATGGAATCTCTTCTTTATTGCAAATGTTACATTGGATAGGTATACTTACTCTTGTTAAGCTTTATCTTCTATGACAAATGACAAGGGTAAAACTAGGTCGACTTTTGTATTTTAACAAGTTGAAAAGAAATAACAGAAAGTTGGCCTCAATTAATTTTGGAACGCAAGCCGGATGACATCATTATAGGAATGGGGCTTGGGTGGACACATGTTCACTGGTTAATGGGTTGACATGGAAATGACATGACCTTTAGGTGACTTGGGTGGTTTTGGTAGAAACCGGGCTGGTTTAAGCAATACCAACACTCCTAACAGATAGGAGGATTTGAAAAAGGGGTAAGCTACCGACGCAACGATTTTTCCCAGTGGAAATCATCGCACCAGCTCTTCGGCCTTCCTTCCCCTCACCGGCCCCGTTCTCCAATCGTCGCTGCCACCTAGTTCATCACCCTTCTGTTGTCATTAGCCCATTCGCCATTAGCCCCTTCGTCGTCTCCCTCCGTCCGTCACCGTCACTGTCCCTGTTGATGCAATTAATTTGCCACCTCCCCCTTCTCCCCGAAAGATTCAAACAACCATCCCACCTCAAGCAACCATCCCGCCTCAAGAATTCTCTGCCTCTTCTAGATGCCTCCTATCTACACTCGTACGAAGAGAAACAAAGATCAGAAATGATTGCAAAGGAGTAAGATTCAAACAACCAATGGGCATGTAATGTGAATTGAATATTATGCTCCTGATTTCATATTTCATTGCTCTTGGTTTCAATTTGGGCTATGTTAGTAGCAAACATTAGATTAGATAGATTTTACAGCTAGTCTGTTGGGATCCTCGGGACTGAGAGGTAAGCTTGATGGTGCCATGGGACTGCTGACTTCCCTTGTGGATTTGACCATTGTGTCAATCCAAGTCATGGGTTCGATTTCTGAGACTTTGGGTCAGTTGCACGAGCTTCAGTTTCTAGGGATAAGCAAGAATTATTTGAGCAGCAAGATATCGGAGAGCCTGGGGGCTTTGAATAAGTTAGAGACTCTGGATTTGAGCTACAATCAACTCGCGGGTACAATTTTGGCGGGACTAGGAGAACTTCCCATGATATCGAATCTCATTCTCTGCTACAATAAACTTACAGGGAACATACCGAATCTGAACCTGGCTCCCTTAGTGCCTCTGGATCTCAAGCAGAATGCACTCTCTGGGTCCATGCCTTCTTTGCCTCCATTGTTTAAATATATTACTCTTTCCAAGAACCAATTGAGTGGGGGGATACAGAATATCAGGGCTTTGCAATAGTTAACTTACGTTGATATCAGTTTCAATAAGTTCAACGGAAGCATCCCTGGTTCCTTGTTTGGATTCCACATCAATAATCTGCAGTTGCAGAGGAATTCGTTTTCCCGGACTATTGAGCCACAGGGTGCGGTTAGTATAAGCATACCCAACATTGATCTCAGCTACAATAAGTTAAGTGGCCACATTTCACCATTGCTGGCATTAGTGCAGAATATGTATCTGAACAACAACCATTTTATAGGGACAGTTCCTCATGTATTTGCAGATCATCTCCTATCTACTGGAATCCATGTGCTCTATCTGCAACATAATTACTTAACACAGTTTCTTACTTCCAAGCTCCCTCTCAGTGCTTCTTTTTTCATATAGTATAACTGCATGGTTCCTCTAATCCAATCCCCATGTCCTTCCAATGCAGGGAGGTAGAAAAGCAAGACTGTGTACCAATGCAGAGATATAACTAGCACAAATCCATATTCTTAACACTAGATGGATATGTTATGTTATGTACCTAGAGTTTCCAATCTCAATTTTTTCAAATGCCTTTAAGATTATTGAAAGCACTGATATTGGATCGGCCATTGAGATTATTACCTTATCAACACAATGACAGAAATTATTCATATTACAAAGCAGCTTAGCTCTGAGGTAATCAACATTTCAAGCCAGCCAGGATAGTTTAGTAGCTAATAAATTGCTTTTCTATTGATCACCTCAATACAGAATGAAGAGTGAGGTAATTGAATTGGAATTGGTATTGTCATAGCCATTGGGTTTGTATAGCTTTGCTCTTGTTAGTGTTGGGATTCTTTAATTATTTATACACATTCCAAGTTTTTGCACAGAAGGAAGCCAAAAGATTTACATCCTCTGTTTTTTTGCATATGTATTTTGTAACCTTCCTATCAAAATAAAAAGGTGACCAAGTATATATAAATATAAATCCAGAATTCGTGGAACTGTGCTATTTATTATTACTTGTGCAGTGATATTTATTTTATTAACTTATTATTTATGTTATTTACATGGAATTGTGTTACTTATTTTATACACTTATTACTAGTTTCAAATATCCCCACAACAAGCAAGAAATGCAAGATATACATATTAAGTTTCAGATATCCCCACCTAGCAAGAGTTGGAAGAGATACAAATTGAGATTCTGCAGGACAAAAACCCAATTATTGACTGGACATGGTAGAGCCTCATGAACTTCTTAAGGTCAATCTGTTCTATTTTGAATGACATGAAAATACGTTGACATTTACATTGTTTTGAGTGGGTAATCTAACTCTTTAAGAAATTTGCACACTTGGGCTCTTATATCCTAGCCAAGATTATTATGGAATAGAGCAGATGTCAAGACTCTGATTTCCATATATATTTGATGTCTCTTAATGTAATATAGATGTTGCAAATAACATTAAAGGAATATGATATCATGATTTGTTGTCATTTTATAAGTTAAATTTTCTTTGTGATGATATAAGAAGTTAGTTATTCCAAATCAAACTTTAAATATCACTCAAACTTCTTCTGAACTTTATTTTTTTCAAAATTCAATTAGGGTTTTCAGAATTGTAAATTAAATTGAAAAATCAAAATCACTGATTGTTTATACTACTTCAATCTACCAAAAAGACTTCTCAGTAAGCTACCGACGCGACGATTTTTCCCAGTGGCAATCGTCGCGCCGGTGCTCCGACCACCAGACCGGAAAATATCCCTGTTGTCGGCTCTCCGTGGATCACCAAAATATGTTAGTCCAATGCCTTTGCAGTCCATTGTAGCTGTTAACCCTCGTCGTCTCCCCTCCTCGACGTCCCTCCCCTGCATTCAATTTGCCACCCACCTTCTATTCTTGCCAATTCAAACAACACTCCCGCCCTCCTAAGCAAAAGTCGGACATTTGCAGGTTAATGACATTGCATTTTAATCTGCTTTTGGTCTTATGGGCATTCGCTTCTCTTCCTTCGGTCCACTGTCTGCAAGTTTTCCTGCACTGCGGATATTGAAAGTAGGTTTCCTTCACTATGACTGGATGTCTTAGAGTGGAGAATCTCAGAGCTATAGAGCCCAATTTTTTGAGTGCCGTGGCAGTTGTTTCTCCAAGATTTTCTTCATACTCTTTGTCAGATTTAGACACTGAGGTAACCCAATTTCCCCACACACTCAGATTTCTAAATTTCTATTGATTGTGTTTCTTCTATCATTTTCTAAATTTCTATTGATTGTGTTTCTTCTATGCTTTTGATGAATGATCAGATGCTTTTTTTCTTAAACCCAAATAAATATTTAGCAACGGTTTTGTTGATGAACTGTTTTTGGTTTCATTGCTGTTGATGAAGGTGCATTGACTATGTCTATTCATCGACGATGTTAATGATGAAAGAAATGGAGTCTGTTTTGACAGAGTATACTTATTATATTGTTAGTTATGGCTTAGAACAGAACTTGTTATTCTTGTTGGGTATTGTGTCTGATTTTTCCTTGCTTTTTAATGGTGAACCAGAAAGAGAATTTGCTGATTCGATGTGTATTGAAGGCTGTTAATGGTGGCCCAAATGGATATTTTCTCGTTAATGATAACCTAGAAAACTTTTGTGTATTCCTATCCTTCCCCATTGCCTCTGGGCATAACCCATCATAAGTTTTTTTGATGGGTTTTCATATCTGTATATCTGTAAGTCTGAATCATGTCCATGGCTCTCATCAGTTTTTTTTCAATCATGGTCGAGATGGATATGTTTCTCATTGATCACCATTATTTCATGACCCAAATCATGTTATTATGATAGTGATTATCTTTCCTCCATCTGGTTAGTGAAGTCCTAGTGCACATATTTATTGTAGGTTATCTTTCTCCCTTGCTTTCAACTTAGATGTATATTTAGACATTCCTAATCCCTTCCCATTTTTATTGCAGTCAACAGGTTCCTTCTTCTTTGACAAAAGCATTACTTTAGGAAGCTTGATGGGTCTTGCACAAGAACTTACATCCAGAACCTGAGGTGCGGAGGAGTAGGCAGAATACAAGGTCTAAGAAATCCAAGAACTGGTGGAGATTATGCAGAGATTCTGGTGACTGATGAGATTTTATGATGATGATCATTGTCCATTTCAGAGCATATTTGTGAAATATAAACATTTAGAAGTTGACATATGTGAAAGAACCATAATTGAAAGTTGTTTTCATTAACTCCGGAAGAGGAAGCATAATTCAGTTGTTTTTATTAACTAAGAATAGATGAGTTAATGGTGAATCCTTTGTAGCCCATGGGCCACTGCCCTAGAGAGTGCACTATGGACAAGTTCCAACATCTTGTACGCCTCATCAAAAGTGCATTTTTGAATTCCTTCACAAATTTTCCTTCGTTGATCATTAATGAATGATGAATTCATATCCACTCAATCCTCACACACTCATCAACTGGGAAGCTATAGCTCTATGAAATCATGAGGAAGAGAAGGTAGTATGCATTAGAATGTTTTTTCTTTCGGCCATCGATCTTGGATTAATGAAGATCTCAGGGTTTGGTTCCTCCTATTCTCCATCAGTAGCGTTATTGGGGCTTGGGATCTCATTTTGGTCTAGCGTGGTTTATCACATCATGTTTCTTTAATCCATGCTCTACATCATATTAGGGAGAAAGCTCAGGACAAAAGATAAGCTAGTCGCCAGCTCTCAATCTTGTTGAAATTCTCTTTCAAACATGGACTCTGGTAAAAGGTATGTTCTAGGATAGTCTCATATACATAATCGAAATTACCACTTGTATGAAGTTAGGATTTCTCTATTTTTTGTACGGGTATCACTCAATAAGTTGTGTAGTCTCTGATGGGTTTCGATTTATTGATTTCCAATGTTTGGATTTTTAAATTTTCAATGTTTTTGAGGCAGATCCTCCAGAAGTGGAGTGGATTCAATCGAATGACACACTGGGCATGGCTAATATAAAATACATTTCCATGTTTATGCAGTGACTTCATCTCTACCACATGGTTAAACAATGCCAGACTATAAGACGAGAAGAATTGCTAGTTTGTAGATGGCTTCCTGTCACGATTTTGATTCATTATAATGTGAATCTAGCGACATATAAAATAGCACTTTTATTTTAAAAATGTAAAAATAAATCATTCCAACAATGAAAATATAGTAAACCATATCTCATCGTTGTATTTGTAAGGGATAGAGGTTCAAGCACAAATGTATCAAGTACTAAGTAAAGATAAGAAGCGTCGTCTAGGAAAATAGGTGTCCATGAAAGTATGGCAAATATTACTTTTATCATTCTTGAAATGAAAATTTCCAAAAGACAATCAATATAAAGAAAGAATTCGTGGAGTCTACTAGGACATCAAATATTGGGTCTCATTGCCCAACACATTTTAGGGACACCTCAAAACACAAAGATGTAATTTATGAATTCAGGGAAGCTGTATTTTGTGTCTACCATGGAAGAAGAGTGAAGAAATTGTAGAAATTGTTGGTTAAAGTAAATAAGCTACATTTGATACTAACAAACGCATGCTAGAGGCTCTCATTCCATTCCAATCTGTTCAGATTTTGGTCACAGCTATATAGCTTCATCTTCATCTCCACAATAAGTGTTATTAATTAAGTAGCTTTCATTTGGGATGGATGGCTTTATTAAATAATTGTCTTAGTTTTTTTATAGCATTTTTTTTACGTAGATATGGGGTTTGAAGAAATCTCTACCTTTGACATTTCAGAAAAGAATGTTTCATATCAAATTGCATAGCTTTACAATATCATAGAATGCTATCAGATTTGTTATTTTGGCTCCGTGTTAGCTAAACTTTGAACTTGGGAACTTGGTATTAAACGTGAAACTCCATTTCAACTACTAAGCTACATTATAAGTAATATAAATTGTGGTTCCCAACACTTTATTAGAAAGGGTAATGTGGTGTTGGTACACTAATTCCTTGCTCTTCATAGTCGATTGGTTCATTGTTTACAGCTGGCTCTTCACAGTCTATTAGTTCATGGGATTTATCATATGGGATTGTATTAGCTTTGTGGGCTTAATACTCAACTCAATTCTTGTGCTGAGGACTCGGGGGTTTACCAGATCACATACAAAGTAGAAGAAGAAAGAAAGGTTCAATCCATGTGACACAAATATAATTTAGGAAGAAGTTTATACATGTGTACAAACTTTTTTTTATAATGAGTTCTTATTTTCCATGGAAAATTTTGTAAGTATTTTCTTATGATTCAGGGATGGTGAGGATGGTAAATAGGGCAATCTATCAACCTTGATTACAGAGTCTAACTATGAGGGAATCAAGAGAATGAAACTTGTGACTTCCCCAATTTTGGAGGGAAATATTTCATGTTCAACTCATGACCGCTTGAGATAAGACTTAGAGATTTTTGTAGCAAGGTGTAGAGCTTTTTGTCATGTTAAGTTACATAAAGTTTCCAAAAATAAAAAGTAATTAAAAAAATGCATGTCCTTAAAAGAAAACAATTTTGTCCTACAAAACAAAAAGGAGTATAACTAGTGACTTTACCACTGTATACATAAAAAAGGTCAACCAGAAAGGATTGCAGTAAATATGTGACAGCTTCACTACATATAAAAGGAACCACTATAAATTATTTTATTTTCCAAATGTTCCTCATAAAATAGCAGGCCTTCTTCCAACACAATAATTTTTCAAGGATTGCAGTAAATCTGTGACAACTTCAATACATATAAAAAGAACCACTATAAATTATTATATTTTCCAAATATTCCTCATAAAACAACAGGCCTTCTTCCAACACTAGCTTTTTTGGATAAAGATTCAACATCAATATTAAGTTCCATATATATATATATATATATATATATATATATATATATATATACGGAAAAGTAATGAATATAAAATAAGAGATCAGGTGTTTGATATTTTGAGGAACATCCTAGAGTGCTAAGATCCCCGTCAAGAAAGGAGGGCATGACCCAATGTAGGTTCAATAAAGTAGTTAAGGATAACCCCAAGCAAAGCAAAGCCAAGAGTTGGGTACAGAGGGAAGGTTGGGGTCATCACCTACCATGGGTACCGAATACAAATCCCAGTTCCCCACGTCTATCAAATAATGGTTACAAATTCTTTTATGTGGAGCAATGCGCTAAGTTAAAAAAGACATATGCACAAACAGACCATGAAATTGTTAAGACAACGAATGATTTGTGGAACAAGCTTTCAGATAATGAAAAAATGGTATGCCAATCTGCTAGTTTTTCTTGTTAAAAATTCTCTGGTTTTTTTCTTTTTGCCCCTATAAAATGTTGCTGGAAAACACACTCTTTTAAAGTAGTTGTCATTGGTGTTATATTTATTGTCGCTATACATTGAATCAGATTCAACGGGATAAGAAAAGGTACAAGACAGAGATGATGGCATACAAAGAGAAGATGAAATTGTAGGGGTGTAGTGAAGGATACAAACGTGACAAAACTCATGAAGTAATTGTTCAGAAGATTGAAGGGAATGGGACTACTCCTTACTTACATGACAATAGCTATGATCACCATGTTTCACTGGATGGAGAAGTAGATGCAAACTCTTTCCATACACATCAGCAACAAGGAATTCCATCAGAAGTAACTGGTGGTCCAGTTATAGACCATGAAGCATATTCAGGTGAATTAGATAGAAGTGTCTATTCCATTTGAAAAAACACAAGAAGATTTTCTTCCTATTTATTTCAACCTCACAGTTACAGCGAGGGAAAAGCTGAAACTCTGCCTTGGCTGGAACTTTTCCCCGTTGGAACTCTGCTTTGATTGGAACTATGCCCTCGAATGGAACTCTACCCCAGCTGGAACTATACCCTGGCTGGAACTGTTCCTCTGTTGGAGCTCTGCCCTGGCTGGAACTGTGCCCCAGCTGGAACTTTACCCAGGCTAGAACTCTGCCCGGGTTGGAACTCTGCTCGGTCTGGAACTCTGCCCGAGTTGGAGCTTTTCCCAGGCTGGAAATTTTCCCCGATTGTTGGAACCCTGCCACTTGTTGGAACTATTCCTTGTTGGAACTCTACCCTTGCTGGAACTCTACCTTGGCTGGAACTCTGCCCTGGATGGAACTTTGACCCAGATGGAACTCTGCTCGGGCTGGAACATTGCCCCGCTCAAACTCTGCTCTGACTAGAAATCTGCGCAGCTGGAACTTTGCTTCGACTGGAAACCTGTCCCTGAACTTGCATGTTTGCATTGTTGAACTTGCCTTCTTTACAAAGGCCATCTATAAGTACACTGTATGTGACAACATTAGGGTTAACAACTGTTAAAGTTCATGTAGATGTGAGACCCATTCTTAAGTAGGATGGTACCATATTTAGTTAACTAGGGTGGAGTAAGACCCTATAAGGTACCCTAGGGCCCATAGTTGTCTCCTGGCATTCTTGGTATGGGACCAAGCAAGTTTATGCATGTAGGGTTCCTAGTTTGATGTGTCCATTCTTTGCCCTGACTGGAACTTTGCCTCAACTTTTCCAAATGGAGTAAGTGTAGCTTTCCCCAGTTGGAACTCTGCCTCGGCTGGAACTCTTCCCCAGATGGAGCTTTGCCTCAACTTTTCCAAATGGAGTAAGTATATCTTACTTGCTTTTCTAAAGCATGAGGCACATATAAGAAAAATTCAAGGGATCAATTTTATAATTCGGGGCGAAGTTCCAGTTAGGGAAGAAGCTTCATGTGGCATATAATTCCCTTGATTTCGTCCCTCAGCCTTGATCAAGGCCTCGAGACCCATTCTTGGTGCACTAATCCTCATAATGGTTCCTTGTCGTGACCTTTGAGCCCTAAGAACTCTGCCCCTCCTGGAATTCTGCCCCATCTGGAACTCTGCCTCGGTTGGAACTCTGCCCCGGCTAAAACTTTTCCTCGGCTGAAACCCTGCCCCGACTGGAATGTTGCCCCGCTTGGCACTCTGCCCTGGTTGGAACTCTTCCCACCAGGAACTTTTCCCTAGCTGGAAATCTGCCTTTCTGCATGAAAAAAACAAGTCATTTGTTACAGGAAAATATTAGGAAAAGGAGAAATCAAGTATCCCGATGTTCTTCTCAAAGATTAACAAGGTTATCACTTTCCACAATGCATACTTCACCTGACAAGAATATGAAAAAGCAATACAAAACCAACACAGAACTACTTGTCTCACTGCCCTATAAATGTTTTGGTAGGGATTCACCAGAAATGAAATTGAGAAGTAAAACATTTACATACAATAGAGCAATTAACCATGTGGGGGAAGAAAAGAGGACAAAGATAGAAATAGTTTCTTGGAGACCAAAAACAATTTATAATTTCTAGTACAAAATTGAATTTTCAGAATGTTTGGTGAAATGGGCCAAAACCTTCTAAAGAACCATTGTACGACAAAAAATAAGTGTAAGGATTATGATATATGTATCCAACTACTTCAAACACTTGCAATAAAAAAGAGAAGTCAGATCTCATTAAGTGAAACAAGATAAAGATCAAACCACCATATAAGTGAAACAAGATAGAGATCAACGAACAAAATAGATCAACCAGATACCAAGAAGAAATTTACAAAATAGAAACTCAAGCATTTCCATTACGCCATCAAATACATGTCTTTGTAAAGTTCCAACTGGGGCAGAAATACCACCATTGAGGTTGAGGTCAAGCTTTTCATCCAAATGATGAGCAAACAACAAGCTCCTAATATTCCTACGTATAATACCTAGTAGATGGGTTCTGCAAGACAAATAGTTCCAGTCGGGGCAAAGTTCCATGCAAGGCATAGTTCCATCCTGGGCATAGTTCCATCCTGGGCATAGTTCCAGCCAAGGAAAATTTCCAGCCGAGGCATATTTCCAGCTAGGGGAAAAATTCCAGTCGGGGCAAATTTCTAGGCGCGACAGAGTTCCGACGGGGTAGAGTTCTAGTCGGGGTAGAGTTCCATGCAAGGAAAAGTTCCAGTCGGGGCAAAGATCCATGGAGGGCAGAGTTCTAGACGGGATAGAGTTCCATGCGGAGTAGATTTCCTGCTGGGTCAGAGTTCCAACCGAGGCAGAGCTCCAGCCAAGCATGGTTTTAGGCCGGGAAAATTTCTAGTCAAAGCAGAGTTCCAGCTGGGGTAGAGTTCCATGAGAGCATAGTTTTAGGCAGGGAAAAGTTCTAGCCAAGGTAGAGTTCCATCCGAGGCACAGTTCCAGACGGGGTAGTTTTCCATGCGTGGCAAAGTTCCAGCCGAGGTAGAGTTCCAGTCGGGGAAAATTTCCAAGCGGGGCAGAGATCTTATGGCTCAAAGGTCACAACAAGGCACCATAACGAGTATTTGTGCATCAAGAATGGTTCTCAATCCCTTAATCAAGGTTGAGGGAGGAAATCAAGGGACTTAGAGTAGCTCCATGCTTGACATATCAAAATTGCTGTCAATAGACAAAGTTGTTCATTTCCCAGTATCAATCAAAACTCATACATCGATGAAAACAGGGCATAGAGTAGCTCCATCAAAAACAAAACCTCGCTACCAAAAGTCAAGAAATTTCCTTTGTCACCTCCATGCAAAATTGGAAGTAACTAAACATCAACCAACTGTTCATGAAAGAGCTTATTCAAGCCCTACCCACCTATTCTAAGCATGAAAAATCAACATGTTAAGTGAAGTCATACAACCAATGAAGACACCTTAGCATTTGATCCATGCTATGACACCTTATATTAGGTTATATGCCGCATTTGATTTCATTTGGGAACTGGCGGAAATAATACATATCAAGAAATGCAAAATGATACATCTTAGGAAGGTTGGTGTCATTTTTAAAAATATTTTGTTAAGGAAAAGTTCTTAACATAAAAGGGTTTAAGTTTCAGATCAATTCTTTCCAACACCCATTCTTATGGTTGGCACAATTGTCCTTAACATAGAAAGGCTTTAGACAATGTTTGACCAAGTTTTTGATACATGGGAGTTCCAGGCGGGGCAAGGTTCCAAGTGGGGCAAGGTTCTAGGCAGGGCAGGGTTCCATCCGAGGCAAAGTTCTAGCCGAGGTAGAGTTCCAGCCGGGGCAAAGTTCCAACTGGGGTAGAAATCTGGCCGGGGCAGAGTTCCAGCTAGAGCATAGTTCCAACTGGGGTAGAGTTCCAGCTGAGAGGAGAGTTCCAACCTAGGGTGGAGTTCCATCCGAGGGCACATTGTCCTTCATAGGAACCCTACCTTGATTGGAACCTTGCCCTGATTGGAACTCTTCCCCGGTTGGAACCCTGCCCCGATCGGAACCGTGCCTCGGCTGGAACTTTGCCCCGCTGGAACTCTACTCCGACTAGAACTTTGCCCCGCTGGAACTCTGCTCGGACTGGAACTCTGCCCTTGGCTGGAGTTTCTCAATATTGATTACTTTCAAATGAAGTATCCACTCTAAGAGCAAAAATACTTTCTCCTTCTCAAGAGGAGAGGAAATTACAGGAAAGGGAACATCCACTAGTATTAGAAATGGAATATCGACAACTCCAAGATAATTTATGATAAATGAATCGATATCATCTTCCCTTTTCAATCCATAAGCACAATGAGGTGGTTTTAGGTAAGCCATTGATAGGAAAACGAAGCCATGTTCAGCCCATGGGTTGATTTACAATAGCTTTGCCCACTTGCTTATCGATGTTGACACAAGTTTTTATTTGGGACCCTTACATACAGGCTTCATTTCTTCCCAAGTTTATGTCTAGGTGTGTATGGATTGCACGGGATAAAATAGGCTGGAACTCTGCCCGACTGGAACCCTGCTCCACTTGTTGGAACCTTGCCCTTATTGGAACTATGGCCTCGCTGGAACTCTGCCCCAGTTGGAACTCTGCCCAGCTGAAACTTTGACTCGGCTGGAACTTTTCCTCGGCTGGAAATTTGTCCCACTAGAACTTTGCTTTGACTAGAACTCTGCCCTGGTGGAACTTTGCCTTGACTAAAAACCTACCCTTGAACTTGCATGTTTGAGTTGTTGAACTTGCCTTCTTTGCAAAGGCCATCTATAAGTACATTGTTGGTAATGTTAGATGTGCATGTCAATGGTTTGGTTAGAGTGGATACTTCATCCATGTAACACATGAAATAAGTTAAAGGGAAAGAAGACAGACATACCAAAGCAACAAGATTGTGCTCCCCCTTCTGACCTAGAATTTTCAATGGCTTTCCTACTTGTGATTAATTTTAAACACCCTAAAAATTGTAGACACTTGATTTTATTGTCAACTGACCAGCCATAGCATACTCTGGTGCATAATATCAATAGGTTCCCATCATACAGGTTGAAACATGAGTCTTATCTCCAATAGGCCCAAGTTTGGCTAATCCAAAATCACATAACTTAGAATGATATCTTTCATCTAGTAAGATATTGGAGCATTTCAAATCTCAATATATCACTGGCGTGTTGGCTTTGTCAAGCAGGTAATCCAACCCTTTAGCAGCACCTACAACTATTTACATTCTAGTTTTCCAATCTAATGGCTTTTTATCAGGTAGAAGATCTGTAGAAACCAACTTATTCTCATTTAATGTTGATTGCCAATTTAATTACACACACCCATGACAAAGATTGTTTCATTATATATTTATAACAACAAAAGAACTAAGGTATTCATCAAAACCTCATTCACCCTCAAACTACCCAAAATAAGGTGGTTTGAGATATCAATACCATAAAGGTGATCTTCCAATGATACGAAGGGCATGTACTCATAAACCAATATCATTTGATCACCATCAACACAATATCCAATAAGGTTAACAAGATTACAATGATGCCAAAGACTAAGCATCAGAACTTCAACAATAAATTCCCTAATTCTTTGCCCTCCATTCTTGTGAAGATGTTTAACATTGACAACATGTGCACAATGAATAAACACAAACTTTTCAACATAAACATATGCAAACAATAAAACGAACAAAAATAAACAAATAAAAAATGTCACCATACAAAAATGTATATACAATTGATAATCATAATTATTCTCCAAATTTTACATAGATGACTTGATAAGGCTTATTTAACTTGACAAATACTTACAACTAAATTCATTATGAACAACTGATTTGTCTTAGAAATGTTTAACCCAATATTTTGTCTAGGTTAAGACAAAATTGTTTAATATCAACCTAGAGTACGTTATACATGTATTTATTAGTTTATATATTTCAATTCTGGTACAAATGAGTTTCATAAAGTTAAAAAATAAGACATTTCATAAAGTTATTCTTAGACATTTTACATTGGAATGCTTAACTAAAACTTAAGATACTTTACAAAATGTTAAAGTAAAAAATACAAATATAATATCATTTACTATGTTTGGATAAGGTTGTTCAATTATACTAAGGATGATTAGCATCGTTGCTCACAGAAAACAACATAAATTAGTAGCATTTTAGGAATAGCTAGGCCATTCCAGTTTCAATCATAAATCTACTAGATTTTTTTGTTAACAAAAAAAGTTGATTGGAATATATTACTGGTTTGATATAGCTTAGGAACAAACTTATACCTATGTAACTATATTAACAGTTTTTGGTTCTTGGATCTTTTCCCTACAAAACATACGTACTTGACAACTAAGTTTTAAGTCACCAATTCAACTTAGTTATGCACCCCCTTCATATCCATGTTTAAGCAATGCCTCATTACCATTTACCTCAATGAAACCCATAATATTCATCGTCATTTGATACATTTTTTATTACTACTTTTAATATGTTATGTCATGACAAATAGGTTTATATTGCATATCCAACATCTAAGACAAACTTTGCATTAACAAAGATATACGCCATCTATATTTTACTCCCTTGAACCTTCTTTGCAAGATCCTAATTACTATATCTAATTCCATACTAATACCTGCTTACTTGAACAAAAAGTCCCTAATTACTATATCTAGCAATAAAAGAGATAAGGTTGTCCCAACTCCACACCTTACTTTAGAGACAATCTTCTTTATCTCCCATCAAAAGGACTCCGATACAATTTTTACTCTCATTGTACTCCTGGAACAGGTCAATTAGTAGTACAAATCAACCGTTGCACTTAAAACTAATGGGAAAAGAATATTTTCATATAAAAGCTTCACAAATTGTGGCCATAACCATCACCAGCATTGACAAATAGTTAATGAATTGTAACCAAGATAGTAGCCGTATTAATCCTCTACATTACATTGATAGGAGAAGGTTATGCTTACTTTTTATTTTGGGTCAACTTCCTCACAATTGCTTTACATGGATAAAAATATTTCTCTTCTTGTATGGATTTAATTTCTTGACATCAATATCACAACAATAATAAAAATGCATCAATAAACTTCAAATAAGTCCTCCCATCCTAAGATCTTTTGTTTTTCTTCTTTATTTTTCTAACGAAAGGTGGAGTAAACTGTTCAGTTGCAATTTTGGAAGCCTATCCTGGTGGAGACATGAGTGAGGCCCACGATATTAAGGGACTTGACCCCATGACCTCCTACTTGCAATTCACAGCACTCAAACTAGTCAAGCTAACTGACCACCCTAAAATATTTTGGGTATCGAGATCTGCAAGGGAAATACAAATCACGCCACTCTTGTTCCCATAAGCTAGACTGAGATTGTCGGTACCTTGCTGGCCCCACACAAATATCCACAAACAACTTGCTTACAAATGTACATACCCTACCCCTTCCAAAATTGAACTTGCGACCTCTATAAAGATAACACATCTTAACTATTAATCCCACTCAAGTTGCACCTCCCCTCCTTAGATCTAGTTGAGTAGACATCAAAATGAGTTAATTAATTCAAAAGTACTCCTATAGTATTAGACGGAAAACTAACATCCAAAAAATCTTGATAGCAACATAATTAGGACAGGAAGGATTGATTCTTGAATGGTCATGCTTTGATATTCTGCTTTACTTTATAGCATCATGTATTCACTTGAGCCTTCAACATGTAAGTCTTGTGAAAGAGATTGCACTTTACAAAAACCTTATCAGCCAAGCAAAATGTCAAGATCAAATAAATACCAACATGTATGCAGATTTTAACAGTTTGTCATAGTTCAAGTAGGATTTCTGAATTTAAACTGTGCTAATGTTTAGAAACTTATCAAAGACTACTTGGTATTTGATGTTCAGTTCAAGTCTCTAATCCCATTGTTTTATGCTAAACAACTCTGCTTTATGACAAAGTTCATTGAATTGGAATTTCAATTTAGTGGATTTTCTAAGGATTTTTAAGTTTCAATAAACTCCTTATCGATATACAACAAGAGCATAAACAAATAGCATGTCTATGTACATGTGCATGAGACAATGTCATCAAAGAAGGAACTGGAATATCTATAAATGTTATATTCATTTAATACAAAATATTGCTTAAACCAGTTGTTTAGACAAAATCTTTCTATAACATGCAATTCATCAAAAATAATTTGTCTCGCATAAATTTGTCTCGCATACTTGTACTCAACCTCTGGGAGTTTATACTACATATTCCACCTTTGCCTTCCAATATAGTACATAACCAAATCTCCTCCACTTTTTAAGTTTGTAGCATAACTTCCAAATAAACCAGAGACTATGAGGAAAAAAGATACACATTATCTGTTCTCATCTGCAGGAGACAGACTTGTAAACCCAGGATTTCTCTGTATAAAATACAAAAATAGAATAACAAGAAGACTCAACCACACACCTACCAAATATTAGGCCTATGGACATTGAGATCACCTTTAAGACTTTACTAGAAGAAATGCAACAAGCCAACAAACAACATCGTATGACATTGGTCTTGAGGTAATGGCTTGGTAATTTTAATGTGTTCATTCTAATACATTTGGCTATTAGAGTCAGCCGTTCAGCAAAATACTTTGAGAACTCACAACATGCACTGTTTTACCTTTTGCCATGAATAAATAGACAAGATATCATAAAAACCTGCAGAGAGAGCCAAAACAATAGATAGATATACAACATTCTACAACGTACTACCAAGAAAAGTTAGTGTACATAATAGAAATGTCCATTGGACTATCCAATGTTTCATTGCACTGATGTACAAATTAGAAGCATAAGACTCACTAGTTGCAACCAAAAACTAATAATCTCCTATGGATGGGTCTATAGTTGTTATCATTCCAATACCATCAAAATTGCAGCTATCATCTGATTGATTATGGATTTGATAGTAGCTGTTAAAAGCATATGAGATATTTTTCGATGACCTAGTATGATTGCAAGAACCTCTAGCAAAGAGGGCAGTACAATCTGAAGTTGAGCAGGCCTGTTGTACATGCCTTGATACATTAGGAAGATCATGATTATCATTTGCAACACACCACCTTGAAGAGAGGTATTGAACATTTTCTGCATTCACGAGACCCTTTGAGCCTTGCCCTATGTAAATCTCATATTTAACCTGACCGTCAAATGTAGATATGCCCCAGTGTCTTTCAAAACTTCCATGCAGAATGTTTTTTTGTCCTCATCTAGTAGACTAAAAAATATATGTTTCTACTGGGGAATTTCCAGGCCTAAGTGCAGTGCCCTTATTGCTTATAATATCGTTTACCAGTCCTTGAATGAATCTTTTTGCATTGCTGACAGTTGCATTGACTCCCCCATCTGTTGGCCATCCAACCTGTCCAACAACAATTGGCATCTGCCCATAGCCAATTTTTTTCAAGGTTGATTCAAGTGTATCCAAGTTTCCATCAAAGTAATTGTAGTAAACATTCTTCCCATCAACCAGTAGATGAGCCTTATTATCAATAAAGGCATAATCAACTGAATAATTTTTATTTTGATAAAGATTTAAGAAGGGAGAAATATTGAACACAAAGGGAGATCCATTTTTGTTTAAAAATGAAACAAATTGTTGCATAGTTTTATTCACATCAGGTCTGAAGGTTCCTTTTGATGGCATCTTAGAGTAATAGACATCAGCATTGCAGGGAACCACAAATTTTATCTGTGTAGCAAGGTTTGCCTTTCCCAATGCCTCTTGTATGTTGAGCACTGTGGGGAGTACAAATGCCTGAAAACGTCCATTGTAACTCATGAGAAATGGTTCGTTTCCAACAACAACATACATGTAAGCATGCATCAAAGAATTAGAATACATGGAGATGATGAATGGGAGCATTTAATAGATCAGGAATAATATCCCTCAGAATGATTTATAATATCCCTCATATCATGCTATACAATTATATTGTTGTAGATTACAAGGAAAATTTGAAGGTTTTTCTTGAATGAGTGCTTTTGGGCATTTCATATCATGCTATAAAATTATATTGTTGTAGATTAAAAGTAAAATTTGAAGTTTTTCTTGAATGAGTGGTTTTCTTAAAACATTTAGTGAAAACATTCCATAATTGTGATTGCAATAACATACATGAAGCAAAGATAGATAGTGCCAATCCCAGAACAAGAAGAATGAGTATGTTTATGCTTAAAATGAATATGATTAAGCTTCTAACCAAACAGTACAGGGCATTTTTTTACAGATCCATCTTTCCCAATTGGCAAAATATTTGTTTTTTGGTTTGTATTGTCACCTTCACCTCTGCCCCTCAACATGATCTCTTCTTCAAACAAAATCAGGTGAGAAGAATTTTCAAACACTTCAATGATGAATCTCAATTGTGCCTCATTCATGGTATGAAATTTAATCTCTGCAACAGGAAAAGTAATTTATGCTTACCTGAGTTGCCACCCCAAATAGTCTGACAAATATAGAATAAAATTGCGGTACTCAAGTAGAACGTGGAGAAAACTCTACAAGATTTGCTCCTGTAATTCCTTCATCTTGGATTGAAGATTCAACTTTTGATATTCTGCATGATGATCCTAAGTATTAGCCATCGAGACTCTATATCTATCGTACTCTGGCAATGCAAAATGTTCTAAAACATAAACGAATTCATCATTTTTGAGCCTACTGAAATCAAGATCATAGTATTTAGACAATTGTTCCAGCTCAGATCCAAGTGCAGTAACATTAACTTTTTTTAACTACTCCTCGAAATACTTTCTTGACTCTTTGTAATTAGCAGTGATAAAAGCACAACGATGATATCCCTCGGTAAAGAACAACATATGTCTCAGAAGTGATAATTAGTATTTGAGTTCTGTAAGTTAAAGTGATGTTGAGCAAAGGTTGTGGCAAAGGCATGGTTGACAATATGAGAGACGAGTGACTGGATTTTGTTGTTGTTTCACCTGCTGCATATCATGGAATCGAATTCAAGCAGAGGAGGGCATTGGAATGGGTTTTGGAACAGGAACTAACTGAAAACTGTTAGAAAGCTCTTAGTCAAGATACAATGCATGAGAATATAATTTATGATCTTCCAAATTCAAGGTAAATAAATGGAATATGACACTCAGATTATTAATGCTAATACAAGAAATTCATCCAAATTTGCTTAGACTTGATTCAACTTAAAGTCATATAAGGAATTTCCTAGAAACCTGATTAGGTTTGATTCCTATGAACTTTGAATTCTAGCTTTGAGGTATTAAATCCATTTAAATGGGCATCTTCCAAGGTTAAAAATGAAGCAATTATAAAGTGGTCCCTTCTACCTAAAAGAGCGTTTCTGTTCTAGAAAAAAATTATAAAGATATACATTGATTCTTACCATGAGGCTTCTTTACATTCCAAACATGCCAATTTGGAACAAAGTCAATGACCACAGGAATCAATGTCTACATTACAGTGAATATGAAACAAAGAGTTTCTCATCACCATCAATGTATATAGAGCTTCAGTATCCTTCTTTGTGGAAGAATATCTTCTGAATAAATAAATATTGAACCAATAATAGCCAAAACAAGGTAGTTTCAGTAAATAAAAGAAACCAAACTGGGAAAAAATTTAAAAAGAATTGATCGTCTTCAAAGAAGTACATTAGCAGCTTCATTTCATACGTAAAAACATCCCCTAACATCAGTCAAACTGTGGAAGCATTCCAGGACTATTTAACTTGGTTGGATTATGCTCACCCTTCTAAAATATGCTTCAGATAAGATGAAGCATCACAAGAGAGGTCATCATTTTTCCTTGTAGGGAAGCTTTTGACCGGAATTGTTTGCGTAAGATTATTATACAATTGGATCCATGCATCCTTTATGCTCCAGAGTTTAGGCCTTGGACCATCAATTACCTTGTCCCACATAGTCCCTAAAATCTCCAAAATGTTGTTTACATCTGAAAGCTTTGAAAGTGTAATAAAAAATACATTCCTTTTGAAGAAAACTGAAAATCACAGAGAAAAAAAACTTTACAAACCAAGGTCAGGATAAGAACATAAAATGAAGTTTGCAGGACAAATATAATAGGAATTCAATTGCTGTTGCGACCTTTGACTTGATTGTCGTGGAAAAGAGCATATGCAAGAGTGTTTTTTCGGCTCCCACCCATCCATGTTACTCCAACAATATTAACACCAATTTGAAATAGAATTTTTTTGACAGCATTGACAGGATTATTCAAACCCACCACAAATTCGTTTATAACAGGGACTTGGTAAGTGTAGCTAACAGACTGTTGATTGGCTGTAGCTTCGTGCATCCCATGGTCAATGGGGTTTTGAAATACCTGATTGGGGGTTTGAAACCCCTCAGCTGCATCAGTTTGCCTAAGCTTGATAGCATTGGAATTACAATCATTAGTCATTCCGGCCTTCACAATCGCCATTAGTCGTTCCGGCCTTAAATCTGCCTCTATTTTCTTAATATTAAGGTTAACATCGGGGGGGGGGGGCTGCAATTGAATGAATTCATGGACCTTCATTTGAAACTTTTGAATTCTCTTTCCATAGCGGTACTTTTTGAATATATCATAGCTGTGTAATTTCTCTAAGATTTCCACCAGATCAAGGCGTTCTTGTAGGTCGGTTTGAAAATTTTTGTATGGTCTAACTAATGCATCTGAGTCGGGATTTTGTACCTTAATAATTTCATCAGTTGTAGGCTTTAGCGATGATAGTTTTTCCTTCAGTTCTTTGGTTGATGTTTTGTTGGAAACGATGATGTTAACGACTTCTGTCATCTAGGTGAATGCTTTTTCCATGAGTATGTCCACAAGTTTGTCCATCCTCGATTCCAGAAATGGATATCAGCTCGACTCACCGATTACTATCCAATATGTGTGTATCCAGACAAGAACAAGGAAGTAAGGCTAAGTATGGCTATGTTCAGGAATAGGTCGACGGGGGCAAGTTGGTTCCTGAGAAATTGCCATCCATTACAATCCAATCTAGTGCTTGGCTTGGTGTTCTTGTTCAGAGACTCGACTCGGTCAACTGATAGCATACAGGGTTGCTGCAATATTGTGTTCCGCATGCAGGGCTTGGGAAATGGTCTCCCATGAGAACGAAGAAGTGGGAGTGTTGATTGAAGTGGGAAGAGGCGCCCGAATTGAATGGAGAGGAGAGACGTGGAGGAGGAGAGACGGCGATGGATGGAGATGGGGTTAACGGTGATGATGAACTGCGTGACGGAGGAATGGAGTTACTCTAACGGGTTTGGTGATCCACCTCGTGCCGGCGACAGGAGATAGGCTAGTCCGGTGGCCGGAGTGTCGGCGCGATGATTGCCGCCTGGCAAAATTGTCGCCTCGGCAGCTTACTTCTTCGAAAAAGTATCTCAACAAAGAGTTGTCAATCAATGGGTGCCACGAGTTCCATTTTTTCTTATCTAACTCCTCAGCAAGAGTAATTAACCTTTGATTACTTTGTCGAGGATATTTCAATCTCCCCCGTTAATGTGACGATATATTTTTTTTTTTTTTATATTAGCTAACCGTATTTTTTATCCCACCTGCATCTATCTCGCACGCTATTCATCGTGTCTGTCAATCTTAAAACAGGTCGACGTTTTTCACTACATCTTAATTAGTGCAAGAATTTATTTTCTCGGTCACATGCGATAACCCAAATTTACATATTCCTGAATTTATTTTCTCGGTCACATGCGATAACCCAAATTTACATATTCCTCATTAGTTTAGCTCCTCTGGACTAGCCTCCTGAACATCACATCTATTTTTAGTTTTTTTTAAACCTTAAAAAAAATCTCAGTACTAATAGGCTCCCATTCCTATTACCCTCTAGTAGAATCATATCCCCTCTATTTCTCTTTACACAACCTTATTAGACTATTATATAATTTTCTAACATATTTAATGTATAGCCTTTAAAATTAGCATGATAAGTCAACCATATAGTGGTTAATTAAATATTTACATCATATATGCCAAGATATTCACTAGTTGGTCCTTAGCCTTGGGATCCTCACTAGGAATCCATGCTATCATAATTACACCATTTAAACTACTTGATTTAATATATTCCAAGTCTTAACTCAGGGCATTCTACCATATTTACCAACATTTAAATCAATTAAGAATCTTAGTTCAATATCTTAGAACCACAAGGAACCATCAAGACTATCCTTAGTCACATCCCATGATAGTATAATTTTCTCTGTTGATAATGGCCATTATCAATTACTAATCAGATCTGAATATAGGTCTAGGAAGAGACAATTTTTTTCAACCGGTCTCAATATAGAATAAATATAATATTTGAAATTTTCAAAACAAGCTATTGTTAGATTTTCATTGACTCAAGGGCTATCCAACCCCCTTATATGTGCAAGAGGAACATTTGCATGGATTGGTGCACATAAGTTCAATGGAAACAAAATTGGATGAGTCATTGGTTCTTGATTTTGAACAAACCCCCTTGCAACAGTAAGGAGGTTCCACTATATTTTCTTCTAAAACTAGATGTTGAGTTCGTGTTGGGTCTCCATGTGAACTATTTTGACATTGGTGAGTTTCAGGAGGTTAGTCTNCCCCCCCCCCCCCCCCACTCACCTTCGACAACTCAGTTACTAGAATGCATAGCTGGCATTGTGACTAACTTATCACAACTCACAGATAGTGTATTATAACACAATGAATGTGTATAATCATGTAGACATGAGCCATCATAGAATTATGGAGAACCATAAGGTGTAGGCCCTTTGAGCCCCACTAATCATTGACCTTCCATGATAGCTAGCCATGCAAAGGATTTTATCTAGAGCCAAGCATTACCCCATCGATGCACTCACTATAGGCATACACTCCATGGCCCAAGAGAGGATCCTACGTGATAGGATTTTTTTCTAAGTTTAGTATAATTTGTAAATGATGGAAATCATTGAGTATATATTTAATTGAACAATTAAAACTTATTAGAAAAACATTGCTTAAAGTACTTATTTGTAAGTGATGTTTTTCAACATGTGTAGTTCCTCTCAATGGACACAATTCCATCAAGGTGGGATGAAATTAACTATCCTAACCTTGATTCTGCTATGGTAGTAGAAAAATATATTACAACACCTCACATATAAGTATTTAAATGATTGTAGGATTGTAGGATATAAAAATATATTTACTCGCAATTGTCAAAGTTATTTGTGAGAAATCAATCTTAACGTTGTTTTGTTTCCATAGGTGCTTGTCATGAACATAAAGCATATTCTTGCACCTAGGGTAAGCAGATCACCCCTCACCCAAGTAACATGTGTTAAAATAATTATGTATTTGATGTGAAATTAATTAATTTTATATGGTTAATTTACATGTTTTTATACTATTCAAACATATGTTTATAAAGGTTCCATATTCCACCATTCCATGATCACCATATCCACCCACCCCTCCTCACACCTAGTCCCTTATTTCCCTAGTACATGTGTATTCCTATGATTGGGAATCATTCCCCTATGATTGGCATGAACACCCCCCCGCCCTCATAAGTGTGATGCCATCCATTATAGAACCAATGGGGATATATTGTTTCCCACACCCATCCACTCTTATGGATCCCACACCTATCCAACATTCACCAATCTTCCATCACAACCCTCCCCCAATCGAACCCATTGTTGCAACCCCATCCCATACACCCACATTGGTTCCATCCATTACACCTACATTTTCCCCGCCCATCTATCTACATCATCCCGAACCCATGTACCTACATCAATCCCCCCTAGTTGTCTCGAATATAGTTGTCCAACCCAATGCTCCACTTCCTAGCAAGGAAGGTTAATCTCATGCATTTACATAGAACGTCATGATGATATCTAAAAGTTCATTAAAATACTATAAAGCATGAATCAAATTCATAAAATAACACATCTTAATTTTCTTGTAATAATGTTCTATAATTATTGTAGGGAGACATTGCTGAGAATATTGGATTAAGGAGATAGGGAACCCCATTATGATATATTGTCTTGTCTGAGGTGCATATTTAATATTTGAAATATAATTTTATTTTTTAAGTGTATTAATTGATGGAATTGTGTGGAAATATAGATATGTTGTTGTTTCCCTATCATAGCCCATAAAGACATTCTAAACCAAAAATCAGGAAGGATCAAGCTGCCTCCAACTCTAAGAGGACGAGGATTGATTTTGGAGATGATCCTGAAGTGTTGAGGATGGCCAGGATGATTAAGACACCCACTATGTACGTTATCCACAATGTGTAAATTTGGGAATGAGATGTCTATTTGTGTCTAAGCCATGAGTTTCCCTTATTCCATTTTTGGGCATGAACACCCATTATATGTATTGGGAAAGATGTTCAATTTTGTATAAAAAATGTATAGTTGGACCTACTTCCAATACAAATACATGAATTTCATCCCGTGTATATGACAAATTTCTTATCCATTTTTTCATTCATGGTGTCGATTTGATGTTATATATTATGAATGTTGCATTGTTCATGTTGAATGTAATGAGTTCTACGTCGTTTGATTAAATTAATTTATACACTAATATCTACTAGTGGAAATGAATTGCTAGGAGTATTATAAAAGGTATAAATATAATTGAACACACATCTTTGCTTGGGAAATTACTCATATGTGATTAAGGAATTGGCTTCAAGTAATCTATTGACATCCTTTTGCATTAATTCCTAGCTATGAACAACATTGATCTCAGTCTAAGAACAACATTGGTCAATGTTTTTGATCGATTGTAAATCATTAATAGAGAATATCAGTCTAACATAGCAATATTAAATTACATTACTACATGATTTGTAACTTAAACCTCAACAACAAGTGTGGTGATATGAGCATATGATGGGGAAAATAAGATTGTAGTGATTAACTATGGTCAAAGTGGAATCTTAAGCTATGTTTTTGTGAAAACAACATTTGGAACCCAAAATCCACTTTTTCTAGTAACTATTAGTTTACTCAGGAAAAATAATATCACTAGCATCCAAAATCCATACTCAAGACCACCCAAGAGATATGAACATCACATAATTTTTTTATTCAACTTCAGTGAAGAGATTCTCTAAATGAAACCCATTGTTTAGCCTCCTGCAAGGGCCTTTTGTGCATATTTAATGTGTGTAATCAAATGAGTTTAACCTCTAAACTAGGTGATTTGATCACTAGCTCATGAACCAATTATTTGTCATTTTTGTAGTCTTGGATAATATTTTCTTTAGCATAACTCCTACTCTACACTTGCATGAAATTAATTTTGTTCTTCTTCCTTCTTCTTCATTGCATTTAGGTTGTTCATTGCATTTATAACTCCTCTTTATCTTATGGATGTTCCTATGTCATTCTTCATTTGTTCGTAGGTTCAAAATTGTCTACAGTCATCTTTGTGATTAGGAAATATTTACCTTAACCTATAGAGAGATGTGTACTACCTCATAGGATAATGGAATTCATGTCCATTTAAAAATTTGAATTAAAAACATATGTATTGTTATTGGATTATTAATGAAATGTTCCTAGGTTTGGATGTCTTCTTATTGATTTGTAGTTTACCACAAGCTTGATTCACATATTGGAAAAGTATTTGCATCCCTAGATTCGATATGATGAGTCTCATTCTTTCCATAACATCTCCATCATCCAAGAAATTGATATCTCATTGGCACAATTGGAAAAGAAGTTATAAATTATAGTTAGATTGGTGTGCAAGATATTTAATACACTTTAGAATGTTGATCATTAGTGGGGGAATAAAAATAAATATTTTCATGATTAAATTACTTAGAATATTAATTGTGCAATGTTCTTTTACATTCAACCAATATATAATGTGTTGTTTCTTAACTATCTATGTTGTCAAAACAATATCACCACCACCACCATGCCCAGAAAATCGACATAATTAACATGCTAGTAACTTAGGCCATTAGAATAGTGGACAAACACCACCTAAAACAAGAGTTGAACCACCTCACGAAAGCCTTTAGAAACAATGGATATAGGGACAAACTAATCAAGGAAACCATCAAGAAAGCTAACAAAAAAGAACGAAGCAACAATAGAAAAAACAAAAAGGAATACAACAATAAAGACACACTCTTAGCAGTCCTCCCCTACATCCATGGCACCACCAACAAGATCGCTAGGATTCTTAGAAAAAGAGGCATTAGGGTAACCCTCACTCCCCCCAATTCCCTTAGAAACATACTAGACTCTGCAAAAGACCCCATTGACAAAAAAACTTCTCCAAGGAGTCTACAGCATGCCCTACTCTTGTGACAAGGTCTACATTGGCGAGACTGGTCACTCCATCAAGACAAGATTAAAGGAACATGGTGCTGGCATACACCATTGTAGGATCAAGAAATTTGTCGTCGCACAACACTCGCGTGACACTAAACACCAGATGTGCCTGGAAAAAGCAGAGGTACTCCCAACCGTAACCCACCACTTCAAACAAAAA
This sequence comes from Pseudotsuga menziesii, assembly GCA_001517045.1. Classification (NCBI taxonomy): domain Eukaryota; kingdom Viridiplantae; phylum Streptophyta; class Pinopsida; order Pinales; family Pinaceae; genus Pseudotsuga; species Pseudotsuga menziesii. The sequence continues at coordinate 126,377 of LPNX011034854.1, read as the reverse complement.
ATAAGAGAGGCTCTTGAAATGGAAAAATACCCTAACAACCTGAACCAAGACGATGGCCTAAAACTCAATGACTCCTGGAAAACAGTCATCAAAATCCTTAAGAACAAACACAAAATAACAACAATAAAACCTTAAAAAGCTAGAACAAACACTAACCCTTTTCTAAATACTAAGAAAGCTCTTTTTTTACACACCTATTAAATAACAATTTTTGAAAAATTAAAACAATTTAAAAAATACCTACTTTATCAAAACTTTAAAAACATTATTTCCTACAAACAGTGACCTAACCTTTCGAAAACAAAATTCTAAAAAACTTTTTTAAATACAAAAATAATAAATAATGTATCCTAAGCTTAAAAAAAAAACTTTAAATTTAATTAATTCCATAATAAATATTAACCTAGAGTTTAATAAAATATTTTATATATAAAAACACTTTATTAAAAACACTTTAAAACTTTCTAACATTTTAATCACATTAAACTAGATATTATAAAAACTCTCCTTATAAAACTAACTTGAAAACAATTTTAAATTATAAGTTAGGAATATATTAAAAGAACTTTAAAACGTATTAAAAATTAATTAATACTAATTAAATAAAAAAAATTAATAAATAATAATAAAAAAGATTTGAAAAAACTTAAGGAACTAAAAATTTACTAACTAATTAAAAAAAAATGACAAGCTAGAAACTCTAAAAACGACTTAATAAAAATTAAAGGGATTGAGCTTACCTTCGTAAATACTTCCAAGGAAGCCTCTCGTGATGATATACCTCCTTTGAGGTCTGAAAGTGTCAAGGAACAAAAATCACCACCGCAGATTTCCTTCTTTTCTGAAAAAACAACTGCAGAACAATGAATAAAGAGATATCACTTGATTCAAATTATAGAGACCTTGCTATTACGTTTGTTGCATAGAAGCATGGCCAGTGGATAGTAAAGATAGGTTATAGATATAATAGCAAAGTAATTGATGTTTATAGATGTGACTAAAATCATGGAAAATATGGAGAAGGGTCCTTTTGTTCTTAATCCTTCCTTGTGATTAAAAACCAAAAATCAAAGGACCCTTATCCCCATTTTTCATTATTTGAGTGACATCTATAACTCCAAGTACTCTGTAAACCATATCTACGTGAATTAAATCTAGAGGAAGTGGTAGCCATGTTTCCTTTGCCTAACTAGTACCCGGAATTATGATTCTTCTTCTCGAAATTATGTTTTGTTTTACTAAATTTGATTATTTTATATAGGTATACCTAGATAGATGATTATATTATCATTCATGGCTCAACTATGAGTTGGGTTTTGTTATTGCATTAAGTGAGTGGATCTCGAGTGACTTTACTAAAATTCTTAGCATTATGTGTTTCGTAAGAATAAATTTTTATAAAAATAATTATGATTTTTCCTTTATTGATGCTTAATGGTAAATTCTCAATCATAAAAATTTAACACATGAAAATTGGACTTGATACAAAATTATGGCAGGGCTTGATGCAAAATTATTTTTCTTCCATGATAAAAATTATTGTGCCCTTCTATGAAGGTTTAAATGCACTAAAGCATACTAGCTATTACCGTTATCGTGTCAATTAATTCTTAAATAAGTTGTTATTTACTAGGTTCAAAATACTCACACTTAACTGCTTAAATGCTCAAGGTAGCTATTATAAGGTAACGATTATAAGATGAGCAAGGATAAAATAGATCCGTTGATCTTAAATTAAAGAATTAAATGGGAAAGGATTTTAAATTGAAGAACTAAATGACCAAGGATTTCAAATAGGGAATCCTATGTCATAACAATCTCCATCTTAATTTATAAAGTTCAAAAATTACATTTAACATCGAAAATGAAATAATTGCAAACTATGGTATATATCTAGAATTTCACATCAAAAGAGAATAAGCAAGAACTATTTAGTTGATGAGTCGGTCAAAGCATGGCTCTAAACTATCATAAACATTTAGATATTATGTGAGATTTTGGACTTGTTTGAGCACATCAACAAGATTAACTTATGTGTAACAAGTGTACATCAAAAATTCATTTCATGGTGGTAACTTGTTAGGCTTAAATACATATTGATTAAAATTTAAATAAGCTTGAATTAAAATGTGGTTAAAAAAATTATAAACAATTTGTTTTTATTTTTACATATCAGTTATTTTTATTTTATTAAATAGTATTTATTTTGTGTTTGTATTAATTCTAACATTCTGACCACCATTCTTGTGTAGTTTTCTCTCTTCGAATATAAACGTCCTTATCCGTTTAATGCAAGTGCTGAACCAGGTTAGGTCTAGCACTACCATTGTAAGTCTCATTTTCTCCATTGGAATTCAATCCTTTCTCTTTTTGGCGGATGAAACCTTTTCTTGAAATATTTTTTTGATGTGGAATTGCAGATTCTGGATCATAGAAGGCAATGAGATGATGAAGCCTCTAAAAATTCGATCTTGAATTCGAGCAAGGGAATAGTGTAGAAAGTGAAAAAACTTGAATTACAGGCTACGATTGTTAATGTTTCCAGAAAAGATTTAACTCATGTTGTTTGATAATTTAAATTTGAAACAGTTGTGAACACTTGGAATTCAAATATTTAGCTCCTGTCTCCATTTAATTTCGAGATTTAATCTCTCTGATTCCAAGGGACGATGAGTCCGCTAGCTTGGCAACTGGGTCACTTGAATTCACTCCCCCAAAAATGAAACTATTCGAATAACCCTTTTAATAACCATAAATACACGTGTCCAAGTTTACTCGTTAAATTTGAATCATGTACTCCTATCGGCATAAGAAAGACACTCCTATCCGCATAACAAACAGAGAGACTGAGGTGTTAAAGATTACAAGATGAGCAGAAAAACGATGGAAAACATAATGAGAATATTGATTGCCTTCGCAATTGAATTACCTTCTCACTATTAAGTAGCAGTATTTATAACACTACATAGTTCAGCAAAACCATAGGTAAATACCATGGGTCATCAAATACTATAGGCCACTAATTCTACTTAATGTGATCAACTCAACTACTCAACTAACTAACTAATTAATGCACTATTGATAGTGGTCCGTTGAGATTACAATTCTTAACACACCCCCTTAATCTCAACCAGGACTTGATACTTTCAACACTATCAATGCAAAAATATGTCTCTTAGTTTATGTCTCACCTAGGCTTAAATTTCACTCAAAAACTTCAGCTTCACTTTCTTCCTTGAAGCGTACTTGGACTTCTTCTTCTTTGTCTTCCGGCTCTTGATGCTATGTAGTTCTTCTTCTTCAATGTATGCAACATAGTGCAAGTCTTCTTCTTCTGTTTCAACGTGATTTTTCTCGTTGTCATCTTTACCTGCACACTGAAAATTTTTGTCAAAAAAACTATGAATATATTTCAACTTTTCTTGGAGACCATTCACATCTTGGTGTTGCTCATTAATGGCAAGTACTTCATCATTCTTATTGACTTCTTCATTTGCATGTACCCACTGTGCATCCTAAATTTCTTCTTCAAAAATTGTGGGCTGAGAAGAAAAACAGAGCATACTGTTGATGCTCATCACTAACATGAGTATCCTCATAGATCTCCCTCAAACTTTTGGTTTTTTGGTTTTGGGGTGGACTATCTGATGTTGTTTCTTTTGTGGTGCTATCAACTGGTTGTTGCTCATTCTTAGCAACTGATGTAGCTTCTATGCTGCTATCAACTATCTCTTGCTTAGAGAGACTATCACTCACATCACTGAGTACTGCTACATTGACAGGTTTGTTTTCAATGTCAAACATCACTAGATCAACATTGGTTGCCGCACAAACACAGTCTTCTTGATTGTCTTCCACTTCACTGTGGGATTCATGGTGCTTTGTGTGACTTGGAAAGTCATTTTCTTCTACAATTGGTTCATCACTAAATGTACCTCTTCCAGTATATTCCATGCTCTTTTTGGAGTATCAGCTTCGACATTATAATGAAATAATGAATAGTATATATTGTCTTATATGAAACATAAGGCAACAACTTTCCTTCTTTAGTTTTTGAACTCAGTCAAAGCCTTAAATGAATTTGGATCTCTAGAACCTTCTTCAACTATGAAATTCCACATATCTTGTAATTTTAACAAATTACTTACTTTGACTGCCCATACATCATAGTCATCTCCATGAATGGTCCGACATAAGCCTTCTAGTGTTAAAAGATTTATTATCTCTTCAATCTCTTATGGTAGAGCTTCGGGTGGCTCCATCATCAAGAATCGATCTTCTTCGATTTTCTTCGATATTCTACAATATTCTTGTCTCGATCACATCCTCCAATAAGATCGAATGTATGTGTGTGTGTTCGTTCCACTATGTGAAAAGGATTACCCAAAAACAAAAAGAAATGGATCTAGCCGTGGGATTTGATACCATGGTAAGGAATAAAGACAAAGAAATGAAGCATAAAATAATGATGGAACACAATGGGCATATTGATTTCCTCGGTCATCAAATACTATCGGTGACTAATTCTACGTAATTTGACCAAATCAACTACTAAATTAACTAACTAATTAATGCACTATTGATAGTGGTCCATTGAGATTACAATTCTGAACAAGAGCAACAATAGCTGAACAAGATTGCAAAATCCTACCAAAATTGTTGGGAAGTGAGGTTCTTGTTCATTATGCCGATGACGCTAACTATGAAAATATGCAATAATTATTTATTTAGTAATTGTAAATGAGGATGCCATTCATTACACTAGCCCACTACTACATAGAAGGGGGTATTAAGACAATATTTGTGCAAATTGTATCAACTTAAGACAAAAAAATGTGTATTGTCTTATAATATCCGAAAGTGATATTCTACGGTTCTTTGCTACTAATTTCTTGTTCATATACTCAATGATATGCAAAACGTTGAATACAAAATGCATGCCAAATGGCCCTAAAATATAGTTAGTATGGAGAAATTAAAGGGTAGAGATTTTCAGTAAGAAGATATACACTTACCACTGATAAATAAGCTAATAGTACTCCATATATATAATGCATGCAAAGTGTGACGGAATGTATTGTTGCTTTCCTCAGTTTGACGGCCAGCTACATGCGTGCCCCCTTTAGAAAGATGTTGACGTTTTTGGAGGAGGAGGTGCCCAATGATGCTGAATATTTTCCATGATGTTGGTATTCACTTGCCGGTGAGAATGGTGCTCACATGCAAAATTTTTGTCCTCCCTTAGGCACCTAGTGAATTGTTTTTCTCTCAAAGGGTGACGTCTCCTGTAACACCCCGGTTTTGATCCTGTTTGCATTAAATGTATATGATGTATACATTGTAATTAATCATGGTGAGGAGCTAAAGGAAAAATCCCCACCATGGATTATCGTTTTATGTTTCAGTGATTAAATCAGTGCCGATGGTATTTTGTGCTAGCCAGGCACGTTATGATTTTTAAATCATCATGTAAATATGCAATTAATTAAAAAACCACAACCAGCTATGTCAATGCAACAATAATGAGATGGGGGCATGATTCCTAAGGATAAAGGGGGGAGGGGGATATTTAACCTCTGATCCATTGGGGAGAAGCCAAGTGTTAAGAGGAGAACCCATCAACTACCAACCACCTTTCCTTGTCTTATTCACCAACCAATTTAATTCCCATGAGTTAGTTGGGTAGTTATTGCCTTGGGGAACATATGCATGGGAAGCTATCAGTTTTGGCTAGGCTATCAGTCCTTGACCACACGCATTCCCCAAGAGGGTGGGGGATCGCATTCAGTTCCTTCATGTGGGTAAAAAACACATTCTACACTCATGCAGGCAGCAATTTTTCTGGAGGCATTCGTGTTTTATTTTCCTTTCACAATTTGGTCTCTATGTGTGGTTTCCTTAACATTGGAGGGGATATTCTCCTCAGTTTACTCGGGCTAGGAAATCAATTTTTCCTTTTTGACCTTTTTGGGAGCTATTGTGCATTCTACATGGACATTTTTGCAGTGTTCTTCATTTTTCGCATGGCTAGGAATTGTTTCTGTTAAGGTTCATTGGTAGGGATCACTCTTGGACATTTTTGTGTGGTTTCCATGTCTCCACAGTTGGGATTTTCTTGTTCTTAGGGTTGCACAGCCAGTGGGGGACAGAGCCACAAGTTTGGGGTGTTTTTGAGTTGTTTTGGCCACGTTAGTGCCATAAACAACACTGGAAATCGAATTGCACAGGATGAGTTGTTCTACCCAATTGTCATTCCCGATTTTGGCATCTGTGGTGTTTTCCTTCAATCCCATAACTGATATTACTATGTGTACATCGTTGTTTGGTCTCTGAACCAGTTTTGGAGTGGAAATGGGGTCTGAGAAAGCTTGATAAACCTAGTGGAAGAAGGAACTTCATAGACAGAGCTAGAGGGGTGGCTTTCTTCTTTGCTCAGCCTGAATAGCACTGGAAGGGAATGCATAACCTGAGGGACTGTGTAGTACAGAAGGGGATGCTTCCTTGTGTTGGGTGTGTAGATGTTTTAGAAGTCAAGATAGATTTGGTTGCATGTGTCCATAGCTCTTTTGTTGAGCTCACTAGCTTATCAGCCAGCCTTTCCAGCTTTTGTATAGCCTAATAAACCCAACTGTGTTGGCTTGGCTAATTGTTGTGTATCTTTGGCCATGTGTGAGCTTCCTAGTGTTCCCTTATTCCTTTTGGGAATCATGCCCAGCTCAGGGGTGGCATTGTTGCTAAGAGATTGATGAGCACACTAGCCTATATTTGGGTGGAACGTTGCAGCGATGTAGTTGGTTGCAGAACAAGCTTCTTCTAAGATAAGTATTCTTGTGTTTAAATCCTTACAACTATGTTTGTTTTATAAATAAATATGAACATGTTAAATGCTATGAATGAATGAATTTGCTTCCACTGTTTGGTAATCATTTATGCATCTATGTATGTTTTTTTTCATTGTATTTTATCTTATGTTCATGGGGCTAAGATGCCTGGAATAGCTAGCAGTTATGTTAGTCGCGTCCTCTCCGCTAAGTAGAGCGTGGGGACATGACATCTCCTCTTCCCCGTGAATTTGTTGCTAGATTCCTTATATGTGCTGGAAATGAGATGATGATCACCCAATATGATGTGCTAAGCCTGTTGAGAGAAATGGTGATGACATGCAGAGGAAAAACTGGGCTTAAGGGTCCCAACGAATCCCTGTGGGGTTTTCTAGATATTCCCCTGGCTACAAAATGTGAACCTACAAATAGATGTTTTGTGGATGCTAGATCAGTTAATACAGAAGAATACAATAAATGTCGATAGTAGAAATGGATGGCCTACGTTGAAAGAGATTAGGGCAGATAGATTTCACTGACAAAATCCTTGTTAGCTAAAGACATCGTCTTCAACCCCAATTGTTGTTGTTGCACTTGCTGTTGTTGCTCAAAAACCTGAAATCAACAATAATAATGATAGATGCATTCTTTCGTCTAATAACCCTTTTTAAATAGATTAGCATGTACTTTTAGGGTTTGCTTGTCACTTTTAGGGTTTACGCATCACTTTTGCATGCATGCAATTCTAATTTCATGTTGAATTTAAGCCTAAAGAAATAAGTCTTTCTTTATCATCATGATGAATTTAATACGGAATCAGTGTCCCTTCTTGTTCTAAGTATCAAATATCCTCAGTCAATTCCCTTTTATGCAGTACCCGTTCGAACCTATTGGAATTAAGTAGGTTAGAGGGTGTTTTGTACTTAATTAGAAGAGGACATTACAATCCTCCCCACTTGTAATTGCTTGTCCTGAAGAAACTAGAAACTAGGATGCTGCAATACCTGCTCTCCTTCCCATGTGGCATCCTCCATAGGTAATTTTTTCCATTTTACCAAGCATTCTTGAATCACCCTGTTTTGGAGCTTCCTTTCTTGAACTTGTAGGATCCTTTCTGGAATCAATACCAAAATCCCTTCATCATATAAGGGAGGAAACTCATTGGATGGAGCAATGTGTTGCCATACTATTTTCTTGAGGCTGGGTACATGAAATACATTCTGATTTTTTCTTTCCTCTAGTAGTTCTGTTTCATAATCCATCTCTCCAACCTTCCTAACTACGTTGTAAGGACCATATAAACGAGGTTTTATATTTTCCGCCTGTTTTTGCTTGAGTGAAGATTTCCTGTAAGGTTGTAGCTATAAATATACCAAATCTCTAATCTCAAAACTCTGCTCAATCCTATGTCAACCTGCATATAGCTTCTGCTGATTTTGAGCCACCTATAGATTCTATTTTAGGACCTTAAGAATATCTATGACTGTCCTGTACCAAATCTTTTTCCTTTGTTTCCCTAATGTCTCCAAAATCTAAGTATGTAAAGTTCAGTGCCTCATAGCCATATAGAGCCTTGAAAGGTGTCATCTTAATAGACATATGGTGGGTAGTATTGTAGCAGTACTCTCTTAGGTGTATACAGTTAATCCATGTCCTATGTTGTCTTGCTACATAATTTCTTGGATACCCCTCAATCCATTTTTTGACAATCTTTGTCTTCTCGTTTCTCTGAGGATGATAACTTATGGTCGTAGCAAGTTATGTCCCCACTAATATTAACAAATCCTTATAGAAAGCATTGGTGAATTTAATGTCACGATCACTGACAATGGTTTTGGGTAGCCCATGGAGTTTGAAAACCTCTCTGAAAAATAAGTTGGCTACCTGTGATGTTGAATAGTCGGAATAAATAGAAAATAAGTGAGAAATTTGGTCAATCGATCTACTACCACGTATAAGTAGTCTCATCCTTGTACCCTGGGTAGACTTGTAATGAATTCCATTGAGATTCTTTCCCATTTCTCCTTTAGTATCGGTAATGGATGAGGTAACCCTGCCGAATGAGTGTGTTCAATTTTATTCCGTTGGAAGATATTGCATTCCTTAACATGCTATATTACATCCTCCTTGGGCCATTTCCATGAGAACCTCTCTCTGATCTGCCAGTAAGTTTAAAAAAATATCTCTATACCATGACAATGGTGAATCATGAGAGCCATGTGTAATATTCCTCTTTAAAGATGAATCTGGAATGAGGTATATTTTTATCTTGTAATAGACTATGTCATTAATTAGCCTGTACTCATCATCATGTATCTGTCCATCTATTAATTCACAAGCGAATTTGTCTTTGGAATATTTTACCAAGAGAAGAGACCTCCAATCAGTAGATATACTCATGAGTGACAATGAGATGGGTCGCCTTGATAAAGCATCAACTACAACATTTTTCTTCTCTTTAACATATTATATTTCAAAGTCATATGCTTGTACCTTGCTGACCCATTTTTGCTGACACTCGTTCAACTCTTTCTTCTCTAAGAAGTATTTGAGGTTGTTGTGATCTGTCTCAATTTTAAACCTACTACCTACTAAATACTGTCTGAATTTTTTTAATGCATGTAGGATTTCTAGCATCTCCTTATCATATATAGAGTAGTGGATCTCATAATCTTTAAGATTACTACTTTCAAATGCAATCGAATGATGGTTTTGCATCAATATTGCACCTAGTCCCTCTCCTGAAGCATCACACTCAACTATGAATGGATGTGAAAAATATGGAAGTGCCAAGACTGGACAAGAGATCATGATTGTTTTAATTTTATCAATGTTTTGGTGTGTCACTTCTATCCAGGTGAATTCCCCTTTCTTGGTAAGGTCGGTGAGTGGTGCGGAAAATTGGAAGAACCCCTTTAAGTATCTCATGTAATATGTAAAAATACCTAAGAATCCCTTCATTTATGTTATTGTATTTGGTGTAGGCCAATCCAAGATAGATCTAATATTTTCCATGTGAACTTGTACTCCCTCTGCATTGATTATATTCCCTAAATACAATGTCTCCTTCATACCAAAATCACACTAAGACATATTTTCATAAATCGACTGTTCTTCTAGAATTCCCACTACCTCATCCAAGTGTCTCAAATGCTCCTCCCAAGTTTTACTGTAAATCAAAATATCATCAAAGAACACCTTAAACATTTACATAACTGAGCATTAAAGGTGTGGTTCATGCAAGAATAGAAATTTTATGGGGCATAGGTGAGTCCAAAACGCATGACTAAGAACTCATAATGACCATAGTGGCAACGAAAAATATGTCTTTGAAATATCCTAATCCCTTACTTGAATCTGATGGTACCTAAATTGAATATCAATTTTTGAAAATTATTTGCCCCCTGTAACTCATCCATTAATTCATCAATCTTGTGGATGGGATACCTATTTTTGATGGTTTTCTTGTTGATTTCTTTGTAATCAATACACATCCGTAAGGTTCCATCTTTCATTTTAACCAAAACCACTGATGATGCAAAAGGACTAGAGCTCAGTCGAATATATCCTAGTTCCAACAATTCCTTGATCGTTTTCTCAATCTCATCCTTGTACATTTTGGTTTGCATGTATGGAGTGGTGATGACTTCTTTTGTCCCCTCCTCTAACTCAATAATGTGCTCAAATCCCTTATCCGATGGCCGACTTGCTGGAATATCTACAAATACCCTCTCATATTTCTATAATAGTGTCTGAATATCTACTAGATGTTAGGTGTTGTTATTGGGAGGCTTTATAAACATAACAAGGCATTCGGGTGACCATTTTATGTCTCTTGATCTAAGTACTTTGTGATGACACTGGTTTGGGGGAATAAGTGTTTATGCCCCTCAAGACTAACGGTTTTCCATCTTGTCCCTGGAATTCCATTTCAATAGCTCTGTAGTATGTAGTGTATTTCCCTATTGAGTAGATCCACTGAACCCCTAATAATACAATTGTATCAGATACATTCACCACATAGAATTAGTCATTCATATTGTAGTTCCCTAATGTGACATTCAGTTTGGGAATCCAATCATTTCATTCCATGCTATTATTACCTACTATTGTTGTGGTGAATCCCTCAAATTTCTCCTTCTGAATACCCCTCTTATCCACCCATGATGCATCAATGAAGTTGTGGGTTCCCCCCACTATCAATTAACACACCTACCTTGTGGCCCTGTACTACTTCCCTGACCCTGAAAGTATGAAACCTGGGTACTCTAGATAATGTAGCAATGAATCCTCCTGGTGTTTATCCCTGAAGTGACTCCTCCTCTACTACCATTAATTCCTCAGCTATTTCCTTTTCGAATTTCTCCCCTTCACTATTGGAGTAGACTTATATATAGTGAGCCTTTTCCTTTCTTGTGCACCTGTGGCTTGGAACCCATGGTTCGTGACAAGTAAAACATAATTTGTTCCTTCTCAAATATTTCCTCGTATCATCGTCGAACCAAGTTTTCTTTGGCTATTCCTTTTGAAAAGGTTTTTTCTCTTTGTCTTTTACTGGGAAGTTTGTTTTAGTGGAAAACCCATTCTTAAGGACGGAGTCTTGTAGATCTCTGGTTCTACTGATCGCATCTTGTAGAGTGGATGGATTCTAGTATTTCACCCACCCACGTAAAGGTTCTTTCACGGCCTCTGAAAATAACATAATCAACCTTCTCTCGGACACATATGTTACCATAACCGCTATTCTCTGAAACTATGAGATGAAGTCCTCAGCACTACTTGTCTATTTGAGTTGTGCTAACTCTCTAGAATGTATCTCTGGGTCCCTTTTTTCAAACCACTCCATGAGCCTCTATGTGAGGTCATTGTAGGAACTGATGATGTTGTGACTCAATGTCACTCGCCCATGGTACCACCACTCAGGAGCCTCTCGGTACAGATGTAAGGTAGCTAATTTAATGGCATATGTCTCTATCACAGAGTTGTGTTGGAAGTAAGTATCCAACTTCTCGAACCATATTCTTGTTGAACCCCTGTGAGTCCCATCAAAGTTAGGGATGGTCAATCTGCCCAAGGTTTTATGCAATTCATAATTATGGGTAAACCCTCTATTAAAATTCCTTAGATGGTTCCTACTTTTCATATTGCAGAGGTTTGAGAATGACATTCTTGCATGGAACTCATCTCCCAAATCCATGTACTCCTGTAAGTAAGCTCCAAATGGTTTACTAGGTTTTGTTGGCATGATTATTCTTGCTACTGCATTCTCCAGGAAGTGAGGCATAGTAGGTCTGCTGGAATGTTTGTTATATATATGAGGTGTGTTTGACATATTAGTGTATGCATGTTTCCTGATACTACCGGTAGATCCTCTATCTACTGGTGAAAGAGGTATACTGTTAAGACCGGGTTCTAGCTTGAGAGCGAATTTGTTTCTTGCATGAAATACTTCCTTCTTACCTTTATCTAGGCCATTCAATGCACTTACCAAGCTATGAAATTCCAACCTATTTGATTCTTCTCCCATTTCCTTTCCTCCTTCATAGTGTATATATGTTGCATCCATGTCTGAATTGGTATCATCTAACTAAATATCTTCAAATTCCTGCTCCTCTGTGTACCTACTCTTCCTTCTCCTATAGGTTACAAAAGTATCTTCTTTTGGATTCATTTACTTTTGATGTTCAAACCCACAGCCAACAAGGGACATGCTCTGATACCACTGTAATATCCCAAACTGATTTTCTACGGTTTGTTCATATACTCAATGATGTGCAAAAATATGAATAAAAAGTGCATGCAAAATTGTCGTGCTAAACTATAGCTAATATGAAGAAATTATAGGGTAGATATTCTTAGTAAGCAGATGTCACTTACCATTGATAAATAAGCTGATATTACTCTAGATATATAATGCATGCAAAATATGTTGGAATGTAGTGTTACATTCCTCAGTTTGCCTCCCATCTACATGTGTGTCCCCCTTTAATTTTGGGATTTAATCTCTCTGATTCCAAGGGACCATGAGTCCGCTAGCTTGGCAACTGGTTCGCTTGGATTCACCCCCCCAAAAAAAGAAACTATTCAAATAACCATTTTAATAACCATAAATAAACATGCGTCCAAGTTTAGTTATTAAAATTGAATCCTATACGCCTATCGGCATAACAAACATAGAGGTGTTAAAGATCGCAAGCGTAGCAGAAAAAAGGATGGAAAAAACAATGGGAATATTTATTTCTTGGGCAATTTAATTACCTTTTCAATATCAAGTAGCAGTGTTTATAAGACTACATAACAAAAAAACCATAGATAAATACCATGGGGCATCAAATACTATGGGCCACTAATTCTACGTAATGTGACCAACTCAACTACTGAACTAACTAACTAATTAATGCACTATTGTTAGTGGTCCATTGAGATTACAATTTTTAACACCCCCCCTTAATCTCAACTACGAAAATACTTTCTACACTATCAATGCAAAAATATGGCTGCTAGTTTATGTCTAAGCTAGGATTAAATTTCACTCAAAAAATTCAGCTTCCCTTTCTTCCTAGAAGTGTACTTGGACTTCTTCTTATGTATATTCTAGATCTTGATGCTAATTAATTCTTCTTCTTTAGCTTCTGGAACATAGTGCAAGTTTTCTTCTTCTGTTTCAACGTTATTTTTCTGGTTGTCATCTTTACCTGCACACTGAAAATTTTTGACAAAAAAATATGAATATATTTCAACTTTTCTTGGAGAGCATTCACATCTTGGTGTTGCTAATTAATGACAGCTACTTCATCATTCTCATTGGCTTCTTAATTTGCATGTACCTACTGTTCATCCTTCATTGCTCCTTCAAAAATTCTGGGCTGAGAAGAAAAATAGAGCATACTACAGATGCCCATCACTAACATGAGTATCCTCATAGATCTCCCTCAAAATTCTAGATTTTGGTTTTGGGGTGGACTGTCTGTTGTTGTTTCTTTTGTGTTGCTATCAATTGGTTGTTGCTCATTCTCAACAACTATTGAAACTTCTATGTTTCTATCAACTGTCTCTTGCTTAGAGAGACTATCACTCACATCATTGAGTAATACTACATTGATAGGTTTGTTTTCAATGTCAAACATCACTAGATCAACATTGGTTTTCGCATAAACACGGTCTTCTTGACTATCTTCCACTTCACTGTGGGATTCATGGTGTTGTGTGTGACTTGCAAAGTCATTTTATTCTAAAACTGGTTCATCACTAAATATACTTCTTTTAGTATATTCCATGCTCTTTTTGGAGTATCAGCTTCTACAATATAATGAAATAGTGAATAGTCTATACTGTCTTGTATGATACATAAGGAAACAACTTTCCTTCATTATTTTTCAAACTCAGTCAAAGCATTAAATGCATATCGGATCTCTAGGATCTTCTTCAACTATGAAATTCCACATATCTTGTAATTTTAACAAATTACTTACTTTGACTCCCCATACATCATAGTCATCTCCATGAAAGGTATGCCATTAGCCGTTTGGTGTTAAGACATTTATTACCTCTTCATTCTCATCTGGTAGTGCTTCAGGTGGCTCCATCATCAATAATCAATCTTATTTGATTTTCTTTGATCTTCTACAATATTCTTGTCTCGATCACAATCTCCAATAAGAACGGATGTATGTGTTTGTGTGTGCTTTCCACTATGTGAAAAGGCTTACCCCAAAATATAAAAGAAATGGATCAAGCCATAGGATCTGATACCATGGTAAAGATTAAAGACAAAGAAATGAAACAGAAAATAATGATGGAAGACAATGGGCATATTGATTTCCTGGGAAATTGAATTACCTTCTCAATATTAAGCAACAATATTTATAAGACTACATAACAACAAAACCATATGTAAATACCATGGATCATCAAATACTATGGGAAACTAATTCTACCTAATGTGACTAACTCAACTACTCAACTAACTAACTAATTCAAATGCACTATTGATATTGGTCCATTGAGATTACAATTCGTAACAAGAGGAACAGTCGTTGAACAAGATTGCGAAAGCCTACCAAAATCATTGGGAAGTGAGGATCTTGTTCATTATGCTGGAAATGCTAACTATGAAAATATGCAATAACTATTTATTTAGTAATTGTAAATGAGGATCTGGTTCATTACACCGGCCCACTACTACATAAAAGGGGGTATAAAGACAATATTTGTGCAAACTATATCAACTTAAGAAACAAAAAAAAAAGTGTGTATTTACTTGTAATATCCCAAACTGATATTCTATGGTTCTTAGCTACTAATTTGTTGTTCATATACTCAATGATATGCAAAAAGATGAATAAAAAGTGCATACAAAATTGTCATGCCAAATGGCCCTAAAATATAGCTAATCTTGAGAAATTATAGGGCAGAGATTTCCAGTAAGAAGATGTACACTTACCACTGACAAATAAGATGATAGTACTCCAGATATATAATGCATGCAAAGTCTGTTGTAATGTAGTGTTGCTTTCCTTAGTTTGACGCCCAGCTACATGTGTTCCCATTTCAGGAATATGTTGACATTTTTGGAGGAGGAGGTGCCCGATGATGCTGAAGCTTTGCCAGGATGTTGGTATTCACCTGCCATGAGAATGGTGGTCACATGCAGAATTTTTTTCCTCCCTGAGGAACTTAGTGAATTTTTTTTCTCTGTGAGGGTGATGTCTCCTCTTCCCCACGAATATGCTACTAGATGCCTTGGATGTGCTAGAAATGAGATGATGATCATCTAGTATGATGTGATAAGCCGGATGATAGAAATGGTGATGACATGCAGAGGAAAAACTGGGCTTAATTTTCCCAACGAATCCTTTTAGAACTTTCTGGTTATTCCCCTAGCTACAAAACATGAACCTACAAATAGATGTTTTGTGGTTTCTATATCACTGAATACAGAATAATATGGTGAATGTCGATAGTATACCTGGATAGCCTACCCTGAAAGATATTAGGGAAGATAGGTTTCAGTGACGAAACTCGTGTTAGCTAAGGACACCGTCTTCAACCCCAACAACTCCTTCTGCACTTGGTGCTGCTGCTAAAAAACCCGAAATCAACAATAATAATAACAGATGCCTTCTTTGGTCCAATAACCCTTCTTAAATAGATTACCATGTACTTTTAGGGTTTGCATGTCACTTTTAGGGTTTATGCATCACTTTTTCATGCATGCAATTCTAATTTCATGTTGACTTTAAGCCTAAAGGAATGAGGATTTCTTTATCATCCCGATGAATTTAATACAGAATGAGTGTCCCGTCTTATTCTAAGTATCAAATATCCTCAGTGAATTCCCTTTTATGTAGTACCCGCTTGAACCTATGGGAATTAAGTAGGTTAGCGGGTGTTTTGGTGCTTAATTAGAAGGGGACATTACAGTCCTTCGCACTTGTAATTACTTGTCCTCAAGCAACTGCAAACTAGGATGTTGCAATACATGTTGTCCCTCCCATGTGGCATCCTCCATAGGTAATTATTTCCATTTTACTAAGCATTCTCAAATCACCATGTTTCGGAGCTTCCTTTCTCAAACATGTAGGATCCTTTTTGGAATCACAACCAAAATCCCTTCATCATTTAAGGGAGGAAACTCATTGGATGGAGCAATGTGTCACCCTACTAATTTCTTGAGGTTGGATACATGAAATACATTATGAATTTTTCTTTCCTTTGGCAATTCTAGTTCATAAGCCACCTCTCCAACCTTCCTCACTACCTTGTAAGGACCATAGAAGCGAGGTTTTATCTTTTCTGCCCATTTTTTCTTTAGTGGATATTTCTTGTAAGGTTGTAGCTGTAAATATACCAGATCTCATGTCTCAAAACTCCACTCAATCCTGTGTCGGTCTGCATATAGATTTTTTTTATTCTGATCCGTCTGTAGATTCTCTTTTAGGACCTTAAGAATATCTTGACTATCTTGTACCCAATGTTTTTCCTTTGGTTCCCTGTTGTCTCCAAAAGCTAATTCTACAAAGTTCAGTTCCTCATAGCCATATAGAGCCTTGAAGTGTCATCTTAATAGACATATGGTGGGTAGTATTGTTTTTGAGGAGTTAGTCAGTGAGCCAACTAGTCGATTTAACTGACTAATCGGAGATTAGGTCGACCTCCAAAGGTCGTGTCGGTTGACCAAACCGACAAGTAGTTACTCATAACTGTTTTGTAAATCATATATAATAGGATGTTGAGTCAGTGAAGAACTTGGTTCAGTTTTGTATATGTATGGACCCTCATGTGATGCTATAATATAATCTTTTATTCCATTACCTATTCTTGTCTCTTGTCTTTGTATGTTTATATGATTCTTTATGTGTATTATTGGTAACCTTATGTGATCTGTGAGATTACCGTACATTGGTTCCGTTGCCGATAGTACATATATGAATGACACAACCATGTGTAGATGATATCAGAGCAAGAGATTAAGAATTGGTGGGAGCGTCAGAATGCAAATTACTTACAAAACTACGCAAGAAGAAAAAGATTAACCATTTCTCAGGCAAAGGAGAAATTCTTCACCGAAACACATGAGAAGTTTGTAGAGTCGGTACCTCAGCTGTTGAAAAAAATTATGGATGAAAAAGCCGGAAGAAACTAAAGACCAAGAGTTACTGGAGAAACTGATTCGAGGTGGACGGACAAACTTGTCGAAGTGGTTTGAAAAGATCACAGACGAATTCTGTGAAGAACAAGTCATGGAGGAAAGAGTCTCGGTTGAAAGCATTGAGAAAAGGTTTTACACAGACCTCACTGAGCAGTTCCTTTTCTCCTTACCAACCCTTTTATTCAAATTCCTAATCGAGAAGGGAGTGTGCCATATCGTAGAGCCTTTTCCATCACTACGTGAACCGCCACAAAATTCTAATTGGGCGGAGAAATAGAAGAAGTGGGAAAAATTCATTGCCGAAAGGGAGTGGGAGTACTTCCTAAGAAAATAAATAGAACTATCTGAGCTTTCTAAAGCATCAGGTAGGCTATGGGGGGGTAGTTGGCCATGTTTCGAGGCAGAGTAAAAAGGATTCTAGTCGACTGAAGAAAATACCGTCACCAGCAATGAAAATTTGACCTAAGAAGGAAATCGAACAGACAATGACACATAAAGGTATGTCAGACTTACAGAGGTTAGAAAGAGAGAAGAGGCAGAAAATAAGGGAAGAAATAAGAGAGAAATCTAGAGCATTGCAAAGAGGAATGGCCATCGAGGGTGACAGAACAAGAAAGAAATCCTCCAGAGTCGGGTCATAACCAATAGGAATAATGCATAGATGAAGAAGCATCACCCATGGAAGAAGATTTGTGGATAGATTAGCGAGAAGCTCTCTAACTAGAAATTCCCCAGGAGGTAAGACCTCTGTCTCTGACAAATCCGAGTACCTTAATTTAGGCCATTGTCGAATAAGACCTACGACTAAGAGCTGGTGAGTTCGGTATATGGAGCCAACTAGACGACAAAGTAAATAATGATAATCATTTAGTAATCCATCGACTAGAAAAAGGGAATTGGGTAACACTTAAGGCATACCCTTCCAACCAAAGTATCCACTTGCTCTACCCAACACATGAAGGAGCACCCCCCCTACCAATACATATTTATAAGAAACAGAATAGTCGAACCTGCAAGCACATCAGTGCAGCTAGACATCGATAGAAGAAGTCATCCCAAACAAACTACTGGTAGGAGAAGAAACAACAAACAAAACGACTGACGGGAACGAAAGTTCCATCGATAACGGCTATGAACAATGAGATACATCGAATTTCCACTACCACCCCCGCCACCTCCACCTCCCGGAAGAGACATCGACATCGACATGGGTCATGGATCAACACATATCCCCCTCTATGAGGGTGACAAAGACCCTAGACAACACTGGTTCGTATGTGAGTCAATATGGGAGGCAAATCAAGTTATGGTCGAAGAACGACAGATGGCACAGTTTGCCGGAGTTTTATGAAAAAGAGCACTAACCTGGTATATGACTTATATCGAGAGAACTCCCCAAGCATCCAAAGCAGACATTAAGGCACAATTCTTATATTTCTTTAAAACACCAGATGCAAAACATCTAGCAGCCAAAAATATGAAAACAACATCTTAGAAACCAGCAGAGTCCGTCTGGGAATATGATAAGCGATGGAAAGACCTCCTCAGCCAACTAGACTATGTAATTGACGAACAATTATTAATTCAGTGGTTTCTTGCAGGTCTATCACAGAAAATCCATAGGCACATAAGCTTGGAGACATTTAAAACATATGAAGACGCACTTACCAAAGCTCTGTAAGTAGAGATGGATGAATATTTCCCAGCACATCCCATCGATACCAGGCTGGAAGAAAGACTAGAAATCATGCAGAAATATTTGAAAGAGATGAACCTCAAGAATCAGGATGTCTGGTGCACAAAATGCTCCACGACTGGACACACTAAACATAAATGTCGACCAGACACAAGTAAACAAGACGTTTGTTTTGTCCAAACGAAATGCTTCTGCGACATTTTCCAAGAACATGGAGACTAGACAACAAAAGATTTCCCATATAACATGAAAAATGGAAAAGCATCGTGGTGTGCAATCTGTGAGGTAAAAAGTCACGCAACGGTCAACTGCCGCTTAAATTTGAAGAATTGCCAAAACTAGCAAGCAGTCTACCAAACGAATGTAGTCGCACAGAACAATGATAACGTTTCAAGGAAAAATGAACAAAATAAACCAAATAATAAAAGATATGAAGGCCGTTTATATGAGCGTCGGTTCGACAACCACCGTGGAGGATTTGGAGGTCAAGGGCGGTTTTCTGGAAATCGTGACAATCGACCATGATGACCCATCTAGTGCTTTACCTGTTATAAAGAAGGACACCACTACGCAAAATGCACATACAAATATAGAATTGATCTAAAGTTTTGTACTAGCTGCGGTGTGGGCGATCACTCACTAGAGGATTGTCCCACCATGCTCGACAAGATTAATAAAAAGAAAAACATTAATATCTTGTCATGTGCTCAGAAACATGATGTAATACATACAAATAACTTACATATAGTAACTCAACAAGGGATGAAAATCGGAAACGATAACCCATATATAAGCAAAATTAAAGAGAAAAATGATTACCCTAATCCATCAAAACAAAAACAATTATACAAATATGCATCAAACATTTTTCAGGATCTTGCTAGACAGGAAGCAATTGATGACAGACAATAAAACACACTTGAATAATTATTGAGCTTAGTACATAATGATAAATCAGTGTCTCAGTATATTGACTTATTATATAATATGAAGCACAATAATAATATAGAAAGACAAACTAAAAACATATGCAGTTTGAATAAAAAAGACAAGAGCGATGCAAATCCACTCATCGACCTTGAAATTGAAGGATATCATGCTCGAAAAGTCGTTCTTAACTTCAGTTCACAAGTAAATATTATGACAAGAGATACATGGGAACAGTTGGGCAGACCTCATCTATACGAATCAGACATATACCTCAAATTATCTTACTAAGGACTAATCGAGCCCATCGGAGTTTGGAGAAATGTCGATACAACAATAAAAGGCATATTGCCTAAAATCGACCTTGAAATCATCGACCCCAAGGAAGGATTCAGTTCCTTCCCAGCCCTGGTCGGTCGACCATGGGGAATAAAAATGAAAGCATCAATATCCTTAGACAAGGAAAGAATAAAATTAAAAGGAAATGGACAGAAAGTCATCATCCCCATTCATCCTTCCCAAGGAGAACCATGGATCGAACCTATTGATGAAGAATTCGACATTCGAAAACTATACCAAATACACAATAATGAAGACTATACTAAACCCAATCATTATGGTTAAATTCATCTAGGGAACCAGGATTTGGTTGGATATAACTCAGATGTAGAATTATACGACTGGGAGATTGAAAATTATGAAACACAAGCACGAGGTTGCTGGATGATTCAAGCTATCTAGAGGAAACCAACCCAACAATGCTTCTCTGTATCGACTAACCCAAAAATATATGAGGAAAGAATCAAGGAATACCCCTCACTAGCACCAATAAAAATAGATAATAAACAGAGTCTTCAGTATAAGGAGAGAGAATCACCAGTTCTCCATGCAGAACAGGTTTCTAAAAACCTAGGTGGACATGGCCGACTCCAAATCCTGGTTGAAACGTTTATAGGACAAGCTACTCGAAGGTGGGACACCCACCAGTTGAGACTGAAAATGTGGACAACAACTTTGACTTTCTTCATAGAAAGATTCGGAGGAAGGAAACTGACAAAACAAGCACAAATACCTGTCTTCATCCAAGGGCAAGACCCAAAAAAACATATACGAATATGTGAAATACAGTGGAGAAGACTTGGTTACAAAGATGAACGCATATGGCCACACCTGATTCCCTCGACATTAGATGAAATACCTAACAAGTGGTACAAAATGGAAGAAGCACGAGGCGAAAAATTCTTATGGAATGAACTTAGAGATAATTTCGTTAAGGACTTTAGCTTTATACAGGAAGATGCAAATCTAGTAGAAGCCACAAAGCAGATAAAATCATTTATACAACCGACTAGTAATGAATCGACACAAAACAAAAGCCAATTAAATACAGTATGCTATAACATTTGGTTGGACAAAATACCACACTCAACAAGATTTCCATAAGAAAACGAATGCACATATGGTGTAATGAACCCGAAATTCTTCAATGAAAATTATGACAACATTGGGGTAAAGTTTTTGCTTTTACTATATGCAAGAAATCAAGTATGTTAGTCTCTTGTGAGTGTATAGCTACATAATTGTAAACACTACTATCTTTTTCATCTATTCATATAAACAAACTATAATTTTATTAAATTAAGTTCCATTGAGTAGCTGACAAAAGCGTTATACCAATGACCATACTAATACAAGAGTAATCATTAAGAACTTATACCTCAAATATAAAATCACATTTTGTTTATAATTGAGAATTGTCAAACTACAATAACTCTAATACAATTCTACATGAGTGAATCTTATTTAAAATATATACAACCATTACATTGGTCGCTAGACTATCCCTCAAATGGGATTGTGGTTACACATCACCCTTTTCTCTAATTACTTCGATGCCTTTTGCAGCTTCGGGACACAGTTTCTGCACCCATCACTTGTAGTCATGCAACCTCAACATAAATATTAGAACAATGTAAATTGAATCCATATAACAAGGTTAACTAATAAAGAACTAATTAAACATGTACGCTCATAAACAATTAAATTACTCTACACTGTCTTTCTAGAGCCATCCCAATGCCCTTCCATCAACAAGTCAAAGATTCTGTATCTAACACTCAATATATATATTAGTGTTATAGAACATGTAGGTTGCAAGATCATTTCTATAAACAAAATTACACATAATTACACGTACCTCTTTAAGGTTACTTAATCTTGGATGACTGAAAACGTGTCTACGACTTTCATCCCAACCATGGGCTTTATTTGATGTATGTTTTCCCGTCTAAAGCCACCCCCGAGCTGGGCGACAAATCCACTAAGGTAAGGACTAGATACACAGTAAAGGGAGCTGTTTTGTTGTTGATCATGAATAAGAAGGACGGAGAAATGATTTAGTCATTTTGAAAACAAGGGGAACATCCCAACGAGTATTACAACAATTAGTATTTCTTAAAAAGAATTATGCTTCCATTAATCCATGCTAATAGCTCGCTAAAATATACCCTAAGTAGAAAATGTTCATATATCCACAATATATATATCCAATATATATGTCATATATCCACTATATATCCCATATATATATATATATGTGTGTGTTTATCACATATCCATTGTATACTCTCATCTTATATCCACTATATAAATTCCATATATATATATTTTCATATATGCTTATCACATATCCACTATATATATATCCACCATATAGACTTATTATGCATGCTTATCATATATCTACCCTTCCTTTACACATATGCTTTTAGTAAAATAAGTCATTACTCAACTTTCTTAATTTTTGTCCTTATCCCAATCCATAGAGTGTTTTGAGAGAATATAAAGTTTGTCAAAAATATATTTTATGTATGCATTACCACGACCATATCCATAAACGAGATCTTATACAAAAATAACTCTTCCTTTTTTTTAAACTTCATAATATCATATCCATATGATATGTCTCGAGTTCCAAAGCATGCAATATTATAATGATTTGTCACTTTCCCATATTATGGCAATTTAACATGACACATGTATACCAAAACCCATCATCCAAACGTAACTATGGTAACTGCTTTACAAAAATCGAGATATTTTCAAAGAACAAAAAAAAAATAGATTGGATCCATATCCAATTGTAGAGAGTAATTTAAATTCTTCCCAATAATCGTGGCATCAATGCAAGGATGAATAATATTTAACCAGATTACATGCATTATATCTGTTATCACTAAAATATGTACCTTGATTGCATAAGGAGCATGGCTAGTGAATCTTTAAAATTGGTTTAAAGGGTAACTGAGTTGATAGAGTGCTGGAGGTATAATAGTACAAAAATCAGGTTGGTTTAAATATCAAACAACAGGAAATGTATCATTGTAAAAATACAGTAATAGGAAAGACTACAAGCATGAATTTATAAAGAATGAATCTGGTTTTGCAACAGAAAATTTAAAGGTAATTGCACATCATTATAAGAATCTTGTAATGGATTATCAAGACCATACACAAGATAAAATCATGACTAAATACAATTCGTGTATAAAAGCAAAACAAGCTCATGATTATAATTATTTCAAAGCAGCCATCCTACATAAAGACAAACATAGTGCATACATGCCCTATCAATACCATCTCAGCCCTTGGCTGGAACTCCCTACCTCCCTTTTCTATTACAAATCATAAATTTATACAAAAATGCAACACTCCAACTGTTTCTAATTTCTAGGCATCAAATCTTATCGATAGGCTAAAATAATAAAAATAATATCTGTTTTATTGCCACAAAACCTGGAATATGTTGCAAGAGATCTCAAACTGCTCGGAATCCTTTGCCTAGAAATACCCTGTTGTATGTCATCACTGAATGCTCTAGATTATTAATCACCTGTTGATTTCATGCACCAAATCTAGAAATGCACAACATCTTGTAACGAACTAGCCACCTGTACCTTACATGTCTTCCAGCTTTGGAGGCATTGAAATCAATTTATAACTTTTGATGCCAAAAGCTATCTCCAACTCGCTTCTTTTATGCTAAAATCTAGATGGAATCTAACACTTGTATGTGTTCGCCCACTTCTCCACTCATTGTCCAATCGTTGTCCAAGCAATAGTATATATAACCTTCAAAAATAACTGCCCAGTCCAAAGATACAAAGCTTTTAAACTGGTTTCAAACAACTAATGGATGCTTGAGTGGATTCAAGCATTAGTCTTGGAAATGGTCTATGCTTGGTAGTAATTAATTCGTGATTTGTTGGTTCTTGAGATTTGATGATGACTCAACACAACAAATGGAAATTTTGTCAAACACTTGCGAGCTCTACATTCTTCAAGGTATAAACGAACATCATTGAAAGCTTGGCATATAACCTAAACGTTTTCATTACATTTCACAGCATTTAAATTTGCAGGCACTTAAAACTGATCTTTCCATATATCTCCCACATGCAGAAAGAATGATATAATGCTTTATATATCCAACAATTTTGATTATCCCTTGACGCATAGTAAACCCTATGGGATCTTTCCTTTGCGCTCTTGTGTAGATGCATTGGAAGAAAAAAAAATCTGATGTTTGAAATGAAGAGTTTTATGGGAAGATATGGGTTGTGATAGGAAAAGGACTTAAACACATGAAACGTAAATCTAGATTATGATTAGGAGATGGGCTTTAAAGCCTAATTTCTAATAATAAGGGTTGTAATTTTTAAATAATAAAAAGAATTAAAACCTTTTGAAATATTTGACTTAAAGGATTTTTGGGTATAAGGATTAAGCATTTAGAATAATAGACTAAGAGAATTCTGAATGTCAAAAGGTGAGGACAAACCAAGTTTGATAAGAAGAAAAGTTAACCAAGATGACATGGACATTCAGGGCTTTGGAGAAAATGTTGGTGATCTTTTAACTTCTGGCAGTGTCTTCTTTTTATTTTTGGATCAATGTGCTGCTGAAAACTAAAAATTTTGATACGGAAACTTCTGGTACCAACATCTGGCTCTAGCTGGGGATGGCATGCTCCCTGTGACCTGCCAAGGACAAGTAGACCAAGTTCCTTTCCATTTCATTGGGTTGGTATCTTCATTCCAAATCTCTGCTACTTAAAAAACTTGAAAACACATTGTTGGCTGAATCTTTAAACTAGTCTGCAAACTGAAATAATCCTCTCACAACAATCTGATCACATTGTACAAACTTAAGGAAATGCTTGAAGCATCAAGCTTATTTATCCACACTATCTGCACGAACCAAAACTACAACTTTGGTCAAGTAAAATCATGCTTCCAGTGAATCCATACAAGTATCTGAATACCTGATGAAACTCTTGATCTGTATATTAGAAAGATGAAGATAGATACAAAACTAAACATCTGTCTGTAAGTTTGATTTTCAAACTTATCATGAAATGAATATTGAAACCTTGAATCGATAAATTCCTTGATATAGTCTGCTACTAGGTCATACCACTTTCTCAGTTTTGAATCATCAAACTTGTCTTTATTCTCAGTCTTGATATCAAAAGATAGCTGAAAAGAGCTTTGAAAAGACAAACTCTGTATCTTGACCTCTAAAGCTTCAATCTCTTTCTCAATATATGCAGCAAATTCTTTTAAAAAGATGACTTTATATTCTGAGTTACATGAACTTGACTTTAAATAAGAAGACAAAAGGGAATAAAAATTTTCATTTATTTCCTCATGAGTGCTCATATAATTCCATTCCCTGAAATTTTTAATGGAAAGAGAATCTGCCCTAAACTCTGTCTTCTCCATCCATGTCTTCAGAAAGACAATCCAAAAATCTGTTAATGATCTAATTGACTTTACTGACAAATCTTCAACCCAAGTTTTACACTTTCCTTGTAATGAATCATAAATTAGTCTAGTAAAGACATCTTCATGTTTAACTCTAAGTAACTCCGTAAATTCACAGAAATTAGATATGTGTTTCATAGCTAAACTCAGATCTTCTCCATTGAATTTAGGACCATTTCTCAACAAATATTCATTTGAAGCAAGAAGATTCGGAAAACTAGGAAGTTCTACAAAATCTAGACATGCATATCTTGAAACAATAGAAGTCGGATTAGAAGTCTTCATTAGTCCAATGAAATCATCAGTTAATATTTGAAATATGGATCAGTAGAAGTTGGAGTCACCAAGTGAATAATTTGCAGCCACTATGTCACCATTCCTCATTCACCATCAAAGACTAGATATATCTGTTATCATTCTTCCCGGGGAAGATATATTCACTCCTATGTCCCCGGCAACGACGCCAGAAGATGTTATCACTAAAAGATGCACCTTGACTGCATAAGGAGCATGGCTAGTGAATCTTTAAAATTGGTTTAAAGGGTAACTGAGTTGATAGAGTGCTAGAGGTATAACAGTACAAAGCTCAAGCTGGGTTTAAAGATCAAACAACAGGAAATGTATCATTGTAAAAATATAGTAATAGAAACAAGCATGAATTTATAAAGAATGAATCTGGTTCTGCAACAAGAAATTTAAAGGTAATTTCACATCATTATAAGAATCTTGTAATGGATTATCAAGACCGCCCACAAGATAAAATCATAACTAGATACAATTCATGTATAAAAGCAAAACAAGCTCATGATTATAATCATTTCAAAGCAGCCATCCTACATAAAGAGAAACAGAGTGCATACATACCCTGCCGATACCATCTCAGCCCTTCGTTGGAACTCCCTACCTCCATTTTCTATTACAAATCATAAATTTATATAAAAATGCAACACTCCAACTGTTTCTAATTTCCAGGCATCAAATCTTATCGATAGGCTAAAATAATAAAAATAATCTTTGTTTTATTGCCACAAAATCTACAATATGTTGCAAGAGCTCTCAAACTGCTCGAAATCCTCTGCCTAGAAATACCCTGTTGTTTGTCATCACCAAATGCTCTGCATTATTAGTCACCTGTTGATTTCATGCACCAAATCTAGAAATGCATAGCATCTTGTAACGAACTAGCCACTTGTACCTTAGATGTCTTCCTGCTTTGGAGGGATTGAAATCAATTTATAACTTTTGATGCCAAAAGCTATCTCCAACTCGCTTATTTTATGCTAAAATCTAGATGGAATCTAACACTTGTATGTTGTTCGCTCACTTCTCCACTCATTGTCCAATCATTGTCCAAGCAATAGTATAGATAACCTTCAAAAATAACTTCCCAGTCCGAAGATACAAAGCTTTTAAACTAGTTTCAAACAACTAATGGATGCTTGAGTGGATTCAAGCATTAGTCTTGGAAATGGTCTATACTTGGCAGTAATTATTTCGCGATTTGTTGGTGCTTGAGATTTGGTGATGACTCAATGCAACACTTGGAAATTTTTTCAAACACCTACGAGCTCTACATTCTTCAAGGTATAAACGAACAACGTTGAAAGCTCGGCATATAACCTAAACGTTTTCATTACATTTCACATCATTTAAATTTGCAGGCACTTAAAAACTGATCTTTCCATATATCTCCTACATGCAAAAAGAATGATATAATGCTTTATATAGCCAACAATTTTGAATATCCTTGACGCATAGTAAACCCTATGGGCTCTTTCCTCTGCGCTCTTGTGTAGATGCATTGGAAGAAAAAAAAATATGACATTTGAAAGGCAGAGTTCTATGGGAAGATATGGGTTGTGATATGAAAAGGACTTTAAAAACATGAAATGTAAATCTGGATTTTGATTAGGAGATGGGCTTCAAAGCCTAATTTATAATAATAAAGGTTGTAATTTTTAAATAATAAAAATAATTAAAATCTTCTGAAATATTTGACTTTAAGGATTTTTGGGTATAAGGATTAGGCATTTAGAATAATAGACTAAGAGAATTCTGAATGTTAAAAGGTGAGGAAAAACCAAGTTTGATAGGAAGAAAAGTTAACCAAGATGACATGGACATTCAAGGCTTTGGAGAAAATGTTACTGAGCTTTTAACTTCTTGCAGTGCCTTCTTTTTATTTTTGGATCAATGCGCTGCTGAAAACTAAAAATTTTGATAGGGAAACTTTCGGTACCAACAATACCATTATCGAAACTTGCTTCCATATCCAGAAAACGCAGGTAAGACATTCGGAATTTGTATTATTGAAACATAGTTTAGAGATCGAGAATATTAAATTATGTACTCCGATTTCCTCACAGCAAATAAAATCTCATATAATTAAATCTATACTCCAATCCACTTAACATTTCAAGGGCAGGAAAATAGCAGGTATTTCTAACCAACCAAAAAAACGCAGGCAATAATGATCTAATAGACTGGAAATAACATGCATATTTTTAAGATCAGAATCCATGAAACTATTCAAAATTTAAGGGAGCTTTCATGCAGACGCACTAACCATTAATTTTTTCTTTGGAAACAATAGGCCTAGATCCCTTCAAACCCCAGGTCAAAGAAGTTCTAGATTTTGTCAATGGCACTTCGTTCGTTACTGCCATAGATGTATGATGCCAACGTTCTGTTAACACTGTGTGAATTGTTCTGCGGGGTCATATCTGGTCAGGTCTAGTTCGCGCCTCTTTTGATTCAAACGATGAAGCCACACACATGCCAGATACAGTTTGCAACACTTCTTGATTGGATTCTCAGAGATAGCTCGTTCCAAGAGTTTTTCCAACAACATCCCTTTCTCTCATGAAGCCCCAAGTAGGGCCATTATACTCTACATTTGAGTTCCCCTTAGATGGCCTCCATCAATCCACGATAAGCGAAACGACCGCGACATTTGAGACAGAGATCAAAAGTTGGCCCAAAACAACCCTATCTTCGACCATCCCCAATGCAAGGCCCTCCACGGCTGGTCTCTATTTTTCTCCCCTTTCGCAGAGATTGCAGGTGTCTAAAAATAGGGGAAAACAACACACCCCCTCCACCCGATGGTCGCCCCCGCTCAAAATGAAAATCCCTTCGTAAAAAGGGAAACTGATTTGACAAACTCTGACACAGTTGGTTCAACTGCGATTTCCAAGGGGTCTTCCCAATTTCCCCCTCTTCGGAAATTCAATGCCAACCACCGTTTTCCCCTCTTCGAAAATTCAATGCCCACCCCCATCTGTTGAGGATTAGATCCCTCTAAAAAGATCGCCACATCCAATCTCTCCTCAAAGTACTGAGTGGAGGTAGTAACTACCTTCAACAATCTTAAATCAAAATACTTAAACACATAACTTGTCTTGTGTGGGTCATAACAAATTCCCCAAATCTCGAGTTCTCATTTAGAAAGTAACTATTTTTTTAGGATCTTCATTTAATAGGTTGAGCCTCCTCAATGATTATCATATGATTATGCCTTTTATAAATATATATATGTGATTATCATATGATTATGCCTTTTATAAATATATATATGTTATGTATACCCATCTATATATATTATCAGGTTTCCTTTTATATAATGTATACATAAATATAGGTGTGATTTCATTACTATATATATGTGTGTTCTACTCAATGATTATCATATCATTTTGCCTTTTATAAATATATATGTTATGTATACCCATCTCTCTCTATATATTATCAGGTTTCCTTATATATATATATATAAACAAAAGTGTAATTTCATTACTATATGTGTTCTATGTAATAGCCCGTGTATATATACATTATTGCACGAAAGGATATATATATATGATAATATTGACCTTCTATTTTGGAACAAAAATTGGATTTACAGGGTATAGTAAATATATATATGAACGAAGATGTAATGAGTTGTTTGGGCATTTGACTATGAAAGTCACTTTTTCTATTTTATTCATATATATCTAAAGAAAACATTGTCCTTAATAATAATGATTTTTCTCTACTTAAACTTCTTTTCCTTCTAGCCCCAATTATTTGATAATAATGTAAAAATCCTCTTTATGTGTAGAATATGATCTATCAGTGGAAATGGATTATCTTGTCTTTAGGATTCATAAATATCAAGGTGATATCTAGACTATATTAACTGGATTTCAATATTTCACAAGCTTATTTGCTTTCCCCTGGTGGATTCGTCCCCTCTCATCGTTTTAGTCGTGTGCGCTTTCAGTCTCCTAGCATTTTAAATTTCATCATAACTTGATGAGTCTAGGGTTGAACTTGATGAGTCTAGGGTTGGTACTTACATTTCTTTTTACCTACACTTTGTCATTTCCGGACGCGTATTGAGGGGATGCTACATATGGAAGGAGTTTTCAATGGAAGAATGATCACCCAGAAACAATCAGACCAATTAAAACAATATTAAAAATTCAGTCAACCGACAAAAATGACACCGACCGAATGACGGTAGTAGACTTTCCAGCAACATTTTCACAGTTCAAAGAAGGAAGTCGACAGATTAATGAAAGTAAAGCACCATAATGGATGGATGAAAAAGTAAAAACTAAATAAATTGATATTTCTAACTATAATACACCGAAAATGGAAAAAAATGGTGATTACTGGAGTGAAGAACAAACCACAGAGATCGTGGACTTATTAAAATAATTTCAATATGTATTTGCACATGACTACAAACAATTAAAATGATTAGTAGTAGAAATGGGTGAGATGAAGATAGACACCAAACTTGATGCCTGACCTGTCAAGAAAAGACCTTATAAGTTAGCTCATAAATATAAAGAAATAGCAAAAAAGAGATCGATAATATGCTAACAGCCGGAAGAATTTACCCCATCGACCAGTCCGAATGGGCAAGCCCAATGGTCGTTCAACCGAAAAAGCATGACCCAACAAAACTATAAATCTGTGTCGATTTTCATGAATTAAACAAGGTTACCTTAACAGATCCATTCCCGACCCCATACGCTGATGAAATCCTAAACAAAGTCACAGGAAATGAATGCTATTCATTTACAGATGTGTTCTCAGGATATAATCAGGTGCCAATAGCCAAAGAAGATCAGAAAAAGACAACCTTTGTATGTGAATTTGGTTCATTTTCCTACAGAGTCATGCCATTTGGTCTTAAAAATGCACCTGCAGTATTCTCAAGAATAGTTGTAAAAAAAATTCAAGAATACATCTACAAAACAATGGCAGTGTACTTCGATGGTTGAAGGATATATTCTATGTTAAAAGATCACTGTAAATGGTTAAGGCTTATGCTGGAACGCTGTCGACAGATCCAGTTATCTCTTAATATAAAGAAATGTATCTTATTAAACCCTATAAGTATTATGCTAGGACATATCGTAGGCAACGAAGGTATCAAATTCGACTTTTCAAAGATAAAAATTATCCTCGATTTAAAACTACCAGTGAACCCAAAATAGGTCAGAGTACTACTAGGACATACAGGGTACTATAGAAAATTAATTCGGTACTACTCTAATATGACATACCCTCTGGAAGAACTATTAAGAGAAGATCAAGAGTTTAACTGGACCGAAGAATGTGATACATCCTTCGACACATTAAAAACAAAATTAGTCAAATCATCCATTCTTCGATTTCTGAACTAGCCGATCAAATTTCATGTGCACATTGATGCCTTAGTATTAGAAATAGGAGCAATTCTAACACAACTAGGTGAAGATGGCATGGATTATCCAATCATCTACAGTAGTAGAAAATTAAACAAAGCTGAATGCAACTACTCCACGATAGAGAGGGAGGCATTAGGTATGGTCTTTTCTCTTCAAAAATATTGACATTACCTATTAGCTAATCCCTTTA
Source organism: Pseudotsuga menziesii (assembly GCA_001517045.1). Taxonomy (NCBI): domain Eukaryota; kingdom Viridiplantae; phylum Streptophyta; class Pinopsida; order Pinales; family Pinaceae; genus Pseudotsuga; species Pseudotsuga menziesii. The sequence goes on along the minus strand of LPNX011034854.1, from coordinate 94,562 downwards.
TATTCTATACAGATCATTAAGCATTAAAATACCTTGTCAATAAACCTTTGCACCATGGGAGAACCTGTCGATTATTACTATTTCTAGAATTTGAATTCGAAGTTGTAGTTTGACTAGGACGGTTGAATGTTGGTACCAACCACTTGTAGAGAATTGACACAGGGGAGGAACCGACAAGAATTGAAGATGATCTGCCAGATGCACACTTATTCTGAATAAAAGTTGTTTTGACAGAATTAGAGGAAATAACGCAATTTCTAGAGAATGAACGAGCACCAGAAGGCATGAACACTAAGAAAAAACAAATTCTAGCCATGAAAGCCGCACCATACACCATAATCAATCGATTCCTATAAAAAATGGGCTTAAACGAAGTACTCCGTCGATGTGTGTTAGAACATGAACGAGAATACCTTATGCATGAAGCACACTATGGACCAATAGGAGGACACTTTTAGTCGGATACAAATGCAAAGAAAATCCAATAATCAGGACTATGGTGGCCAACGCTATACAAATATTGTAAAATGTTTGTGAGAAAATGTGATCACTGCCAATGACTAGGTCGACCACTACCTAGTACAGAGATGCCTTTAATATCAGTAAACCCAAGCCTCACATTTGAAATCTGGGATATCGACTTTATAGGTCCATTTCTAGTACCAGTAAAAAGGATAGGTGTAAGGTATATCATAACAATAGTTGAATATGTTACTAAATGGGTAGAATCAGAACCCTTCAACACCTGTTCTAGCAAGGTAGATACTAAGTTCATATATGAAAACATTGTCACTAGGTTTGGATTCCCTAACCTTAATTAGTGACCAAGGCTCACACTTCATCCATCATGTCCCCTCCCCTCTAACCGCGGAGACGACATGACCAACACCGCGGAACAAAAAAATCTATCCCCATGAACATGTTAATTTAAAAATGCATTGAATAATGAAGCATACAAAGATGAAAACCCCTAATCATCATTAAGTAAACAACATAAGAAATCATGTACATTCAACACATTTGAACATTGTTCATATTGTCATCCGTAAAACAATTACATTTGTAGGAGTTAGAAAGCACAATAATACTTATCTTGAGTTGAAGCTTGATGCCTCTCACAACCAACTATGTCACTGCATCATTCCACCCAACCATAGGCCAGTGTGCTCATTAATATCTCAGCAACGCTACCACCCTCGAGCCGGGCATGATTCCACAAGGAATAAGGGAACAACAAGATTAGATGCAACCAAACCACACACCCATAGTCAAGCCAACACATAGTTGGGTTTTACAGACTACGTGGGGGAAATAAACCAATAATTTGGAAGTTCCTTAGACTTACTCATCCAAGCCAACCAATCACATCCCAACTCATTCACCCATCTAATAGCTAGGTTCCCTGGACTTACTCAACCAAGCAAACCAATTAACATATGGGTTTCTTGGACTTAGTCAGCCAAGCCAACACAGGGATGCACATAACCACAAAATGCACATGCAGGGCATGAAAGGAAATGTTTTTCAACCAAATAAAATTGGTGACAGGGAAAACAACCCTCTGAAGGCAAACACGATTTCACAAATCACCCACGGGCATTTCAAGGGAAAAAGCGACCACCATAAATCCCCCAAATCGCAGATTCAAACTCAGAAAACGTTTATCGGCAACATGGGGGGAAAAAAACCACCACAAAATTCCAAATCAGGAAGACTTGGCTCCGTAACCACTGAGCAACCGAAATTGAAGAATTTTGTGCATGGAAAAATGAGGAAAAACACCCAGCAAACTCATCCGCGTGAGAAGAGGGAAAAACATCCCCTTAAACCCCCAAAATCATGGGTCTCTTCTCCCATCCATTGAACACAACAAAATCAAGTTTCTCAGCCATGGCAACGAGATTTAACTGCATAAATTGTAAGGGAAGGAGCTCAGTAAGCTTCACCTTCGTGAGAGTACCCAACCCACATGGAAATGGTGAAAAATGAAAGGGTGTGGGTGAGTAATAGCTTGGGCATGATTTTCCTAGCATTTACTCACCCAACAAGTCAAATACACACTTTTCCAAAATGGGTGGCTCCCCAAATTCGAATTTGACTCCCATACTCTTCCCATCCCCATGAATTAATTTCTCAACCACTTCCTAAATGACTGGGCACAAAAGAAAAAAAAGGGTAGTTGATAGCTTTATGGGTTTTCCCCTTGACATTTGTCTTTTCTCCATTGGCCCAAAGGTTTAAATGGTCCCCCCCCCTCTATTCTTATGAGATCATTCCCATTCTCTTCAATGGTTGCATTGACATAGTCGGCTGTGGTATATTTTATTAATTGTATAGCTACATGATGTAAAATTATAATGTGCCTAGCTTAGCACTAAACACCATCGACATCTAATTTACTTGCCGAAATACAACATGCTAAATCGATGGTGGGGATTTTGCCTTGAGCTCCACACCACGATTAAATATAATATTTACATCATATACTTTAAGTGCAAACGGGGTCAAAACCGGGTTGTTACATCATCAATAAAACAATTACAGCATTGATCACAGAACAATTCAAAATCGACCATCAACGAAGCACAACAAATGACCCTCAGCTGAATGGCGCGATAGAAGCATTTAACAAAACATTGAAAAAAGGATTAACAAAAAATTTCAATACTAATAAAGATGACTAGGATGAGAAAATCCATGCGGTATTATGGGCGTACAGAACAGGATATAAACGATCGACCAACCAAACGCCCTTTTGACTAGTCTACAGCCAAGAATTATTCTTTCCTTTACATTTTCGATAGCAAACGCTGGTAATTGCTGAAATCTTACATATTAATGCTGAAGAAGCAAGAAAGGATCGACTAATGTAATTAACCAAACTAGAGAAACAATGACTAATCGCTATACAACATCAAGAAATTCATAAACAACAATAAAAGGCTTGGAACGACCGAAATATCAAAAACATGAATCTGTTGATCGGAGACTTTGCATTACTATACAATAGTTGGGTAAAAGGGAAACCTAAAAATCTACACACAGAATGGATGGGACCATATATTATCGAAGAGGTCAATGGATCGACTCGACTAAGAACATTACAGGGCACAGTATTTCGAAAGTTGGTAAACAGTGCCCCACTAAAATGATCCCTAAATAAAAATAAATAAAAAAATAAAAAATAAACGGTTCTGTAACTATTACAAAAAACTATAAAAAGAATAAAACTTAAAAACCCAAACAAAAATCAAACAAAATGAACCTCAACAAGCGTAGTAGAACATTCGATAATAATCGACATTTCTATCGACCATACCACAGATCGACCATACCTTCATCATTGACAAGAGGACCAAAATGTCAAATCAACCCATCATGACTATAGTTAGAGGGAGCACCAAAACCAGAACGTATTAAATCAGCCTTCATTATAGTGTCCTTCACCATCAAATCCGCCATTAATAATACCATTGACAAGTTCACCATCCACTCTGCCTATAAATACTATGCCAGTTGAAAATCACTTACCGTTTTATTAAGATCTAGAGAAAGAAAATTACTAGACCTCTTTGAGCAAACCAACTACCAAGAAAGTCGAACAGACAACTGAAAAAATGGCCCCAAAACAAACTAGAGCCACAAAAGCCAAAATAAAAGAGCTGGAATCCGCTGTAAACCCACTAGTAAAATGATTAAAGAATATAAAAAATGCAAAAGTGCAGGAAAGCTCGTGGGGGAAATACTGGACAGGAATCAAAGAATGGGCTTATTGGGGTCAATAAAAAATGACAGAGGAAGCACAGAAGGTAAATAATAGCACCATTATGAACTTCATCAATGCTTCGCTCATGGCAAGTTTTGGAGGGAAAAAAGAAACCATTTTTAAATTCCTAATCGACCGATACCACAATGGGAAGTTTTACTTTGACACACCAGTGTAAATTTCAGCTGAAACCATCTACAAGTTCATAGGACTATCCAACAAAGGTGACCCTATCCCTGTAGGCATCAAGGAAGGGTTAGTAAAAAAACTAATGGGAATAACGACCGAAAAGAATTCAATGGGGCTGATAATAGGGCAAGTCCAGGCTACTACATCCAAAATGGTGGCTAAAATTGTGTCTGCCGGCCTAACTGTTATAGGACGCGGCTGTGATTTGAAGCTCAACATGTTGGAAGTAGTCAACCGCATAGCAAGCACAAGAAAGATATACCATTGGGCGCAATACATGGCCAACATACTCAAGTCTATATGCGAGAAGTGCTAGGAATTAGGTACAATGATCACTTCTAATATGGATAACAATGTACCACTTATGTCCAGCTAGGCATAAAGACTTCTCAGAACCGACCAGGTTTCATATGTGGCATTTCAAGCCGTTCTTGATAGATAGAACCCCTTTGGAACAGGAAGAAAACAAAGTATTCCTAGAGCAATGGTTCCAAAACCTAAAAGTTCGAACAGCCAGATGGAGGGTGCCTCAAAACATATGAAGATGTCTGCCCCTCATAGCACACATCCAACTGGAATTAGACCACATGGCAGTATAGCACAAGCAACGGTCTACAACAAAGGAAAAACCACTCGACTACTATCCAACAGTCAAGGAAATCTTTACATAGTTGGCAAGACAAACCAAAACCAACATCCCCATACCAGAAGCTGCAAAAGTAAGCAATCAAGCTATTATAGAGCCACTAACTGATTAGGAGAAGGAGGAAGACTATAAAGTCAATCTTCATATCAGTACTTTCACCTCAAGAGACAGTCCGACAGAGGGACATAAACCCCTCCAAATTGAAAGTGCACCGACTGAACATCAGGTGGTTGTACCAACAGAACAAAGCATCATCCTGACTCATCAACAGGAGGGAGGAGAAGATATGATAGAGGAATATATTGAATTATATAATCCAGAGTATGCTATGACAAAATAAAATTTAAGAAAAATAGCAAAGGAAATAGTAGCCTCAAGGAAAAAGAAAACAAATCAGGAAAAAGGGAAGGGGAAGTGTAAGCTTATTCTATCAGAGTAAGAATATGAAGAAGAACTACTAGCTACTATTGTCGACATCATAAAAGATGCTGCAACAAACAAAGTATCATTTGAAACACAATTCAAGCAGTTCATCGACTCAGGAGAAAAACAAGGTAGACCAAAGAGTGTAAGAATTGCTACCCCACCTGTCGTAAATCCTATTGACTTAACTCCATATTCCTCAAGACCATCCCTGTTAGAATAACACAAGAATCAACCCCGACCATATCACCAGGATATAATGAGTTAATCCCTGAAACCCTTAAGGAAAGGATAGATAAAGATGTTGAACTTCAGCAATTTATCAATGACTTACCAAATCTCTTCCTCAAATCCCAACAAATCAATACCACCCACAAACTTGTCGAGTCAAGCTCTACCCGAAAAATCCTCACTCCACAAATCACCCAAGTCTCATCACCACCAACAATCATAGGAATCATCAAATCTTCATACATTCGCAACCCCGACCCGAATTCCACCGTAGTTGCAACCCACACTTCATCATTCACACCAACATTACAAAACCGACCAGTCAATGTGGAAGAAAGGGGAGCACTTTCCCTAGATCCTGAAATCGACGACCTCATGGAAGAGGAAGGAATTGAAAACCATGTCAACCCTCAAATAGAAGTCAAATGTTCCATACCAACACAACTTTCCACCACCCCCATAACCCCAAACCATTCACCGTCACCACCACCAGAACTAGAGCCTCAGCACAACCCATAACCTCCATGCTCACCACTAGTAGAAGCACAAACAACCACAAACCCCACCCTAGAAACAAAACAAATTAATCCTACCACAGTAGGAGTCTAGTCGATTGAGAATCCACCGACTGAAGAACAACAGACTCCATAGCAGCAAGTAAGATCAGTACCGACAAGATCAGAAGTGGTCCACAAGTCAAAGCATAAGAGCAAGAGGAAAGAAAAGAAGAAAAAAGAAGAACAATAGAAACAAGAAACACTAACAATTTTCTACCTTCATCAACTTGGATCAACTACTGCAGTCGAAACACCAAAGCAAAGAGATGGAGAGCTGGATAGACTCCTGGAAGCAGTAACTAAAGAAGCATCAAACAGAAATCGAACAAAGAAAGAAAGAATTGAAAAGATGAAAGCAGAACAAATCAAATTCCTGACTAAATGCAGGACTTTGACACAAATAGTGATACCAGGAATGGCAGAAACCGACAACAACAAACCATTGGAAAAAGCATACCAATTGTTTGAAAGTGTCGTGTCGAACCTGCAGATTAAGAAAGACGAGCATAAGGAAGAAACTTCTATGCTACTAAGACAATAGTACACATCATTTTTTGAAGCACACAAGGTACTGCGGGACCACTTGGAAGAGTCTGTTACTACATAAGAAGTTCTATGGAGCTTGTACACCTACTACAGACAAGTATTCCAGCAGACTCGACAAACCAGTGAGCACATCCAGAATTTAGAAAAGAAACAAGGTTTGGACGATAGCATGAGAACAAAAATACATGACTAGATCATATTAGAGACAACAAGGTTATAAAATCTAGAAAAGCAATCACATTAGTGGAATACCTAGGCACTCCCAAGCATCAACACACTTAACAAGATCTTCCCATAGATGAGAAGATTTCTAGATATAGCAGATGAAAAAGCTTAGTCGCTGGGACCAGACCTGGAAAACATTACAGAATGTTCAATTCAAGAGAATATGTTGACTTTGTCAAGCCTCACCACCTTGACCATCGATATCCATAACGCTCTATGCTGTTGGAAAAAGTTTCAACACCAACTGGCCATCAAAGAAGAAGTTATTGTAGAAGTATGTGTGTATAAACGACTGTCCATTCATCTACACAGTCCATGAAGACAAAGAAAATGCAGTAAGTATTTTAGACAGAATAATTTTTGAAATACCCTCCTTATTTCTTTAGGATGAAGAAAGATTTTGTTCCTGGGGGATATGTTGAAGGAGCTAGTCAGTGATCCAACTAGTTGGGTTAACTGACTAATTGGAGATTAGGTCGGCCTCCAAAGGTCATGTCGGTTGACCGAACCGACAACTAGTTACTCATAACTGTTTTGTAAATCATATATAATAGGATGTTGAGCCAGTGAAGAACTCGGTTCAGTTTTGTATATGTATATACCCTCATGTGATGATATAATATAATCTGTTATTCCATTACCTGTTCTTGTCTCCTGTCTTTGTATGTTTATATGATTCTTTATGTGTATTATTGGTAACCTTATGTGATCTATGAGATTACAACATATTTTAGCAATACTCCCCTAGTTGTAGCCATTTAGTCCTTGTCCTCTATTGTCCCGATACATAATTTCTCAGATACCCCTCAATCCATTTTTTGGCAATCTCTGTATGCCCGTCGCTTTGAGGATGATAAATTGTACTTGTACTGAGTTCTGTCCCCACTAATATGAACAAATCCTTCTAGAAAGAACTGGTGAATTTACTGTCACGATCACTCACAATGGTTTTGGGTAGCCCATGGAGTTTGAAAACCTCTCTGAAAAATAAGTCGTCTCCCTGTGATGTTGAATAATCAAAAGAAATAGCAAAGAAGTGAGAAAATTTGGTAAACCAATCTACTACCACATATAAGCAGTCTTGTCCCTACACGTTGGGTAAACCTGTAATGAAGTCCATCGAGATGCTTTCCCATTTCTCCTCCAGTATTAGTAAGCGCTAAAGTAACCCTACCAAATGAGTGTGTTCAATTTATTCTGTTGGAATATATTGCATTCCTAAACATGTTGTATTACATCCTCCTTGAGTCCTTTGCATGAGAACCTCTCTCTGATCCGTCTGTAAGTTTTAAAGAACCCTTGATGCTTTTACAATGGTGAATCATGCGAGGACTATATAATCTTCTTCTTTAAAGATGACTGTGGAATGAGGTATATTTTTCTCTTGTAATAGATGATGTCGTTAATTACCCTGTACTTGTCATCCTGCATCTACCCATCTAGTCATTCCAAAGCATATTTGTCTTTGGAATATTCTACCAAGAGAAGAGGCCTCCAATCAGTAGATATACTCATGAGTGACAATGAGGCGGGTATCCTTAATAAAGAATCAACTATCCTTGTAACATATTATATTTCAAAGTCGTATTCCTGTACCTTGCTGACCCATTTTTGCTAACACTCGTTCAACTCTTTCTGCTCCAAGAATTATTTAAGGTTGTTGTGATCTATCTTAATTTTAATCCTGTTTCCCACTAAATACTGTCTCAATTTTTTAAGGAATGTAGGGTTGCTAGCACCTCCTTATAATATATAGAGTAGTGATGCTCATAATCTTTAATCTTCCTACTTTAAAATGCAATCGGATGATGGTTTTGCATCAATACTACCCCTAGTCCCTCTCCTGAAGCATCATACTCAACTATGAATGGTTGTGAAAAATCTGGTAGTGCCAACAATAGAAAATAACTCATGATTGTCTTACTTCGACAACTTTTACTTCGACCAAGTTTTGAATCCGAATAACTTACTCGAACGAGCCAGTTTTAGTTGAACTTTTACAAAGGAGATCTCTTAGTCTAAAGACTCATAAAATGAAAATCACTTTTCACCGACCGGTAACTCGGAGTAAAATTAGACACAACAATAATTCGATAGATTTACAAAATCATATAACCATTCAGGAAGACTTTTTTCAACCACTCTGTCGTAAAACTAAATTTTACTCGATGAAATGTTTATGGATTATATGTTTCTTTCACATGAGCTATAAATGTAAACAACATTTACTCAAGTAATTCTAGAGAGAATGTGCAGCTAAATAAAACATGCATTTAACTGTAACAATATATTTATACAACTCGTCGGGATATACCAGAGAACTATTTGTTGTAAATACAAACTTGGAAATTTACAAGGATGTTTCACAATTTGCCTAGCTTCGGCGCTTGACACCTTCAAACACACAGAAGCTTGAGCTTCGACTCTATTCTCTCAAAATTCTCTCTTTGATTTACAATCTTCTTCTTCTATATATAGGAAAACTAAAATTTTCTTTTTCATGAATCCACTGACTTAACATTAAATACTGTAATAACTATCTACCTAAAAAATTAGATTTAGAAAATTAATTCGACTAGTTTATATATGAGAGACATGAACTCTTCATCTTGTCAAGTTATCTGACAAAAACTGAACTGATACAGAATATGGTAGAGTTGACTGGGATTTGATACGAATCAATGAGTAATTAATATTTCCAACATTCAATCCAATAAGCTGATCCAAGTAGCTCAATCAATTAGCATAGGATCCCATGAACAAACACTGGCCCAGCTATGACCTTACAGTTATCGACTTTCAAAAATTATTGTTATGGTGGGTTATTCCCTCCTAGCTATGGAATTGCAAGATATTTCAGATCACATAATATTAGCAAATATGTTTTCTTTGAAGACAGAGGGACACAAAAATATATTTATTCTTTTTTTTTTCAGTAAAGGACACTTATAAACCAAAGCTCACGGGGCTTGACCCCTAAACCCAAAGGGAGAAATGTGTGTTAAAGTATTGTAACTTCGGAAGATATTATATTGTACTTTTGTTGTATTCTCCTTTGCATATGTTATTTCTCCATTCGGAGATGTCCTTGATGTAATTGGTCATGTAAAAGTCATGAGGTAAACCCTCCCTTGTAAGTCGGGGAAATGATAGCCATACAAGTAATAGATAAAATGTGTTTTGAGTCTTCCAAGGTAGATCGACCCTAATTAGGGAACTTGGCCGACCTAGTTATTTATTTGAGGCACTCACCTAATGAATATAAATAGGTGAGGTGCCTCTCTCATTCTCACAGATTTTACACTCAAGTATTGTATTGGAGAGAGAGAGAGAGAGAGAGAGAAAGAGAGAGTCTACTGTGGAAGCTCAACAACTATTCTTGTTGATGGGGTTTTACACTGTCTTGGTCGAATTATATACTAAGGAAGTTGTGCGGGTTTTTCTCCCTAGTGGTTTCCCCGAGGAAAAACTTTGTGTTCTCTTGTGTTGCTGCATTTGTCTTTCTTTCAGTGATCCTTTGATTATGGTTATGATGCTAAATGTTTTAGATCTTGTATAACCATTAAAAATCTAACATGGTATCAAAGCCACCCTGAAATAAGTATTTTTGCAGCCAAAATAGTGCTACAACTACATCTATTGAAGATTATGATTTCATGCTTTAAAAACCTAAAAGACTAAAAATAGTCATTTTGGGACATTCACTATATCTCTATATTGGATCCAAAACTTTTATAGGATGAAGATAAATTAGTTATGTACCCTTTGTAAAATTTTCAGCCTCATATTCGCTATAATATAGGAGATGTGATTCCTCCAACTTAGGGTTTCGACCTCTTCCAGAATTTAACCTTAAACAGGTGACCTAGGGAGAACCACTATATCTTGACTCAAGAAGGTCCAAATTAAATTTCTGAAGATGTTCCAGATATGGAATAGACTTTAGTTTCTTTGGTAAAATTTTCAGACACCGAAGTTGAAACAGTGACATGTGGAAGTCCATACAAGTTTGTTATGCAGAATAGTCTTGAAATAAGTCACCTTGGTAAACATCACATAAGTCCCACCCAGTGAATCCAATTCTTCTCTAACTTGTGGGGTTGGAAGGAAGATAGAAAATTCTACCTCAGATGAAGTTTCAGAGCTTGAAGAATAAAAAATTGGGAGCTATAGTAGAAACAAGATCAGTAATTTATGCAGAAGAAACCAGAGAAAAACTAGGGCTTCCTGCTCTGGGCACTTCCCTCCACCTATCAATTGAAGAAGGAGGACCATAAAATTCTCCCTAGGAGGGTCCATCTCTCTGTGTAATAATTTTCTCTTTCTGTGGAATTTCACTTTTTGACCTCACATTGTTGCTAGAGAAAACTAGGCCATCAGATATTTTGCAGTTCTATCGACAATTTTGGGAAAATAAGTATGCTGCTCAGCTTGCCTTGAGGAGGCACATAGTTCTATCCAATTAGATATAAAAGATACCTAAGTTGAAAAATCAGGGTTTCTATATCAAAACCTAGGCCCACTATAAGAAACTTTTCAAAATATCCTTCAAGAAAGCATCAAGTTGGAGCATTCTCACTGGCAAGTTCTGTCCTCTCTATTTCCATTTGAGGTTGTCATTTTTATCATGATGGAAAGCAATGCCAAGCTTGAGGATAAGATTGAAAAATTTGAGAACTTCTAATAATATAATTATAGAGTTCTTATCATACTTGAAGAAGAATTCCATGAAGAACTATGTCAAAGAAGAAGATGTAGATCCAGACAGAGATGAGGTCAAAGCAAAGCAAAAGAAGGACCTAGTCAAAGAAAAGATGAGTATTTCCATATCCATTGGATCTCTCATGTATCATCATTGACGAATCCCAAGGATATGTTCGATGCAATGAACAACATGTACAAATATGATCATGAGAACTTAACTCAAGAGTGTGAAGGTGCAATGTCAGAAAACATTCAATGATTACTTCGCAAGAAGATCTCATCTCAAGGAGCAATTAGGAGCTGTCGAAGACAATGTCAAACAAGTAGAAGCGTAAATTACAACTTTGAATGGTCTTCCAAAATTCAATCAAGATATTTGTTCTAGTAGGAAGATCACATATGGAGAAATGCACGATTGATTGAAGAAGAGATGGAAATCAAGCCCAAAAAACTCAGGCCAATAAGAGAAAGAACAATAAGGAATAACATTCCTTCCAAGAATAGAAGGACATCTCAGAACTCAATAGTTCAGTTGTGATGAAAAAGGAAACTTTGCGAAAGAATGTCCCAATAAGGAAGAATGGAAGGATGATATGTTCTAGAAGTACGAGTCGATCATACAGAATGACGTTTGGATATGAGCTCAAGACATGAAGGGGTTTTTTATGAAGTAGATCTATAAGATCGAGTATACCATCGATCGAAGTATCAATAGATATGAAGTAAGGTTCATGGTTTCTATCAACAAAGAGAGTCAACTATGGCAAGGCACTGCTCTAGGAACTAGACACACCTCCAGTAATGGATATTACACTAAAAAAATGGTGTAATCAAAGTAGAAGAACAAATCAAAATACCTGTATGGTTTGAGACTCTCTATAGAGAACGACTCATGCAAAGAAGGATTTGTACAAGATCAATGGGAACCCATGGGATAACACATACAATCACAAGAGAAACTATAGGATCAACTGGATTTATGGAGATCCCAACCTTTACTACAATGTTGAAGATAGAATCCCATAAAGGACAAGAGAAAACTTGCAATAAAGTTCAAGATGAAGGATCTTGATGTCTAGTGACCTCGACAAGTGACATAGATGGATACAAAGAAGGATAAAAACAAAGGAGGCTACTTGTCACCCCAATGTCCTAATATAGATGCAGAGGGAGGATGGTGCTCCACCTCAGAGGGAGTGACTATGGTAGATCTCAAAAGTTCGAGAATCTTGACATGATTCTTGGTATTAGAGGTATGATGAAATCCATAAGACATTTTACTTATCCATGTAAAATATGCATAGAAAATGGTGTGGTACATAAAGGGTAATGCAAAGGTATGATTGAGGTGGTAGTACTACATACTCCAACATATTGCAGAAAGTGGATTGTTTCTCTCAATACATCCAAGAATGAATATATTACAAAGATGAGGAGAAAGCAAGTAAAGATTCCTCAAGTAATGAGGAATGTGATTCAGAAGAATTATACTGATGAAGATGAAGATGATATTCTTATCCATTTCATAATTGTATAAGAAGGGATGCACTGGTAGTACACATAGACACAGTCCTATGTGATATATGGTGTAAGAAGACTTACTCAGTATTTTCGATCATGAACAAGATAGGAACAGGTCCTGAGAATCAGACTATGAAGTTGAACACATTTGGCAAAGGCTCCAGTAATTCATGAAGACAAAGATCAATATGGAGTCTACCAAACAAGTAAAGATAAGTATTTGAATTGTCATTTTCTATATATATAGTTGTTTAAGATGTGTACATAGATATGTTTCGAGATTCAGGAAATGTATTATGCATATTAGAATATTTGTAGTATACTAATAATATGTAGGTGATGGGTAAGTGGCTTATGTTATTGTGCAACATTCCATTTCTACTTATGAAATAATATCTCGACAAGATGGAAGACATATAGAAAGTTACCAGATATAGATGATTGATGCATTAGAAGAAATAGTTGCATGATTATATGACATATATATTTATGTCATGTTATGAAATATTTATAATCATACAATTGTATTTTGAATTGTAGGAAGGATTGTATGCAATCGCCCACAAAATAAGAATGATGCAAGTTGTGAATGTACGATACCATTGCGGATGTACAAGAGAAGAATGATGCAGTTACAGATGCAGAAAATAAGAATGATGCAAGTTGTAAATTTATGATGTAGTTGCAGATGTACATAAAGAGAAAGTGAAAGAACAATTTGTAGAAAGGAGATGTAAATCTCAAGTATGTTCCTACAAAGGAACAAGTGGAAAATGTGTTGAGTAAGCTTCTGGCTTGTGCAAAGTTTGAATACTTTCGAGACAAGTCGGGTGTAGTTCGAAAGGACCTCTCTCGAAAGAGGGAGTGATGGTAGATGGAAGAAGGATGCGGTGGTGAGTAGCTTAGCCTAGAGTAGGGTAAGTATGTCTAGGATTGTTTCGCTCAAAAGGGTTATTCAGATGAGGCCTATTGATCCTAGGGGGATTAGTATTTCTGGATAGATCAGTTTAACCCAAGTGGGTTTGTAATCTAGGACAAATATTTTTGGTCCCCGGGAAGATCCATCTGTCTAACTAGGCTTCTTGGCTCAAAAGGGTTAGTAAGTTGGAAAAAATTCCCAGATGGATCTACTAGAGAACTCACTAGGATGCTTCTCCAAGATAGTTAGAGGCCAGGATGGTTTTTACAGTATTTCTATACTATTGATTCTTGAGATGATTGCTTCAATATTATTAGACTGATCACTATTGAGATGATTGGTTCAACATTGTTGTGTTGACTGTTGAAATGGTTGATTCATTATTGTTATACTAATGATTGTTGAGATGGTTGCTTCAGTATTGTTATAATCATGATTGATGAGATGTGTGCTTCAATATTGTTATACCAATAGTTGAGATGATAGTTTCAGTGTTGTTAGACTAATTGTTGAGATGATTGTTTCAGTGTTATGAAACTGATGATGGTTAATTGTTGAGATGTGTGGCTTAGTATTGTTATTCTTATGATAGTTGAGATGATAGTTTCAATATTATTATATTGATGATTTTTGAGATAGCTTTAGTGTCGTTACACTGATTATTGATGATATTTGTTGATATGTTTGATTGAGATGGTTTCAGTGTTGCTACACTGATGATTGGTGATTGTTGAGATGTTCCTAGTGTTGTCACACTGATGATTATTAAGATGATTGCTGAGATAGTTTCAGTATTCCTATATTGATGTAGCAAGTTCAGTATTCTCATACTGATGATTGTTGATTGTTGATAGTTTCAGTACTCTTATACTGATGTAGCAGGTTTAGTACATAAAGAGAAAGTGAAAGAACTGCATAAATTGTAAGGGAAGGAGCTCAGTAAGCTTCACCTTCATGAGAGTGCCCAACCTACATGGAAATGGTGAAAAATGAAAGGGTGTGGGTGAGTAATAGCTTGGGCATTATTTTCCTAGCATTTACTTTCCCAACAAGTCAAATACACACTTTTCCAAAATGGGTGGCTCCCCAAATTCGAATTTGACTCCCATACTCTTCCCATCCCCATGAATTAATTTCTCAATCACCTCCTAAATGACTAGGCACAAAAGACAAAAAGGGTAGTTGATAGCTTTATGGGTTTTCCCCTTGACATTTGGATTTTCTCCATTGGCCCAAAGGTTTAAATGGTTCCCCCCCTCCCCCTTATCCTTGTGAGATCATGCCCCTTCTCTTCAACAGTTGCATTGACATAACAGCTGTGGTATATTTTATTAATTGCATAGTTACATGATGTAAAATTATAATGTGCCTATCTTAGCACAAAACAACATCGGCATCTAATTTACTTGCCGAAATACAACATGCTAAATCGATGGCGCGGATTTTTCCTTGAGCTCTACACCACAATTAAATATAATATTTACATCATATAATTTAAGTGCAAATGGGGTCAAAACTAGGGTGCTACATCATCAATAAAACAATTACAGCATTGATCACAGAACAATTCAAAATCGACCATCGACGAAGCACAACAAATCACCTTCAGCCGAATGGCGCGATAGAAGCATTTAACAAAACATTGAAAAAAGGATTAACAAAAATTGTCAATAATAATAAAGATGACTAGGATGAGAAAATCCATGCAGTATTATGGGTGTATAGAACAACGTATAAGCGTTCGACCGACCAAACGCCCTTTTGACTAGTCTACAACCAAGAAGTAGTCTTTCCTTTACATTTTCGAAAGAAAACGCCAGTAATCACTGAAATCTTACATATTAATGCCAAATAAGCAAGAAAGGATTGACTAATGCAATTAACCAAACTAGAGAAACAACGACTAATCGCTATACAACATCAAGAAATTCAGAAACAACAATAAAAGGCTTGGAACGACCGAAATATCAAAAACAAGAATCTGTCGATTGGAGACCTTGCATTACTATACAATAGTTGGGTAAAAGGGAAACCTAAAAATCTACACACAAAATGGATGGGACCATATATTATTGAAGAAATCAATGTTAATGGATCGACTCGACTAAGAGCATTACAGGGCACAATATTTCAAAAGTTGGTAAACGGTGCCCAACTAAAATGATACCAAAATAAATAAAAATAAACGGTTCTATAACTGTTACAAAAAACTATAAAAAGAATAAAACTTAAAAATGCAAACAAAAATCAAACAAAATGAACCTCAACAAGCATAGTAGAACATTCGATAATAATCGACATTTCTATCATCGACATACCACAGATCGACCATACCTTCATCATCGATAAGAGGACTAAAACATCAAATCAACCCATCATGACTACAGTCAGAGGGAGCGCCAAATCTAGAACGTATTAAATCAGGCTTCATTAGAGTGTCCTTCACCATCAAATACACCATTAATAACACCATCGACAAGTTCACCATCCACTCTGCTTATAAATACTATGCCAGTTGAAAATCACTTACCGTTTTATCAAGATCTAGAGAAACAAAATTACAAGACCTCTTTGAGCAAATCAGCTACCAAGAAAACCGAACAGACAACCAAAAAAATGGCCCTAAAACAAACCAGAGCCAAAAAAATCCAAAATAAAAGAGGTGGAATCCGCTGTAAACCCACTAGTAAAACGATTAAAGAATATCAAAAACGCAAAAGTGCAGGAAAGCTCGTGGGGGAAATACTGGACATAAATCAAAGAATGGGATTATTGGGGTCAATAAAAAATGACAAAGGAGGCGCAGAAGGTAAATAATAACACCATTATGAACTTCATCAATGCTTCGCTCATGGCAAGTTTTGGAGGGAAAAAAAGAAACCATTTTTAAATTCATAATCAACCGATACCACAATGGGAAGTTTTACTTTGACACACTGGTGGAAATTTCAGTTGAATCCATCTATAAGATCATAGGACTATCCAACAAAGGCTACCGTGTCCCTGTAGGCATTAAGGAAGGATTAGTCGAAAAACTAATGGGAATACCGACCGAAAAGAAATCAAAGGGGCTGATAATAGGGCAAGTCCAGGCTACTACATCCAAAATGGTGGCTAAAATCATGTCTGTCGGCCTAACTGTTACAAGAAACAGCTGTGATTTGAAGCTCAACATGCTGGAAGTAGTCAACCGCATAGCAAGCACATGAAAGATATACCGTTGGGCGCAATACATGGTCGACATACTCAAGTCTATATGCGAGAAGTGCTAGGAATCAGGTACAATGATCACTTCTAATATGGATAACAATGTACCACTTATGTCCAGATACGCATAAAGACTTCTCAAAACTTACCAGGTTTCATATGTGGCATTTTAATTTGTTCTTGATAGATAGAACCCCATTGGAACAAGAAGAAAACAAAGTTTTCCTGGAGCACTGGTTCCAGAACCTAAACATCTGAACATACAGATTGAGGGTGCCTCAAAACATCCAAAGATGTCTGCCCCCCATAGCACACATCCAATTGGAATTAGACCACATGGCAGTATATCACAAGAAACAGTCTACAACAAAGGAAAAAACACTCAACTACTATCCAACAGTTGAGAAAATCTTTACATAGTTGGCAAGACAGACCAAAACCAACATCCCCATACCAGAAGCTGCAAAAGCAAACAATCAAGATATTATAGAGCCACTAACTGATCAAGAGAAGGAGGAAGACTATAAAGTCAATCTTCATATGAGTACTTTCACCTCAGAAGACAGTCCGACAGAGGGATAGAAACCCCTCCAAATTGAAAGTGCACCGATTGAACATTGTACCAACAGAATAAAGTATCATCCTGACTCATCAATAGGAGGGAGGAGAAGAGATGATAGAGGAATATATTGAATTAGATAATCCAAAGTATGTTATGACAAAAGAAAAGTTAAGAAAAATAGCAAAGGAAATAGTAGCCTCAAGGAAAAAGAAAACAAATCAGGAAAAAGGGAAGGGGAAGTGTAAGCTTATTCTATCAGAGTAAGAATATGAAGAAGAACTACTAGCTACTATTGTTGACATCATAGAAGATGCTGCAACAAACAAAGTATCATTCAAAACACAATTCAAGTGGTTCATCGACTTAGGAGTGAAACAAGGCATACCAAAGAAGGTCAGAACTGCTACCCCGCCTGTAGTAAATCCTATTGACTTAACTCCAGATTCATCAAGACCATCCCTGTTAGAATAATAGAAGAATCAAAACCAACCATATCACTAGGATATAATGAGTTAATCCCCAAAACCCTTAAGGAAAGGATAGATAAAGATGTTGAACTTTAGCAATTTATCAATGACTTACCAAATCTCTTCCTCAAATCCCAACAAATCAATACCACCCACAAACTTGTCGAGTCAAGCTCTGCCCGAAAAATCCTCACTCCACAAATCACCCAAGTCTCATCACCACCAATAATCATAGGAATCATCAAATCTTCATACGTTCGCAACCCCTACCCAAATTCCACCGTAGTTGCAACCCACACTTCATCATTCACACCAACATTCCAAAACCGACCAGCCAATGTGGAAGAAAGGGGAGCACTTTCCCTAGATCCTGAAATCGACAACCTCATGGAAGAGGAAGGAATTGAAAACCATGTCCACCCTCAAATAGAAGCCAAATGTTCCATACCAACACAAATTTCGACCACCCCCATAACCCCAAACCATTCACCATCACCACCACCAGAACCAGAGCCTCAGTACAACCCAGACCCTCCATGCTCATCACTAGCAAAAGCACAAACAACTACAAACCCCACCCCAAAAACACAACAAATTAATCCTACCATAGTAGGAGTCCAGTTGACTGAGAATCCGTCGATTGAAGAACAATAGACTCCACAACAACAAGTAAGATCAGTACCGACAAGATCAGAACTGGTCCACAATTCGAGGCATAAGAGCAAGAGGAAAGAAAATAGGAAAAAATAAGAACAACAAAAACAACAAACACTAACAATTTTCCACCTTCATCAACTTGGATCAACTACTACAGTCGAAACACCAAAGCTAAGAGATGGAGAGCTAGATAGACTCCTGGAAGCAGTAACTAAAGAAGCATAAAAAAGAAATCGAAAAAAGCAAGAAAGAATTGAAAAGATGAAAGTAGAACAAGTCAAATTCCTGACTAAATGCAGGACTTTGACACAAATAGTGATACCAGGAATGGCAGAAACCAACACTGACAAACCATTAGAAAAAGCATACCAATTGTTTGAAAGTGTCGTGTCGAGCCTGCAGATTAAGAAATATGGGCAGAAGGAAGAAACTTTTGTGGTACTAAGACAATAGTACACATCATTTTCTGAAGCACACAAGGTACTGCGGGACCACTTGGAAGAGTCTGTTACTACAAAAGAAGTTCTACGGAGCTTGTACACCTACTACGGACAAGTATTCCAACAAACTTGACAAACCAGTGAGCACATCTAGAATTTAGAAAAGCAACAAGGTCTAAACGATAGCATGAGAACAAAAAAATAGGACTATATCATATTAGAGACAACAAGGTTATAAAAGCTATAAAATCAGTCACATTAGTGGAATACCCAAGCACTTCCAAGCATCAACACACTCAACAAGATCTTCCCACAGATGAGAAGATTTCTAGATATAGCAGATGAAAAAGCTTAGTCGCTGGGACCAAACCTGGAAAACATTACAGATTGTTCAATTCAAGAGAATATGTCGACTCTGTCAAGCCTCACCACCTTGACTATCGATATCCATAACGCTCTATGCAGTTGGGAAAAGTTTCAACACCAACTGGCCATCAAAGAAGAAGCTATTGTAGAAGTATGTGTGCAGAAACGACTGTCCATTCATCTACACAGTCCATGAAGACAAAGAAAATGGAGTAACTATTTCAGACATAATAATTTTTGAAATACCCTCCCTGTTTCTTCAAGACGAAGAAAGATTTTGTTCCTGGGGGAGATGTTGGAGGAGCTAGTCGATGATCCAACTAGTCGGGTTAACCGACTAATCAGAGATTAGGTCAGCGTCCAAAGGTCATGTCGGTTGACCAAACCGACAAGTAGTTACTCATAATTTTTTTGTAAATCATATATAATAGGCTGTTGAACTATTGAAGAACTCAGTTCATTTTTGTCTATGTATGGACCCTCATGTAATGCTATAATATAATCTGTTATTCCATTACCTGTTCTTGTCTCTTGTCTTTGTATGCTTATATGATTCTTTATGTGTATTATTGGTAACCTTATGTGATCTATGAGATTACAACATATTTTAGCAGTACTCCCCTAGCTATATCCATTTAATCATTGTCCTCTATTGTCCTGATACATAATTTCTCGGATACCCCTCAATCCATTTGTTGGCAATCTCTGTATGCCTGTCGCTCTGAGGATGATAACTTGTACTCGTAATGAGTTCTGTCCCCACTAATCTGAACAACTCCTTCTAGAAAGAACTGATGAATTTACTGTCACGATCACTGACAACCCTAATTAGGGAACTTGGTCGACCTAGTTAGTTATTTGAAGCACTCACCTAATGAATATAAATAGGTGAGGCACCTCTCTCATTCTCACAGATTTTACACTCAAGTATTGCGTTGGAGAGAGAGAGAGAGAGAGAGAGAGAGAGAGAG
Organism: Pseudotsuga menziesii; assembly: GCA_001517045.1. Taxonomy (NCBI): domain Eukaryota; kingdom Viridiplantae; phylum Streptophyta; class Pinopsida; order Pinales; family Pinaceae; genus Pseudotsuga; species Pseudotsuga menziesii. Next base: position 74,165 of record LPNX011034854.1, on the reverse strand, counting down.
AGAGAGAGAGAGAGTCTACTGTGGAAAATGAGAAACTATTCTTGTTGATGGGGTTTTACACTATCTTGGTCGAATTATATACTAAGGAATTTGTGCGGATTTTTCTCCCTTGTGGTTTCCCCGAGGAAAATCTTTGTGTTCTCTTGTGTTGCTGATTTTTTCTTTCTTTCAGTGATCCTTTGATTATGGTTATGATGCTAAATGTTTTAGATCTTGTATAACCATTAAAAATCTAACATGGTATCAAATCCACCCTGAAATAAGTCTTTATGCAGCCAAAACAGTGCTACAACTACAGCTATTGAAGATTAGGATTTCATGCTTGAAAAACCTAAAAGACTAAAACTAGTCATTTTGGGACATTCACTATATCTCTATACTGGAGCCAAAACTTTTACAGGATGAAGATAGATTAGTTATGTACCCTTTGTAAAATTTTCAGCCTCATATTCATTATAATATAAGAGATGTGATTCCTCCAACTTAGGGTTTCGACCTCTTCCAGAATTTAACCTTAAATAGGTGACCTAGGGAGGACCACTATATCTTGAGTCAAGAAGGTCCAAATTAAATTTCTGAAGATGTTCCAGATAGGGAAAGGACTTTAGTTTCTTTGGTAAAATTTTCAGACACCGAAGTTGAAACAGTGACATGTGAAAGTCTGTACAAGTTTGTTATGCGGAATAGTCTTGAAATAAGTCACCTTGGTAAACATCACATAAGTCCCACCCGGTGAATCCAATTATTCTCTAACTAGTGGGGTTGGAAGGAAGATAGAAAATGCTACCTCAGATGAAGTTTTAGAGCTTGAATAATCGAAAATTGGGAGATATAATAGAAACAAGATTAGTAATTTCTGCAGAAGAAACCAGAGAAAAACTAGGGCTTCCTGTTCTGGGCACTTTCCTCCACTAATCAGTTGAAGAAGGAGGACCATAAAATTCTCCCTAGGAGGGTGCATCTCTCTATGTAATAATTTTCTCTTTCTATGGAATTTCATTTTTTGACCGCACATTGTTGCTAGAGAAAACTAGGCCATCGGATATTTTGTAGTTCTGTCCACAATTTTTGGAAAATAAGTATGCTGCTCAACTTTCCTTGAGGAGGCACATTGTTCTATCCAGTTAGATATAAAAGATACCTAAGTTGAAAAATCAGGGTTTCTATATCAAAACCTAGGCCCACTATAAGAAACTTTTCAAAATATCCTTCAAGCAGGCATCAAGTTGGAGCATTCTCACTGGCAAGTTCTGTCCTCTTTATTTCCATTTGAGGTTCTCATTTTTATCGTGATGGCAAACAATGCCAAGCTTGAGGATAAGCTTGAAAGAGTTGAGAACTTCTAATCATGGAATTATAGAGTTCTTATCATACTTGAAGAAGGATTCCATGAATAACTATGTCAAAGAAGAAGATGCAGATCCAGACAGAGATGATGTCAAAGCAAAGCAAAAGAAGGACCTAGTCAAAGCAAAGATGATTATTTCCATGTCCATTGGATCTCTCATGTATCATCATTGACAAATACCAAGGATATTTTCGATGCAATGAACAACATGTACAAAGATGACCATGAGAACTCAACTCAAGAGTGTGAAGGTGCAATGTCAGAAAACATTCAATGATTACTTCACAAGAAGATCTCATCTCAAGGAGCAATTAGAAGCCGTCGAAGACAATGTCAAACAAGTAGAAGCATAAATTACAACTCTGAATGGTCTTCCAAAATTCAGTCAAGATATTTGTTCTAGTAGGAAGATCACATATGGAGAAATGCACGATTGATTGAAGAAGAGATGGAAATCAAGCCGAAAAAACTCAGGCCAAGAAGAGAAAGAATAATAAGGAATAACATTCCTGCCAAGAATAAAAGGACTTCTTAGAACTCAGTAGTTCAGTTGTGATGAAAAAGGACACTTTGCGAAAGAATGTCCCAATAAGGAAGAATGGAAGGATGATATGTTCTAGAAGTATGAGTCAATCACACGGAATGATGTTTGGATATGAGCTCAAGACATGAAGGGTTTTTTTATGAAGTAGATCTATAAGATCAAGTATACCATCGATCGAAGTATCAAAAGATACGAAGTAAGGTTCATGGTTTCTATCAACAGAGAGAGTTGACTATGGCAAGGCACTACTCTAGGAACTAGACACACCTCTAGTAATGGATATTACACTAAAAAAATGGTGTAATCAAACTAGAAGAACAAATCAAACAACCTATATGGTTTGAGACTCTTTATAGAGAACGACCCATGCAAAGAAGGATTTGTACAAGCTCAATGGGAACCCATGGGATAACACATATATCACAAGAGAAACTATAGGATCAACTAGATTGATGGAGATCCCAACCTTTACTACGAGGTTGAAGTTAGAATCCCATAAAGGACAAGATAAAACTTGCAATAAAGTTCAAGATGAAGGATCTTGATGTCTAGTGACCTCGACAAGTGACATAGATGGATACAAAGAAGGATAAAAACAAAGGAGGCTACTTTTCACCCCAATGTCCTAATACAGATGCAAAGGGAGGATGGTGCTCCACCTCAGAGGGAGTGACTACAGTAGATCTCAAAAGTTCGAGAATCTTGACATGATTCTTGATATTAGAGGTATAATGAAATCCATAAGACATTTTACTTATCCAAGTAAAATATGAATAGAAAATGGTGTGGTACGTAAAGGGTAATGCAAAGGTATGATTGAGTTGGTAGTACTACATACTCCAACATATTGCAGAAAGTGGATTGTTTCTCTCAATACATCCAAGAATGAATATATTGCAAAGATGAGGAGAAAGCAAGTAAAGATTCCTCAAGTAATGAGGAATTTGATTCAGAAGAATTATACCGATGAAGATGAAGATGATAATCTTATCCATTTCATAATTGGATAAGAAGGGATGCACTAGTAGGACACACAGACATAGTCCTATGTGATCTATGGTGTAAGAAGGCTTACTCAGTATTTTCGATCATGAACAAGATCGGAACAGGTCCCAAGAATCAGACTATGAAGTTGAACACATTTGGAAAATAATCTAGTAATTCATGAAGACAAAGATCAAGATGGAGTCTACCAAACAAGTAAAGATAAGTATTTGAATTGTCATTTCCTATATATCTAGTTGTTTAAGATGTGTACATAGATATGTTTCTAGATTCTGGAAATGTATTATGCATATTAGAATATTTGTAGTATACTAATAATATGTAGGTAATGGGTAAGTGGCTTATGTTATTGTGCAACATTCCATTTCTACTTATGAAATAATATCTCGACAAGATGGAAGACATATAGAAAGTTACCAGATATAGATGATCGATGCATTAGTAGAAATAGTTGCATGATTATATGACATATATATTTATGTCATGTTACGAAATGTTTCTAATCATACAATTGTATTTTGAATTGTAGGAAGGATTGTATGCAATCACCCACAAAAGAAGAATGATGCAATTTGTGAATGTACGATACCATTGCAGATGTACAAGAGAAGAATAATGCAGTTACAAATGCAGAAAATAAGAATGATGCAAGTTGTAAATTTACGATGCAGTTGCCTGATGTACATAAAGAGAAAGTGAAAGAACAATTTGCAGAAAGGAGATGTAAATCTCAAGTATGTTCCTACAAAGGAACAAGTGGCAAATGTGTTCAGTAAGCCTCTGGCTTGTGCAAAGTTTGAATACTTTCAAGACAAGCTAGGTGTAGTCTGAAAGGACCTCTCTCAAAAGAGGGAGTGATGGTAGATGGAAGAAGGATGTGGTGGTGAGTAGCTCAGTCTAGAGTAGGGTAAGTATGTCTAGGATTGTTTGGCCTGAAAGGGTTAGTCAGACGAGGCATGTTGATCCTAGGGGGATTAGTATTTTTGGCTAGATCAGTTTAACCCAAGTGGGTTTGTAATCCAAGACAAATATTTTTGGTCCCCGAGAAGATCCATCTGTCTAACTAGGCTTGTTGGATCGAAAGGGTTAGTAAGTTAGAAAAAATTCCCAGATGGATCTACTAGAGAACTCACTGGGATGCTTCTCCGAGATAGTTAGAGGCCAGGATGGTTGTTACAGCATTTCTATACTATCGATTGTTGAGATGATTGCTTCAATATTATTAGACTGATCACTGCTGAGATGATTGGTTCAGCATTGTTGTCTTGACTGTTGAAATGGTTGATTCATTATTGTTATACTGATGATTGTTGAGATGGTTGCTTCAGCATTGTTATAATCATGATTGATGAGATGTGTGCTTCAATATTTTTATACTGATAGTTGAGATGATAGTTTCAGTGTTGTTAGACTAATTGTTGAGATGATTGTTTCAGTGCTATCAAACTAATGATGGTTAATTGTTGAGATGTGTGGCTTAGTATTGTTATACTTATGATAGTTGAGATGATAGTTTCAGTATTGTTATACTGATGATTTTTTAGATAGTTTCAGTGTTGTTACATTGATTATTGATGATATTTATTGAAATATTTGATTGAGATGGTTTTGGTGTTGCTACACTGATGATTGGTGATTGTTGAGATGTTCCTAGTGTTGTCACACTAATGATTATTAAGATGATTGATGAGATAGTTTCAGTATTCCTATACTGATGTAGCAAGTTCAGTATTCTCATACTGATGATTGTTGATTGTTGATAGTTTCAATACTCTTATACTGATGTAGCAGGTTTAGTATTTCTATATTGATGATGACGAGGTAGTTTCAATATTTCTATACTGATGTTGATAAGATAGTTTCAGTATTTCTATACTGATATTGATGATGATGTTGCTTCATCATTTGTATAATGATGTTGATGATGTGGTTATGGTCCCAACACCTTGTGTTGATGATGTTGATGCAACTGTGGTCCCAACACCTTGTGTTGCTGTTGATATGGTTGTGGTCACAACACCCCGTGCTATTAATGTTGATGTAGTTGAAGTCACAACACTTTGTGTTGATGATGATGAGGTTGTTTCAACATTTTTATGTTGATGATGATGAAAATGTTCCAGCATCTCTATGTTGATAATGTAGATGATGATATACAATGTATTGATTATGTTGCTTTAGCACTAACATGCTAATCATGTTGTTGTTGTTTCAGTATTCACATACTGACGATGCATATGATGATGTTTTAGTATTTACATACTGATTATGCAGATGTAGATGTTTCAATATTTACATACTGATGACGCAGATATTGATTTTTTAGTATTTACATATTGATGTAGAAGATGATGATGTTTCGGTATTTACATGTCGATGATGCGGATGATGATGTTTTAGTATTACATCCTGATGATGCTGATGATGATGTTTCAATATTTGCATACAGATGTTGTAGATGACGCTGATGATGATGTTTCAATATTTGCATACTCAATTTGCTACTGCATAGATGACCATCTTCAAACAGGTCGAATCCCTCCATGGAAGGGGTGTCCTGAACGACTTGAAGCACCTGGAAACAACTCGGATTAAGATTGCCCAAAAAACCTACTGATCCATATTTAACTGCTCGGGCATCTTACACACTTCCTCACGCTTCTAATTGTCTCCTGATGATGATCCCAGAGTAGGGATCGAAACGTTGAGATCTCTAATTTCCGAACGCAGCTCCTCTTTACTCAATTTGCTACTGCGTAGATGACCATCTTCAAACAGGTCGAATCCCTCCATGGAAGGGATGTCCTGAATGACTTGAAGCGCCTGGAAATAACCTGGATTAAGATTGCCCAAAAAACCTACTGATCCATATTTAACTACTCGGGCATCTTACACACTTCCTCACGCTTCTAATTGTCTCCTGATGATGATCCCAGAGTAGGGATCCAAATGTCGAGATCTCTAATTTCCGAACGCAGCTCCTCTTTACTCAATTTGCTACTGCGTAGATGACCATCTTCAAACAGGTTGAATCCCTCCATGGAAGGGATGTCCTGAACGACTTGAAGCACCTGGAAACAACCCGGATTAAGATTGCCCAAAAAACCTACTGATCCATATTTAAATGCTCGGGCATCTTACACACTTCCTCACGCTTCTAATTGTCTCCTGATGATGATCCCAGAGTAGGGATCGAAACGTCGAGATCTCTAATTTCCAAACGCAACTCCTCTTTACTCAATTTGCTACTACGTAGATGACCATCTTCAAACAGGTCGAATCCCTCCATGGAAGGGATGTCCTGAATGACTTGAAGCACCTGGAAACAACCCAAATTAAGATTGCCCAAAAAACCTACTGATCCATATTTAATTGCTCGGTCATGTTACACACTTCCTCACGCTTCTAATTGTCTCCTGATGATGATCCCGGAGTAGGGATCAAAACGTCGAGATCTCTAATTTCTGAACGCAGCTCCTCTTTACTCAATTTGCTACTGCGTAGATGACTATCTTCAAACAGGTCAAATCCCTCCATGGAAGGGATGTCCTGAACGACTTGAAGCACCTGGAAACAACCTAGATTAAGATTGCCCAAAAAACCTACTGATCCATATTTAACTGCTCGGGCATCTTACACACTTCCTCATGCTTCTAATTGTCTCCTGATGATGATCCCAGAGTAGGGATCGATACGTCGAGATCTCTAATTTTTGAACGCAGCTCCTCTTTACTCAATTTGCTACTGCGTAGATGACCATATTCAAACAGGTCGAATCCCTCCATGGAAGGGATGTCCTGAACGACTTGAAGCACCTGGAAACAACCCGGATTAAGATTGCCCAAAAAACCTACTGATCCATATTTAACTGCTCGGGCATCTTACACACTTCCTCACGCTTCTAATTGTCTCCTGATGATGATCCCAGAGTAGGGATCGAAACGTTGAGATCTCTAATTTCTGAACGCAGATCCTCTTTACTCAATTTTCTACTGCGTAGATGACCATCTTCAAACAGGTCGAATCCCTCCATGGAAAGGATGTCCTGAATGACTTGAAGCACCTGGAAACAACCCGGATTAAGATTGCCCAAAAAACCTACTAATCCATATTTAACTGCTCAGGCATCTTACACACTTCCTCACGCTTCTAATTGTCTCCTGATGATGATCCCAAAGTAGGGATCGAAACGTCGAGATCTCTAATTTCCGAACGCAGCTCCTCTTTACTCAATTTGCTACTGCGTAGATGACCATCTTCAAACAGGTTGAATCCCTCCATGGAAGGGATGTCCTGAACGACTTGAAGCACCTGGAAACAACCTGGATTAAGATTTCCCAAAAAACCTACTGATCCATATTTAACTGCTTGGGCATCTTACACACTTCCTCACGCTTCTAATTGTCTCCTGATGATGATCCCAGAGTAGGGATCGAAACGTCGAGATCTCTAATTTCCGAACGCAGCTCCTCTTTACTCAATTTTCTACTACGTAGATGACCATCTTCAAACAGGTCGAATCCCTCCATGGAAGGGATGTCCTGAACGACTTGAAGCACCTAGAAACAACCTGGATTAAGATTGCCCAAAAAACCTAGTAATCCATATTTAACTGCTCGGGCATCTTACACACTTCCTCACGCTTCTAATTGTCTCCTGATGATGATCCCAGAGTAGGGATCGAAACGTCGAGATCTCTAATTTCCGAACGCAGCTCCTCTTTACTCAATTTGCTACTGCGTAGATGACCATCTTCAACCAGGTCGAATCCCTCCATGGAAGGGATGTCCTGAACGACTTGAAGCACCTGGAAACAACCCGGATTAAGATTTCCCAAAAAACCTACTGATCCATATTTAACTGCTCGGGCATCTTACACACTTCCTCACGCTTCTAATTTTCTCCTGATGATGATCCCAGAGTAGGGATCGAAACGTCGAGATCTCTAATTTCCGAACGCAGCTCCTCTTTACTCAAGTTGTAGATGATGTTTCAGTATTCACATACTGATGTTGAATAAGAATATTCAGTATTCACATACTGATGTGGCAGAAGCAGATTTAGTATTCACATACTAATATTACCGAAGAAGGTCCAGAAGATGATTTCGTATTCACATACTGATGTTGAATAAAATGATTTAGTATTCACATACTGATGTGGCAGAAGATCATTCATTATTCACATACTAATGTTACAGAAGAAGGTTCAGTATTCAGAAGATGATTCAATATTCATATATTGACATGACATAAGATGATTCAGTATTCACATACTGATGCTACAAAATATGATTCAGATGATTTAGCATCCACATACTAATACTAAAGAAGATGATTATGTATTTATATACTAGTAAACGATGATTCAGAATGTACATAAGATGATTCAATATTTACATACTGAGATTGCAGAAGATGATCCAGCTGAGATCGATGATGAATATGTATGATGCTGTTCCAAAACTTCCTATGACATATATAGATTCATGAGTTAGTTGTACAGTTGTAATGATGGTTGTTGTTGATGTAGAATACCTACCTAGTTAATAGGAAGTGTTAAAGTATTGTAACTTTAGAAGATATTCTATTGTACTTTTGTTGGATTCTCCTTTGGAGATGTTATTCCTCCATTCAGAGATGTCCGTGATGTAATTGGCCATGTAAAAGTCATGAGGTAAATACTCTGTTGTAAGTCGGGGAAATAGTACCCACCAAAGTAATGTATAAAATGTATTTTGAGTCTCCCAAAGTAGTTCGGCCCTAATTAGGGAACCTGGCCAACCTAGTTAGTTATTTGAGGCACTCTCCTAATGAATATAAATAGGTGAGGCACCTCTCTCATTCTCACAGATCTTACACTCAAGTATTGCGCTAGAGAGAGAGAGAGAGAGAGAGAGAGAGAGAGTCTACTATGGAAGATGAGAAACTATTCTTGTTGCTGGGGTTTTACACTGTCTTAGTCGACTTCTATACTGAGGACGTTTTGTGGGGTTTTCTCCCTTATGGTTTACCCGAGGAAAATCTTTGTGTTCTCTTGTGTTGTTGCACTTGTATTTCTTTCAGTGATCCTTTGATTATGGTTATGATGTTATGATGCTAGATGTTTTAAATCTTGTATAACCATTAAAAATCTAACACTGCGAACCACTTGATATTGAAAAATTGAAAAAAATGAGAAATTGAAAAAACATGGAAAAGAGAAGTCAAGCATATACTGTCACTAATTCTTTGCAAAGAAGTGCCTATTTCTTTCAATGCAAGCTAATATATACAAATAATCTCTCCTTAAAGAGATCCCCATGATCATAAATGTCCATGAGCCCGACTAAGGATGCCTGCTAGAATATATTGCTAACTTTGAATGTTAATGAAATTCAAGCAATCTTTTTCGCTGATACCTATTTCGAAATATTTGTCCAATCCTAGATACCATGCACTAGTGCCCATGACCAATTACAATGCCCGTCATAAACATTAATACATATATAGCCTCCAAGGCTAGAGAATTTTTCCAAATTCCTACCTTGTTTACATGTAGCATTCATTTTTCATTAAAAACAATTTAAAATATAAATATTAAAACATATAGATCTATTTATAAATTTAATTCTAAAAATATTAAATAATTAAAATACCAAAACATTAAATTATAAAAGAATAAAACCAAGTTATAATGATATATTGCAAAAAAAATTAAGCTAACTAAAATCTAATATTATAACTAGTTACTAAACTTTAAATAAGCCTAATATAAAAGTAGGTTAATATTTAATAACTAAATTATAAAACAAAATATATATTATAAATTATAAACTTGAAAATATAAAACTAAAATTAAAGTAAAACTAAAAATAAAATAATAAAATTTAAATAATTCTTACTTATAATATATATAAAAAAATAAAATTTAAATAATTCTTACCTTGAACTCAAAATAAAATAATAAAATTTAAATAATTCTTACTTGTAATATGTATAAAAAAATAAAATTCAAATAATACAAAAAGAATATAAACAAATTTATTATATTCCTACTATACAAAATATTATGAATAAATACTTCTACAAAAACTTGTAAAACATCACAATTTGGAACTGTTTGTAAACCAGATCTCCTTGGATCTAAGCAAACGGCTGGTACAGATAAACGCTTACCTTTTATCATTAAGAAACGAAATTTAGCTAAAAAGTTATGCTATATACACAATTTATAAAAAGTCGCATAAAGCGTTTTATTTTTATTTTTTATTTTCAGAAAAAAAAATACCAATTATTAACCCCGGACGAATTTTCCGAAAGCTTTCCAAATTTTCAATATAAAAACGATGAAAATGGATTTTAAGCATTAAAATATAGATTTTCCATATGAAGTCAACTCGAACATCAACTTTATTTAAGCGTTAGGGCGTATAAATATTTTAACCGGCTATAGGAGAGTCTTTGGATATCATTCCTATTCAAGTCTACATGGTAAATAATTTAGTGATTTATAGGAAGGTCCTTGAATATCATTCTTATTCCAATCTATACAACAAAGTTTATGTATACTGTGAATATGAATAGTGAGAGTGTTCCTCTTGACCAACTAGAGACTCGATAATTTGTTGATAAGATGAAGAAGACGAATTGGTAATTGAGCAATTACTATGGATCTCTCTCTCGATTTCGGTTAGAACATCCAATTGCCCCATTTTAAGCATTCCCAAAATGAAATTTGTGAAGAACATGGTCTGGTTGGATGCAAAGTTGTCCACAATGTCTTCAGTATCTGTGGAATCCGTGTATAGACTCTGGTCGGAGGCGAAGAGCATTTCGTTGTTCTGGAGATCCACGTAGTAATTGTTGTCGAAAACGTTCGGAGTGATGACATCCAAGTTGGTTGTGTTGATTGTGTCATTACCCAAGGGGCAAATTACATAAAGTGTGCTTGCAAAACTCTGGTCTAGAGTTGGATCCACAATTGTTTCTCATGTGTTGGAGCTGCAATGAGCATGACGGCCAACAATGTTCCCACCTGAAACATTTCATGCTCATCTGTTAAATAATAATAGTATCAACTATATGTATAAGCTAATTTGTTTAATATGTGTATGTGAGTGGATTAGAAAATAAAAACATCACACCTAAAAGCGCTACCAGAACCGTGGTATTGAATACTTTGGGTTCAAAAATGTTGATCAACACTGCCAGGTTTGAAGTTGGAGATGGTAAATTGCGAAGAACGGCTGATTGATTAGCATAGTCTAGGCTCTCTCTGTGTCCAAGTGGTACTGGATAATTTGTGCCTCCATCCTTCAAAATGAAGATTTCTGTTAATCCAGTTGCAATTTTCCTTTCGTTACAACATAACCATAAATTGTAATAGCACAAAAGTAGGGTACTACGATGAGTCCTCACAGACGACAGGGCCTGCATCTAGGTGCGATCGAGATCTACATTCAATTATAGACGATTCGGCTGGTTGATATTATGGACTAGGCTGATGGAGGATTGCATCATCCTTGGACCTATGTCCTAAAGTGATAGGGATTGATCATCATGCAAAGAGATCATGTGTACTGTAGGTAGCGTGGCGGAAAAGGATAAAGTAGATTGAAGTATGACAACAAAAGATCATGTAGATCAAAGTGCGGCTACAAAGGATCGAAAGGATCAAAGTGTTGTTGCAACATATTGAAAGGATCAGAGTTCTGCTGCAAAGGATCGAGAATATCGAGGTGATGCTACAAAGAATCGAGAAGATCAAAGTGTTGCTAAAAAATATCACGAAGATCAAACTATTGCTGCAAAGGATCGAGAAGATCTAAGTGTTGTTGCAAAGGATCAAGAAGATCGAAGTGCTGCTACAAAGGATTGAGAAGATCAAAGAGTTGTTGCAAAGGATCAAGAAGATCGAAGTGTTGCTACAAAGGATCAAGAAGATCGAAGTGTTGCCGCAAAGGATTAAGTGATCGTGTGCTGCTGAAGATGATGTTCCAGTATTGAAGACATTGAAGAGTAACTATTCCAGTTAGTGATGATTGTGAAAATTTCCTATGACGTATAGATGTATTACCTTGATGGTTTTGCAGATACTCTCTCTCGTTACTCCTATTGTGTATGATGATGTTGTCAGTAGAATAACCTTATCGTTAAGGGGGAGTGTTGAATATTGTAACTACAAAGGATATTCTAAATATATTTTACTGATGTAACCCAAGGGAGATGTTATTATTCCTCCTTCGAGATGTTACTATTGTAATTGGTCATCATAGAGTCAAGAGGTAAAAAATTCATTGTAAGTTGGGTCAATAGTACCCTAACAAATATAATATAATATTGTATGAGTCTTTCTACGTGAAGTCAGCCCAGTCAGTTAAGTGGGGCCGACTTGTTAGGTTAAAAGTCAAGTTACAAAAAAGAGTATAAATAAAGGAGTTGTGTTCCTCATTGGAACACACACTCACTTGTGTATAATGCATAGGAGAGAGAGAGAGAGAGAGATATCCGTTGGACAAAGGCACACCTATCTTGGGTATTTTCTTGTACTTTTGATACATCTTATACAAAGAAAGTTTTGTTGGGTTTTCTTCCCCACGAGGGTTTCCTAGGATAATTTTTTGTGTTCTTTTATGTGGTTGTACTTGTCTATATTTCAATGATACTTTTGCATATGGTTATGATGTTATAATGCTAAATGTTATTAGATATTGTATAGCCATTAAAAATTAAACACTATCCATGCTTCTTGAGGGAATTTATTTTTCACACTCTTTGTTGGACACCAGTTCATGATATATGTAGCAGTTGCGACTGCTTCAGCCGAATATTAATTTTGAAAATGCTTAGCTTCCATCATGTTGCATGCCATCTCCATAATGCTTCTATTCTTTCTTTCGACAACACAGTTCTATTGAGGTGTATACCATGTAGTGAATTGCTTTTGTATGCCACGGGTCTTGCAAAAATTTAGAAATTCATCTATGACATATTCACTGCCTTTGTCTGTCCTTAATATTTCGATGCCGTGTCCACTCTGGTTCTCCATCAGTGCATCATATTTATGTTTCAGAAAATATACCCATGTTTCAAGGCACTGATGGAGAACTAAATGAACTAAAAGAACTAAATGCATCATATTTATGTTTCAGAAAATATACCCATGTTTTTCTTGAGTATTCATCAATAAAATTAAGCAAATAATTACATCCACCAATGGATGATGTTTGCATTGGACCACAAATATTAGAGTGCTGAATCTCAAGTGGTGTGCATGCTCTATATGACTTTTCAACTGGAAAAGTCTCTCTATTATGCTTCCCAAAAGTGCATCCTTCAAAAACCTTCTCGGGTTTGTCCATCAATGGAAATCCTTTCACCATAAGCTTCATGTGCAGTAGCTTCATCCCACCAAATTTCAGATGTCCAAATATGAAATGCCACAACCATGAATCATCCTGAAATTCTGTTTACAACACTGATTGAATTTCAACGCTGTCCTTTTCTTTCTTTTCTCTATGCATGTCTGCTTCTTTGATTTCTATCTTGAATGCATCTCTTGTATTTGTCTTTCCTTTCATGTTTGGAACTATCCTCAATGGAAACGAGCAATTGCTTGACATTGGCAATTTTTCTATCAGTCGGTTGCTTGGACGTATGTCTTTAATCACATGGTGATTATCTTCTATGTAGACTCTATAACCTTTTTATATAAGTTGTCCAATGCTCAAAAAATTGTGTTTGAGACCTTCGACATGATAGACATCATGAATAAAATTACTCTCCCCATATTTGGTTAGAATACCACTAGTACATTTTCCCAAAATAGTGACTTGAACATTATTTCCAAGTGTGACATCAGTTTGAACTGATTTATCTAGACCGAAAAACAAATTTAAATTATCAATCATATGATTGTTGCAACCTGAATCTAAGTACCATATGTAATGTGGACTTTCTTAGACAATATTGCATTCAATTGAAGATGCCCATGCCATTAACATTGCACTCAACGGAGTACTAGTGTTAATCGACTAATTTGGGCTTTGCCTTCCTTGGTCATATTGTTTCTTCCTCCATTCATATGCATAATGACCAAATTTATTACAATAATGACATTGAAGTTTTTATTTATCAAACCCGTGACCACTTGGTTGACTTGGGTTCTGATTCTGTCCTCTACCAGTGACATTTAAAGAATTGCTGCTGCGTCCTCATATGGAAGAACGTCTTCCTCTGCCTCTAGAGTTGTTTCTCCCCCTTTCTCTACCACTTCTTATGGATGATTGTGCTGCAAATGCACCTTCCAATGATGTATTTGATAGCTAGATTCTATGTTCATGATTGATGAGTGAGGCTTGCAACTTATCAATGGTAAACATCGACATGTCTTTGTTTTCTTCCAAGGTCACAACCAAGGATTCAAATCTTGGGGAAAGAATTCTAAGTACTTTTCAACAATCCTTCTATCTTTTATGTTTTCTCCATGAGATTTCAGTTGATTTATCAAACCAACAACTCTGGTGTAGAATGAGGCCACTAACTCTGTATCTTTCATTGACAGAGATTCAAAATCTCTTCTAAGAATATGCAACTTGTAAGTCTTTACCTTTTCTATGCTTTGATAGGAAGTTTCCAATATGTCCCATGCTTGCATATCGATAATTGTTGCCGCTACTCTTCGGAGTATTCTTTCATGCATGGTTTTGTCATGTCACCACCCCTCTACTCGGCATAGGGGACGCAACTAACATAGATGCTAGCTATCTAATCCAGGCAAACTAAGCCCCATGAATGTAAAATAAAATATAATGCATTGAACTTAAACATACATAGATACATAAATTATTAGCATACAACGGAAGCATTTACATTTCATTCATAGAATTTAACATGTTCATATTAATCAATAAGCACATACACAATTGCAGAGATAAAATAGACAAGAATACTTATCTTGGAAGAATATTGTCCCGCAACCAGCTACATCCCTGCAACGTTCCACTCAACCATAGGCCAGTGTGATCATCAATATCTTAGCAACATTGCCACCCATGAGCTAGGCATGATTCCCATAAGGAATAAGGGAACACTAGCAAGCTTACATGTAGCCAAACGTATATCAAAATTAAGCCAAGCCAAATAGAGCTAGGTTTATTAGGCTACAAAGGAGCTGGAAAGGCTGATTGCTAAGATAGTGAGCTCAACCACAGAGCTATGGACACCTGCAGCAGATCTAGCCTGGCTTCTAACACATATACAGACCCAACACAAGGAGCATCCCCTTCTCTGCTACACAGTCCCTCAGGCTATGCCTTCCTTTCTAGTGTTATTCAGGGTGTGCAAAGAAGAAAACTAGCCCCGTAGATCTCTCTGTGAGGTTCCTTCTCACACCAGTTTTTATCAAGCTAGTTCAGACCCTATTTCCACTTCCAAACTGGTTCAGACCAAAACAAAACATCCACACATAGTGAAATGCAAGATTTGGGTTGATGAAAAACGGTTCTGGCAACAAAACCAATTTCCAAAATGGGTAAAAATGTCCCTTTAGCAACAATTCAATTTCCAAAGATGTTTTGGCCCTAGCATGGTCAAAACTGACTGAAGGGTGTGTGCAAGAAGTTGAGGGACCTTTTAGATGCAATGGTGGAGTGAAGTCAATCCACTACAACAAAACCTTGTGATTAGCGTCTCTTTTAGTGTCCTTTTTAGCATCCACTATCACTTTTAGTGTATTTTTCATCATTTTTTGGACAAAGTGGACGCTTTTCCACGGGATGACACTTTTAATGGCGTTATTTGCATCTCTTTTTAAAAGTTGGCTCTATTTTGGATGCTAATTAGCATCCCAATTAGCGTCCCAATTAGCGTCCTTATTAGCGTCTCAATTAACATCTCCATAAGCATCCCAATTAGCGTCCCAATAATCATCCTAATTAGCATCCCTTTTTAAAAGTTGGCACTATTTTGGACGCTAATTAGCATCCCAATTAACATCCCAATTAGCGTCCCAATTAGCATCCCCATTAGAATCCCAATTAACATTCCAGTTAGCATCTCAATTAGCATCCCAATTAGCGTCCCTTTTTAAAAGTTGGTACTATTTTGGATGCTAATTAGCATCCCAATTAACATCTCAATTAACGTCCAAATTAGCATCCCAATTAGAATCCCAATTAGCATCCCAATTAACATCTTAATTATCATCCCTTTTTAAAAGTTGGCGCTATTTTGGATGTTAATTAGCATCCCAATTAACATCCCAATTGGCATCCCAATTAGAGTCCACAAAAGCATCCCATATAATGCCAAGAATAGCCTAAAAAAAACATAATGAATAACATAGCACCATATATTAATCTAGGGTTAGGGACCAGAATTGCACCAAGAATTTCGGCAAGAAAAACATTCAACATAGCGCCCAGTATAGATCCAGGAATTGCACCTAGAAAACATCCAACATAGCTCCAGGTATAACACCTGGAATAATGCCATAAATTTTGAAAGGAATCGCGCTAGGAATTGTACTAGGTTTAGAGCTAGGAATTGTGTTTAGAAAACGTCTCAAATAAGGATAGATATATCAATGTCAATGTCAATGATCATTATTCATCATGACAAAATGATCATGATTCATCATGTCAATGTCAATGATCATGACAAAATTTTAGAGTTGTTTGTTCAAAAAAGAACATATTTTTAATATCCAGTTATTCCATTAGTGTAACAAGTTTATCAGAATTCTCATGCAAAATTTTGTGGAACACTTTATCATAACGTAAGTGCCAAGATTTGCATTTACTCTTTGTTGTAAAATATAGTTTTTCCCTATATTTTCATATTATATCATTGTTGATTTAAGGTTTAAGTAAATTTTTTGTTTAAGCTCCTCACTAAAAGACTGGCTAGGTTGTCTCTAGGCCAATACAAAGCAAGACTAGCTACCCCCTTAAATTCCCTAAACTTACAATTGATTTTTAAGTTCATGAATATAGGACCATCATTAAACCAATTGTAGGCTTAGGAAATCAAACAAGGCATAAAAAAAGTCAACAATTGAGTCTAGTACTATTGTCCCATCCAAGTGCTTGAACCTACAATCAATTTAAGTTTGGAACTCTTTATCTCTGACATCTTGATTAGTTTTACATGGACCACGAAAGTTCTAAGGAATAAATTGAATTAAACAATTTCTAGAGCTATTACCCTATTTTATTTGTGTGGGATTCTATCCTTAACCCAATTGTAGGTTCAAGCAATTAGAAAGGGAAACAACAATGTCAATGGTTGAATTCTAGTTCGCATTGTACAATGATGTATCGATACCACACATCATTATATCGAATTGAGTGGTTTATGACCTCAAATTATTTCACAACCTTGAGTCAACTAGGGAACTATTTAAAGGAGTATAGAAACTAGTGTAGGGCTAGTATCAATTATATCCTATTTCTTTTGTTATTGGTACATGATGCACATTGTGGCCCAAATAAACTATAAACAACAATGATACCACATTCTCTTAAATTAATTCATTTTTGGTGGTTGTAGCCTGTTCAAGCTCTGTGTATGATTGTTACATGCCAAAGCAGCTAATAGATGATACAAATTTTATGAGCTTGAATAGGCTACGACCACCTTAGTACTATGTCTTTATAATATCATATTTCAATGTTTCTAAAATGCAACTATCATGTAACAAGGGTCATATAACTTTTATTAGTGATAAAAACTTTAAGTTGTTGTTCTATATTCTTTTTTGTTTTGTATTCACTACAAACAACAAATTTATTAATGGGAAGGTATCCTCTAACATAATTGAATTTTGTAGGTTTACTTCACCCTTAGTTGTGTATATGTTCCCCACTATTTTCTATACTTTTGTCTCTTTATTTCAGCTACTCTTTATTTCTTTGTTTATGTTATATCAATAGTTATAGCAATAGTTGCAATTTGGCTTTAGAAACACTACATGTTGGTATTAGAGATTCAATCAATTTTCATTTTGTTGTATAGTTTCAAAAACAAAACCAAAAAATGTCAATGAGAAAATCCTAATATATGTCCAAGGTAGAGTTGAATGAGAGTTTCATAAAGTTTATAGAAGACATGAGGTACATGATGCAACTACATGAGGTAGTTTCATAAAGTTTATAGAAGACATGAGGTAGATTCATAATCTAATTATATGAAAATAAATGAAGAAATATTTGTAGACACTAGTACATGTGGAAATTTTTCCACATGAATAAAGATTCATCATCACCATCATCATCATCATCATCATCATCAACATCATCATCACTGTCATCATCATTAGCATCATCATCACCATCATCAACACCATCATCATCGTCATCATTGTGTCCATCATCACCATCATCATCATCACCATCACCATCATCATCATCATCATCACCATCATCCTCATCTTCATCATCACCATCATAATCATCTTACTCCCAACACAATTTGTAGACTTGAGAACAATTTCAAGGTAAATGACCCACATATTTGCTAGAAATGATATGATAAATTCATATTGCATCATGATCATGATCATGATCATCATCGTCGTCATCATCACCATCATCATCATCTTCATCATTGTCAACATCATCATCATCATTGTCATTCTCATCATCATCATCTTCATCGTCATCATCATCATCACCATCTTCATCATCATCATCAATATTGTCGCCATCATCATGATCATCATCGTCATCATGATCATCATCTTCATCATGATCATCATTGTCATCACCATCTTCATCATCATCATCATCATCTTCATCATTATCATCATCGTCGTCATTACCATCATCATAATTATCATCATCATCATCATCATCATCATCATCATCATCATCATCATCATCGTCCTCATCGTCATGACCTTCTTCCTCATCAACATCTTCATCATCATCGTCATCATCATCATCACCATCAACATCGTCATCACCATCATCATCATCGCCATCATCATCATCAAATTGACACCAAATTGGCTATCATGACGATGTCCTAGCAAGCTATGGATTATATCAATATTAAAGGCCCTTTAAGATTGCATATCGATTCAAAGAGCCCCTTCTACCTAGGCGTATCTAGTCAAGACATGGAGGGAGGTCCCTATATTCAGATGTTGGTGGATGTGTTCACTAGTCGGATTGTCACAAAATCAGTGTTATGTTTGATCATGATCACAACTTCCAATGTCCTAGCTTCTTTAAAAGTACATACATACATATATGTAGGGAAATAATATTTTAGAAAATCCTGAATCCGAATATCTAAAAAGACACATAAATCCAAATTCTTCAATTTCTTCATTTTTCATTATACATTATAGTCATTTTTCATAGTCGATCCATGACAAGGAAATCACTCATCCTATGCTTGTCTTAGTAGTAAAAAATTAAAGGATTTAAAAAAAAAAGGGCTTGCCACATCTTCAAAGTTCGCTTAAGTAATTACCCTATTTTCTTTTATGCTCCACCTTTTCAACTCCACTTCCTTACATCCTTCACTAGCTCATGTAATTTATTTACCTTTTATGTCTAGGGCTTGTGCATGTTCATGGTTATCTTATTTGTTGTTTTTTAGTGTAATGTGTGTAAATAGACAAAAGGAATATATGTACAATGGTTGAAAAAACATGTCAAATTTGTGGTGGAAGGAATTGGGGATTGGTGATCCCATTCTTGTGTGATGTAATTCCTACCCCATCGTGAGCCACGAAAATATTCCCCATTCGATGGAGCCCATTCCTTGAAACCCGGGGCCAGTGGATTCCATCATGAGCCCATTCCTCCATTTGCCAATGAGCCCTGAAAATATTGCCTCAGTAAATATCAATCGATAATTTAACAGGTGCCCAATTGTTATGAGGCATTTACAATATTATGGTGTCAGGGGTAGTGGAAAATTAATGGTGTTATGGAAATTGTGGAAGAGGAGGACTGGGAGGGTATTCTATACAGTTTTTTCCGTTTCCATCAGGGTTTTACGACATGGCACCAGCTAAAATACGAGGAGGAAAAACAGCTTCCTGCAGACAATGGAGGCTCGGAGATCTTGTGCTCGCCAAGGTTAAGGTATTTTCGGCATGGATCGCTAAGGTACGTTGGTCTATTTTTCATTCCCATTTGTTTGCCCTCATTTGATGTATGCGATGTTTTCCCTTATTTGATTGTATGCGATGTATGTTGTTGCTGTTATTTGCATTTTCCTGTTGGTTTCTTGTTGTCGACCTAGTTCGTGGTTTGCATTTTCCTGCTAGTTTTTTATGCCTCATAGAAGTTAGCAAACTACATCATTCTTCAATTAGGTTACTACAAATCAAGGACCAAGACCAACTTCTGCTACTTGTGGAAGAAAACAAAGGGAAAGAAACATTAGAAACTTTGTATTTGGTTGACAGAATTCTGGATCCTGAAAACTCAGTAATTTTTAGATCGATGCACTGCTCGAGTTGATTTCTGTGCCCCTCAAAAAATAGGAACTTATCAACTTTTTCACTTTGCCCAGCCTTGGGTCAAACTAGTGCAATTTGTTATATTTTAAACTGTGACCAACCTGTAAAATTTATTTGCAAAATGTCACTTCGAATGTCACAGAAATAAATCTTGACTGGGATAATTTTTCCAGATTTGTTGTTTAGGGCCATATTTGTTGTTTAGGGTCACCTTTCCTTAAAATACACTGTTATCGGTGAATTGTATTTTGACGAATGAATAGTGTATATGGCACCAAACTGGAAAATATTCCAAAAAAGTTGTTGAATTTGCTCAAATTTGTTCTTTGTTTTATTCCTCTCTATGAATTGTTCCTACTGACCAAATTCTGGCTTGTGTTGGGTAACTGGCCAAATTTACAGTCTCACCTCATAACAAATCAAATTTTCCTCCATTTGATAATCCGAGCTGAGTTGATGTTACTATTTATAAATAATGTAACAATATATCATAATTAGTGATAATAATGACAAATGGATCAAGATTGTACACTAAGAGCAACCGGGAACTAGAACCATTTTAGAAGGATTTTGAAAAGATATGGGATACAGATGGAATTATGACAAAAACTAGATTATTTGTAGAAGGAATGTACTAAATTAAGGAAGCTTATCAGAAAAATATAGAAGTATTGAAAATTCTCATCCAAAACAAACTTTGAAGGCACAAGTGGAAGTTCTATTGCATCTCATATTTTTGGCGGAAATTCGAAAGGAATCGGCACAAGACTTGGGGGACCAGTAAGGAATAATTGGGGATTCCTTGAATACCAAATTAAAGTGCCTTCATTTAAGCTTGTATGGAAGGTGGAATCACAGGAATGGATGAAGAGACTCCCTCGAGTATTCAATTAATGGAATATTTACAATGAATAAAGCGAGATTGGTTTGGCATTCCAGCATATGGAAGTATTGAGTTATGCTTCCACTACTTTATCCACTTGGAAGGTAACTTTTAGAAAGATTATTCTCTCTTTAATTAGATAGTTGTCCTATCAGATATATGTATCATGCATTTTTGTAAATTGGTTGTTTCTACAGGTTGGCAATGTTATTTTCCTTCATATTTGGGTCTTGATAAATACAATATCTTGGTTGTAGTTGGAGTTTCTCTTTTGTAGTCGACTGTGATATTGTCCTTGAGGTTGTTGCTTGGATGAGATTAAAATTGTATTTTTTTTCTAGAGAATTGAGAGTCCTGGAAATATTGCACACAGGCAAATTAATTTTTATGAATCATTGATATGATAGAGTTATACTTATCAAAACCAAGAAGCCTATTTTTTTGCAAGTAACTCTATAGCTAAAGTGTTTGAATTGTCCAAAGGAGGGCAAGCTGCAAAAGTACTTGTACAATTGGTTATAACTTATAAGAGATGGTATATGTACTTCTATTGATTTCCAGTTCAATCATTCTAGATCTCTTTTGTCATTAACAAATCAAATAAGATGTGTTACTTGAACTGTGACAGAGGTGTGAACCAACATTTCCTTTGTTCACTGCATTACTGAAAACTTTAAAGTATATATTCTGATGGAAATTGATATCTGTCTCTTGTGGTTATAAAAAATGTATCAGCTGCATTTTCAAGCCAACTATTTTATTGTGGACATTGAAAATATTTAACTATAAGTTGATATTCTCTTTGCAATCTTATAATGGCATTCATGTGAAAATGGAATGATAAGTGGAGACAACCTCCTACCCTACTTATCAAAGTTCTATGAAGCACTTTAGGGGTCAATTTAAACAATAACTTTTTTTGCATTGCTCTTTGGATAGTGAATATTTTATCTAAACTGACATGGACAATTGGTGGTTGTATGCAGCCTTTTCTTTTTATGGTGATAAAACTTGCTAATTTGTGTATGCATGGATTTTTCAGAACATGTGTGGTGCTAAAGAAATCCGGAGAGGTTCTAGATTTGGTGCCACCTCAAACTAAAGTTCATAATCTAATTTTTGGGTGAACTTATATTGATTCACATGGTGAGATGGTGCTGACAAATTTGACCACAGGAGATAAAGTGGTGCTATACTTTCAACCATGTGGATGATTTGGGTATGAAATTGATCCTATTTATTTTTCACTTTCTTTATGTGTAGAGACTTGAGAGTAAGATGTCATGCTTAATCTTTTCTAGAGATTGGAATTGTCTCTTCTCAATGCTATTGATTGATTATGCAAAGGTCATTCCAAAGCTATAGCACTTCTGGAGCTCTCCACATTTGTGATTCTTGACATGATATTATTGTACCTACATACTTTTCAAAGCACTGGTTGGGAACAGACCTACTTGCTGTAATCTATATGAACGAAAGAAGAAATATGTTTCAAATTATTTACTTTTCAGAGTCTGGGTGGGCATCATACCTATTTGCCATAATAAAATAATCATATATTATCATAATGTATATGTAATAAAGGAGATAAGATAAGATAATTTCTTTAATGTTCAAACAAGTGACCACAAAGTTGGCCAATGGGACTCAAAAGTACATCGAATGTGAATAATTGCAAGCAGAGAAAGAACTAACTAATTATTCAATAGAACTGCAGCAAGTAGTGCAGATACAAAATCAAGATCAAAACTATGTCAAGCATACAATGTTCCTGTCTAGACATCTGGAGAAAGTAGATAGGTGAGAGAAAGAGGATGGTTTCATCTGAGTCATCGATCAATGAGGGAACCAATGCACTGCCTGATGTTGTCATCCAACGAATATCCAGGGATGAGGGGGCTTGGCTGTGAAATCATGGGGGAATACCTAGAATCTCTGAATGGAAGATTGGCTGCTTGAACATACATGGAGAGCAGTACTTTGTGTAGAGTGAATCTGGCCCTGGGACCTCTGGATACTGCTGTTGATCTTGTGTGTTTGATTATGATTTTATTTATGGATCCCTATTCCCCATTCCTCAGTCATAGTGTTGTTAAGTGCACTTTCTTTTTTAATATGACTTTAATTTATGGTTATGGATTTCTTGTTTTGTTTCAGCTTACAGAAATGTCTAGAAGATTATTAGTCTTGTTGATACAGCTTCTAGTCTTACCTTGGTTGTGTTAATAATTTGTTACTTTTGAATTTGCTTGTTCTATCTTTGTCTTCAATTTATCTTCTAGTTAATTTCTTTAATGAAAATCCTTTAATTGTACATGCCACTTTCCCATGTTACTCATAACAGAGTTTTGTTCTTATGGATTTGGAGCTGAGATTTCTTCTACATAGGGAGTGCAACGCTCATATCATATATGCCTCCAAAATGTTAGATGTTACTGTCTGATGCTTTCATGAAGAGTATTCAGTTTAACTTTAGAAATAATTTCAAGCATATGATATGTTTGATGACATCCTCTATCCTTTAAAAATTTTAATGACAAAACAATGTTAGATGGATTTGGGATGAAGGACCATGGCATTAAGCATAAATGATAAATTAGGAATTATGGGTAGGAAAGCCTCCTTGCTATTGACGCCTTGGTGGTCAACCAGTTGAGGTCCTCCATGAATAATGACTCCATGTGTTCAATGGTCTAATCTGATGTTGGATCAACATCCTCCAACTCAATAGCTGTATAATCGTTACAACGTTAAACCAAAAATGTTTTCAATTGAGAAATAAAAAAAATGGAAATACTAAAGTAAACATCGAGAATGACTAAGTGAGAACAAGCTTGGAGCTTACCTCTTGGGTTGTCCAACAATGTTTGAATTTGATTATGGAACCCTTCAATCTCCTCTCCAAGTTCTCACAAATCTCCTTAACAACTAAAACGAAGTACACTCAAAACCATGACAAAGATGAGTGAAATGAGTGATAGAATGAGAGAAAATGTAGCGAAACACGGCTTTTATATGCCCATAAACCCTAGCCATGAGGTGTGGGGCTTACTAGGGCCTTCCTTAGGCTATACATGTAATAAAAAATGAAAAAGTCCCAAGTTGGCACATGGGAGTGCTTTGGGAGAGTTTTTTTAGTTTTGGAACAATCAATGGGTTCATCTTTAGGAGTGTGCAATTTGGGAGTGCCAAGTGTTTGATTTGGGAGCAATTAGGGAGTGTGATTTGTGGAGCGCTTTTCACAAAGGAAGGAGCATTTTCCTTTTTCCTTGAAGCGGACTCCCAAGTGGATTTGATTTGAGAGTGCAGTTTTGAAGGTGTGTTTTTCTGAAGTGCACATTTGGAGTGGGGGTGTGGGGGGTGGCTTCCAAGTAACCCTAATAGGGATGCAACGACAACTAAAGGCTTAGGTAATATCCTCCTAAGTTGCCCTTATATTTGAATTTCAAGATTTTCTATAACTAGATCAATCTATAGAGGGCCGTCAAATATCTAGTAGGATAGTAAAAATGAAAGGTCCATTCATGCAACAAAGGGCAGGACATCCCACATAGTCAAGGGAAGATAATATTTTCTTGATTTGAATCTTAGGGAAGGATTTACATGCTTTTCTAAGTGCTTAATTCTTATCCATATTGGTTATGCCTCTACTAGTATAAGGGGGGTGGTATGATAAAATTAGAGGTTGTGTTCTATCAAAAGGCCCTCCTGATATGCGTAGTCATGATAATTTTCAACATCGCTGTACATATGTAGGGGAGGTCGTATTGTATTTCCCAGAGTTGCACAGTTATCACTCTTGAGGTTTTTGGGGCATGTAGCTGATGTTTTCCTGCTCTTGGGAGCTTTGGAGTAAGTACGAAATGCGCCCAAAAGGGCAGTAGCAACATTGGGTACATGGGAGTATTTAGGGAGCATGTTACCTATTTTTTGTGGTTTTGAGGTTGTGTTTCAGTTTGGAACTCCAATCAGGAGCTTTAGGATGCTCCTCAATAGACAACGAGTGTCAAGATTCTCCCAACCAATTAAATTTTCCATAGATAGAGAGTGTATTAGAGCTCCCAACCAATTAAATTGTTCGTCCAAGCACCAAGATTATAGAGGGAAACATGATAGATAGAACACGTGCCAATATTATTATCTTTTGTAGGTCTCCCACGGTTCATTCATTTGTCATAGATATGGGTTAGTTTTTCTATTAGGACAGCTCCATATCTTATGATAATCTTGGATCCATGCTATAAATTTTTAAGGAAGAATTTGAATAAAGTAATACGTCAAGGAAAAGACAGTAGGATTGATTTAAAATTAACTCCATCGTTATTATTGCCTTATTTACAGCCATTTGAAGACATTGACATGATGAATACTGACCTAGCATTTATTTGGAATCATGTTGGCTCGCGTATCATATGTCTTATTGGAAGGAAATGATGGTAGAAAAAATCTCTTGGAATTGCATGTGATCTGTTTATTTCCCTTCATTTTTTAAAATGTATTATAGTCTGTTAGTTAACTTCTTGCTTATAATTATTATGATCTGTTAAAGATTGTATCATCACTGTATTGTGCATTAATGTTATAATCACCTCATATATTATTATATATGATATACTAAACTCAAGAACTTACTACTACCATCAAAGTTTTAATTTCAACTTCGAAGGTTGTTAAGTTGTGTTAGTGGCAATATTTTAAGGCTCTATGAGCAGAATTTTGGATAAATTTATACATCTAGCTTATGGTGTGATTGTGGAGGCACTTTAGAAACAATTATTGCAGGTGATTTCAATGCATATTTTCCTTTAAATTTGAGGACTAATTGGGAACAAGGTTGGAGTTTCAACTTTCAATTAACTAATTATGCAGCCTATAACCACATCATTCATAAACAAAGGAATTTGAGTATTGTATAAGAACTTCAATTATTTATTTATAGAATAGTCAGAAATGCCAATCTACAAGAAGGGTTTCTACATCTCATAACCCTTCTTTTCCTGTATCCCTATTAGGTTGTTCATATTTCTTCCATTTCATCTAGAATTTCATAATTTGTTGTGACCATTATTTTATCTTTGTACTCTTTTCCCCATTTGTGTCTTGATTCACCTCAAATGTTACCTCCACATCCCCTTTCAATTTGGAATTCCTGTGTAATGCAAGCCTTTGTTTTCCCTACAGTCATTTTCCCCTTTTGGTTGTCAGTGTATTTGTGGTTACATCAGTGATGTAGTTCCAGACGCACTTCTATTTTACTTTTGCAAGTCGTGCTGCTCTTCTTTGACAAGTCTATGTTATGCCTTACCCTTCCCTGCACTGCCCTGCCATATTTATATTTTGTTGTATTCATGTATATTTCATGATTATAGTTTCTACAACATTGTCTGTTACATGATATATAAGTGACCCATTCTTGTAGTTACACTACTTGATGACTATCAGAATTCACTGCTTCTCTTGAAATAATTTTTTTTTGTATTTCTGCTGCATGGCTCTTATCATTAACTACACCCCTCTATATCAATTTTGTTATGCTTATCTTGTCTTAATGTGCCATTTATTTGATGGACATGTAAATTCTATGTTGGTCTTAACATCCCAATTTCCATTGTAATATTAAAGCCACTGATTACTCCAATCATGATTAACTTGTTGTCATGATCCATGAGCTTTAAGAAAGTCAGGGATGTAGGTATGGGAGCCCTTATTTTGAACCAAGGCACATAGTGAATATCAAAGCTTATGATTTTGCATGGATCCTATCCTATCACATGATACAAAACCCCATGGCTCATGGCTTTCCATGGATGTATAAATGCCTCTATAATAAAAGTCTTGTGTCCCATCCTTGAATGAGTCTTTGAATTATAAACCTCATAAATAAGCCAGAACCTCAATCATGGCCTTGTCAATCGTAGTTAAATGTAATTTTTTGTGTCTATGTAATCATATGTGATGTTTTGCACCCCCCACTTGCTGCACACTAATTCACCTTCAAGATATTGAACTCCTACTTTCTCATTGTTTGACGAGAAAGGTCGTGAACTGAATGTTAATCCTAAAAATCCTTATCAGGTAAGCTAGATATATGTATAATTTTTTATGTTAGGATTTTGGTTATGCATGCTTGGAGGTTTTTTATTTTTGTTGATGTTGTATGGTTGCATTAATACTAATAACGGTCCCATTTAGGTCATGATAATTAAAGCAAGTTTCAAGATTATTATAGATCATGTGGATGTTTTACTATTATTTTTACATCTAACTTGTTTATGATATCTCAAATATTTGGCAGTTCATCATCATCTAGGTTTTACGTGAATATTTAGAGTATGATATGAAGATTCCAAAACCTCCAATAGAGATTGATTTTGAACGGGTTGTGGATGATTTTGTCTTCATCTGTTTCTTTGTTGGCAATGATTTCCTTCCACACATGCCTACATTGGAAATTCGTGAGGTTTGTATGTAGAGATGTTACACCTCCTATATTCTATTTGACATCCTTAAATAGTCACTAAATAAATATTATCTAAATTTACATTATGTTTTGAAATTCATTTCAGTTGAAATGCTTGGAATATTTTTATGTCCAAGATAATTGTTGTTCTAACTTCTAAGCATGATTATCTCTAGTGTGTAGACAGTTTATTATAGATCTGTTTTTACAGCTCACATTCTCTGTTTTGGTTCTGTGACAATATTCTCCAGGAAGATAATTTGTTGGTGGCTATTTTCTATTTTACAGGGTTCAATTAATTTTCTCATGGCTGTATATAAGAAAGAATTCAATGCAATGGGTGACTATTTGACAGATGCAGGCGAGGTATTATGACACTGATTGCATTTATTATATAATTTTTGTTGGAAAATATTATGTTGACTGAAGGACTTCACTATATGTTACTAGATATTGTGATATTTTCACTTTGGTATTCTAAATATTGCCATCTAAAGTTGTGTGGCCTTCGAAATTTTAATTATCACTTGAATCGCAAGATCTCATGTCCTCAGATTGATGGAAATGATATCGAGTTCATCTTGACCAACTTTATCCAATTGCTGGCATTAAAGCTGTATAATGTTTTCTCTTTCTGAAATTTCAAATGCACATGGATTTTTATAAAGGCTATAGGATGTCTCCTATGTATGAAATTACTGAACATCGAATGAAAGGGTGTTAACTTGTTTGGATACAGCTAACATTTCCAACTAAGCTGATATCACACTAAAATGTGGAACATTTTATCATGCAGGAAATATTGGACAAGGTGGAGCATTTTATTTAGGCTATTGGAACATAAGAGGATAGGATTTTTCAAAAGCGAGGTCATATTCATGAGGTACACATTTAGTTTATATGAAATTATGAAAACCTTTGTCAGTTGTACGTATTTGAGACTTGTTTTGAAAAAAACACAGCTATACATTTTTTAACTATTCAATAACCCCCACTGAGGATAGCACCCTTCCATTAGGCCAAGCTGTGAGCTTAAGAACGTTTTGAATAGGAACTCTATGCCATATGAAAAATGGAAAATGGGTTAGTAGCTATTTTTGTAGAGCATTTTATTAGGAAATACATTAAGCCAAGGGAAATACTTTGTTAAAACTCTGGAAATATTAGGAAATACATGTATTTTACATGCTCACACATATTTTACATGTACTTTTATATATGCATATCCAACCATATTGTATCCAATTTGTTCAAATATATGTACATATATTTATCTATATCTTGGTAACTTTAGCTTCTCACTGATAACTAGATGAATTATCATAGTTGAATTCTGTTAAGTATTTGATTACTTGCAATATATTAGGTGAGACTAACCTAAGCTTCTTGTTGTTTTTTCTTAAACTTTACGCTCGTTTCCTTTATATCCAAATGAGGGCATAAAATATGCTCTACAAGATGAAATGATTGTTACTACATTTGTTTTATGGGAATGGCCCACCTCCTAAAGGATGAAACCTAGAAAAGTTCCCAGAAAATTACAATAAATGGACAACAACAAACCATTCCTAGGGAGTTCTTGGAATGGTCAGTCTTTAAAAATGGTACTAGTCTTTTCTCTAAACTTTCTTTTTGATCCCTTTGATCCCTTCATCATAATGAGTACCATTATCCACTCGGTGTAGTTCAGCCACATTACTCTTTTGTACTCGCCATTTTTTATGTTCAGGAAGATATTGTAGATTCTCAGTGTATGCTGTTTCCATTGAAAATTCCTTCCATAATACCTTCAACCCCCACCCCCCAACATATTTAGTGAGTGGTCTATTCCTGTTGCCCCTTACAAATATTTAAAGACATTGTAATTAAGTTTCCTTATAGCACTCATGTTATTTCCCAGATGCATTTCTGTAGTTAATTCTCAATTCTCATGCTTTTAAATGCTTGAATCGACAACTCACAATTCATTGCAATGATATAAAATCTGTTTCAAGGCACACTCTCTTTGTTTTCACTCTTGTTTCCCCACTCTATTAGAACTGATCTTATGTAGGTAACTATGTTGGTACATAAGTTATAACTTATATCAGGTGTAATCACATGTAGCTAGGACCAATAGTAGAATTGTCTGTCTACTAGAATAAGGTGCAAGATATTACATGTTTGTAATGAGGCTGTCATAATTTGGCTGTTAGCTAGACTGGTGGAACATTGTTTTTTTCTCTGGTCATGTGCATGCACTAATGTGTATTGCTAATCACATGGCTTATCAGGTCTTGATATAACCAGAATGCCCAAGTCACATGATTTTAGGTAACCAAATTGGTACTATTACATTGTCATCTTTTGATACATGCAACACTGTTGATGTTGATGTGTGTCCTTTCTAGTATTACAAAAGCCTCTTTCTCTGTTGCCTTGTTCGGCCATTAGATACTCAAAGTTGTGCATTGATCCCTTTTACCATTGTAGAGGACTCTGTAAGTTAGGTTCTCAAATTCTTAAAGGGTTCTAGCTCAATGGAAGAGCGCATACCTTACAAGCAGGAGGTTGGTGGTTCGATTCATCCATGCCCTAATGATATTATAATATCGGTTAAATACTAAAAATGACTAAATTAGTGACCAAAACATGAGAGACATGAAACTAGGCATTAAAAAGGATGCAACACATGGCGCTAATGATGAAGCCAAACATGGCATTGATATGGTAGAACAATAAGACATTACTTTGGATGCAAAACATGGCACTAGATAGGAAGAAAAATATGGTGCAACAATAGAAGAAATATTTTGCATCATTTTGGTAGCAAAACATGATGCAAAAAAGGAAGAAAAAATTGGTGCAAATTTGGAAGAGAAAATTGGCACATATTTGGAAGTAAAACATGGTGTAAAATGGGATGCTAAAGTGGTAGCAAAAATGGATGCTAATTTGGATGCTAACATGGTGCTATTAAGGATGAAAATATGGCGCTAACGGGGGTGTCATTTAAGAAGCAAAAGTGGACACTCGCTAGGAAGCAAAGAAGGACATTATTTAGGAAGCAAACCTCGACGTTGTTTAGGAAGCAAAGTTGGGCGCTATTCTGGAAGCAAACCTTGACATTATTTAGGAAGAAAAGTTTGACGCTATTCTAGAAGCAAAAAAAGAGACGAAATTTTGGACGTCATAAATGATGCTATTTATGAAGCAGAAAAATATGTTTTTTGGGACGCTTTAAGTTTTGTCCATGACACATCCCATTTAGCATCTAGTTTAACCACTCAATGTAAAAGACATTACACTAAAAAGGGACATTAAATGGGACGCTAATTCCAGGATTTGTTGTAGTGATCACTCTTGATCCAAAAAAAAGAAATCATCCCAAGCAATCCCGAACCTGCCAAGCCTAGTCCCAAGGCTACCAATAGGCATGCCAATTAGGATAGTAAAGCAAATCACACCTCCATTTTATTTAATCAAATCGTGCCTCCGTTTTAGTGAACAAAATTGCGTGCATAATTTTATTCACTAAAATGGAGGGGCGATTTGGAAATCCTATTTTTTATTTTTAAATAGGCCGAGTGCGTCTTTTTCGCCTCATCGCATGGCTATTGGACAAATTTGGAGCAAATATCGACTAGGCGAACGCGTTTTTGGGTGTGCCAAAGCCATCCATCTCCACCTTCGGATAAACCTCCTATTTGTGAGGTATTTTCCTCATTTCTTTTCATGTTTTTTTCTCTTTGTTCATCA
Organism: Pseudotsuga menziesii; assembly: GCA_001517045.1. NCBI lineage: Eukaryota > Viridiplantae > Streptophyta > Pinopsida > Pinales > Pinaceae > Pseudotsuga > Pseudotsuga menziesii. The sequence continues at coordinate 42,727 of LPNX011034854.1, read as the reverse complement.
ATTTATTTGCCCTAAATTCAAAAATTAAACCAAAATAAATTAAATTATGGCCAATGGAAACAAAAAACCCAATGGAAACAAGAACCCCAATGTAATTGGCCAATTGAAACCAATTCCCCAATTTAATGATAAAAATTAAATAATTTTGATTATTTACCAAAATTCATACCCAAAATTCCCATGCCCAATAGAAACCAAAACCCCAATTAACTCAAAAAACAAATGAATTTCACTATTTCCATATGCATATTCACAAGGATCCTTGTGAATCCATACCAAAATCCACAAATATGCAAAGTTTGTCAAGCACATTTCAAGTTTGCATAAGTAATTTACATGCCCAATCTAAACCAAAACCCCAATTAACTCATAAAAAACAAACAAACTTCACTATTGTGAATCCAAACCAAAATCAACAAATATGCAAAGTTTGTCAATTATGTTTCAAGCTTGAATACAACTAAAAAAATTCAAGTAGAATTCATATATTCCCCTAAAATACAAAAACAAACATGGTAAATCCCTTTCCTCTATTCGAAATATCGAAGTTGCTCTTCCAAGAACATCAATAAAGACCTTATAGTTTTTATGAAACATCCCAATTCAAGTGTTAAAATAAGGTATAGAAGCTTCCCATTATTTTAACAAATATTTCGTCTTGAACGAAGGGTACTTTTCGGTTAAGGTCAAGACAACAAAGTTCAACAATGGACTCCATGAACGTGAAGATACATAGGTAGGTTGATGTATTTGATTAAACATGCCAATCACATACTATCATACATGATATAATCCAATGGAACCCTTGCAACCATAAAATCCATAAATATTTTCTAAATAGACTTTGGAGTCCTAAAAACATCACAATACAACAAATAATTACATATCTAACAAAATCGTTGCCTATACTCGGATTTTATTCATCAACATCACATTATGCCACCTATTCTAGGGTCTAGTTGTTGCCTCTACCCGTAATCTGGGCGCTGGTCTTGCAAAGGCAATAGTTAGCACCTCACAATTTCGAGGAAACTTCATAATCCAAGCCTTAAAATAAGCTAGAGGAGCTTCATAATCAACATATGCACTCAAGACACTTTATGTACACATGCATACTTAAAAATTTGAATTATCACTTGAATTTAGGACATAAATATGAAATGAAAAAATGTTATATGTTTATTCTTTACTATAAAATTCAAGATCAATTTTTAAATTTACATGATAGATTTAGTTTATATGTTGTTATTTGTCGTACATTAGTTATACAGTTTTCAATGCTTAGATATGTCATTGTTTCATGTTTTTATATTTCTAATGATATTTTATTTGTATTTATGATTGCAGTGGCTACTATGGATTGTTGGAGACATTTACCATCATACACACTATCCTAAGTATAATTGACATTAATTGACATCAGTGGAGCATTAATTGCCATCATCCAGTCACACCCATGCCTGCCTATAGTCAAGGAGGCTAACTTAGCCTTCTCGTACAGTCAAGGAGGCTAACAGGAGCACTCCGGGGGTGATCTGAGTGATATTAATGCACCTAATTGCTAACTGGTGGTTACAATCAGTTCAACCAGTTAGTTAAGGTGCCTGCTCTCATTAAATATATTATTTAATGATTATTTATTATTATTTAATGATATGGAGTCAACAGGGCGCCTCCACCAACTTCTAATGGTCAGTTTAGCTTCAGTTAACCTCATCGGGGTTCATTGAAGTCATGGAGCACTAGCACTTGATCGTTGGCTTGCTATGACATGTGTTTAATCTCCTTCAGTTGAGATTTAGTCATTTATTGCACTCTGACTTTAGTTAGGGTTTGGTGAGTCAATTAGGGTTTTGTTCAAGTGGTTAACTGAGTGTGAACCAATGGTTGAGAGTCAGTTAAGCTAGACTCACTCACTGAATTCGAATTGTTTCCTTAGTTATTCAAATTCCTCATGGATTCATGGTATTGCTTGACATTGTTATTGTAACTATTCATTGTTTATTGAATATACAGAGAGGAAACCATTCTGGTTCTGATTAACACCATTTCATGAGTATTTGTTGATTATTATTTGATGAGATTGATTCTTAGTTCCTAGATTAATGTGCAAGATTAATATGGTATCAGAGCATATGACGGGACGAAGATCTATCTCTCAAAAACAAGCTTTTTGACAAATTTCTGCATGAAAAGTCAGCAATAGCTCAAAATTCCAGCACTGCACCAAAAGCCAAGGCTTACCACTCAATATCCCAAGTAAAGAAATTGTTGATCAAGCTTGCTTGATTGAATATGCTGTGTGATGAAAGCCTAGAATGTGCAGGCTGTCCGACCTTATTTTTCCCTTTCTGTTTTGATTTTCAGGTTTCTACAGGTGAAGCATTTGCTACAACATATCTAGATGGCCTCCGCAGTACCTCTCTTGACTCCATACAATTTGCACACATGGAAAAATAACATGGAGATTCAGTTGCACTCTAAAGGACTCCATAGAGTCGCCATGGACACTGAAGTTGAGCCTGGATCTTCCATGGAAAAATCAAGATTCTTGAACAAGAAGGATGAAGCCTTCGATTTCCTGTGCCTCTCTATTTTTGAAGACCTTCTCTTCCATCTTACGGATATAAAGACACCGAAAGAAATATGGGACAAATTGGAATCTCTATACGGAAAGCATGATGACTTGAGAGTTTACCAACTCAAAAATGAACTCATGTCTCTCCAACCTTCCAATTTCGAGACTTTGAATGATTTCTTTACAAAGTTCAAGCATATTGTTTTAATCTTGAAGCAATGCAAAGTGGAGAAGGAGGATGATCAGCTCAGCCTTACCATCCTCTCCAAACTCGGGGATGATTATTCAGTTTTTGTTTCTACATTTCATGCGGGGAAGCTCACAATGTTAGTTTTTCAACATTAAGCTAGCATTATTAGGATCTTTAACTGAGAGAATAGCAAGTACAGCAATCAAACACAAGAGACAATGAACACAGTGTTTTTCCTCGAGGAAACCATAAAGGAGAAAACCCTGCAACTTTCTCAGAGATAGAATCAGCACCAAAATAGTAAAATCCCCAAAACAGTGAGTGATCTCCCAACAGCAGTAATCTTCTTCTTGTCTAGCCCCAGTGTCTTCTCCTTCCTCAACTATGCGCTACACTTGAGTGTGTATGACTGGTGTGATAAATAGAGACTCCAGTTCTCTATTTATACTAATCCCGACATGACTAAAACCCTTCTAGGGCTGACCTCTACTAGGATAGTCTAATAACCCTAGTGCCCCGGAACTATGGGGACTTTAACACTTAGACAATCAGAAGGTTACCCACTATGACTTGACATGACTTGTTTACATTATTGATCCTCCCGATCGGAACATCAGGGCATGAAAACATGACTCAAATACATAATAGATGCATCCCGAGAAAAAACATTGGGTTACAATACATAAGATACATAGATGAATACATTCCGAAGTTACAAATACATCAACACTCCCTCTTAACTAGGAAGGTATTCTTTCGACACAATTTTCAGCACTGGTCTTCTTCTCTATATCATCGGGATCATCTTGTCTTTTGCATCTCAAGTCTTCTGAATCTTCAAGTCATCTTTGTCATTGGATCTAGATCATCTCTTGATATGGATCATCATGGGTCATCATCACTAGATTTGGATCATCATTGGGAATCATCATTGGATATGGATCATCACTCGATCTGGATCATCACTGCTGGATCATCATCACTAGATCTGGATCATCACTGGATCTGGATCATCACGGGTGCTATCTCATGATTCTTCTCATCATAGGAAGTTCTACAGAGCCAGCCCTTTTTCATGCTGGTTGTAGGCCTAGCCTCCATGTAGGTCTTTTCCAGCACTTATATATGATCAACACATGATACGAAGAATGGCTCATCATTTCTATCTAATCAACACATGATGCGAAGATAGGTACTGCAATTACATCTGATCAACACATGATACGAAGAATGGCATGCCCAACACTTACATCTGACCTACTCGTCAGAAAGGCACACCCATCACTCACATCTAATCATGTAGGAACTAATCCTATAATCATATTAGGAAGGCCTAGCACTTACATTTGATCAACACATGATCGAAGAAAGGATTCAACATCTCTATCTGATCAACACATGATGTGAATATAGATATTGCACTTACATCTTATCAACACATGATGTGAAGAATGGAACTGCACTTACATCTGATCAACACATGATGCGAAGAATGGCTCAACACTTACATCTGATCAACACATGATGCGAAGAATGGCTCTGCACTTACATCCACCTAGTGAGGGAACACATCCCATTACTGATGGAAGGGCTATGCACTCATATCTAATCATGAGGGAACACATCCTAGCAATCATATCAGAATGGCCGCCAATCCTCCTCGACTGAGCTTCTTGGTAACTGATCAGGTGCCTCCATTCTCCTAGAGAATGGAAGTTGCCCTTACATCTGACCTACTCGTCGGAATGGCCAACACTCACATCTGACATGGAAGGAACTTAATCCTTTAGCCATGACAAAATGGTTCATCTATTACATCTGATCAAGTGGGAACACATCCCTCTATCACATCAGAATGGCTACTCAGTCCTATACTGAGTGTTCTTGGTAACTGACTAGGTGCCTCCATTCCTAGAATGACAATTTCCCTTACATCTGTCCTACTCGACAGAATGGCCAGCAATCATATCTGAAATGGAAGGAACCAATACTCTCACCATGATAGAATGGCTCAACCCTTACATCTAACCATGGAAGGAACCAATCCTCTCACCATGTCAGAATGGCTATGGGTCTCATCACTTTCTCTTGGAGGAAACCTCGATCTGGAGAACACCAAGCTTCTCCTTGTAGTACTCAAACTTAGGCCTTGCTAATGGCTTCATCAATACATCAGCTATTTGTTCCTCCATTGCAACATACTGGAGCTTCACTACTCCCCTCTACACCATATCCCTGATATAGCGATACTTGATCTCGATATGCTTCGACTTGTCATGGAACACTAGATTCTCTGACAACTTCACACAACTCTGGTTGTCACAATGTAAACAAGTAGCATCCAACTAGAGATCAAATATATCGGACAGTAGCTTCCGCAACCATACTTCCTCACAACTAGTTGAACAAGATGTGACATACTCTGCTTCAGCTGTACTCAGTGCCACACATGATTGCTTCCTTCTAAACCAAGAGATCACACCTAATCCCATACTGAGGCAACATCCTGAAGTACTCTTCCTGTCAATGGAATTTCCTGCCCAATCTAAATCAACATAACCTTCCAGGTTAATCTTTTGATTCACATCATACTTGAGCCCATAATCAATTGTACCCTTCAGGTACCTCAGAATATGCTTTACAGTAACTAGGTGAACACTTCTCGGATCTGTCAAGAATTGGCTCAAGGTGTTCACAGCAAAGCAAATGTCTGGTCTCATGTTCGTTAGGTACATCAATGACCCAATCATCTGATGATACATCGTAGCATCAATCGACTCTGATGAAGCATCACTCAATAGCTTCAGGTTCGATGCCATAGGTGTGGTCATAGCCTTGCAGTCCATCATCCCAAACCTCTTCAGGATCTCTACTGCATACTTCCCTTGTCTAAGGAAGATTCAATCTGTACTCTGCCACACCTCCATTCCTAGAAAGTAATGCATCATCCCCAAGTCCTTCATTTTGAACTCAGCAGCAAGCTTTCTCTTTGTATCAGCAATCAACCCATCCATACCTGTCACAAATAGATCATCTACAAATAGTAGAAGCATCACTGGGTTTCCATCCTCAACCTTATAGTAAAGGTTGGAATCTGCATTACTCTTGGTAAAGCCCAAACTAGATAGAAAGCCATCAATTCTGCCATACCAGGTCTTGGGTGCTTGTTTCAAACCATACAGGGCTTTCTTCAATTTGCATACATGAGACTCTCTGTTATGTGTCTCAAAACCGAGTGGATGTTCTACATACACTTCCTCTTCCACTACACCATTCAAGAAAGCAGCCTTGACATCCATTTGGTGTATGTTCCATTTCATCACTGTAGCCAGAGCAAGTACTGATATGATGGAAGTGTATCTGGCTACAGGTGCAAAGGTTTCTTCATAGTCTATTCCTTCTTTTTGAGAGAAACCTCAATATACAAATATTGCCTTATACTTTTTAATGCTACCATCTGCAGCATGCTTGATCTTGTAGATCCATTTGGAAGTTACAACTGATTTCCCTTCTGGTCTTGGGACAACATCCCAAACATCATTCTTCATGATTGATTGATATTCTTCAATCATAGCATCCTTCCATTCTTTCCGTTCTACTGCTTCTTCATAACTGGAAGGTTCTTTATCAATGAAATCACATAGTAAAGCTACATACCCGGAGCAGGATCTGGTCCTCTTTCTTTCTCTGTGATTCTCTTTTGGAGCTCCATATCTTTCCACACCTTGGATAAGTTCATGTACCCAAGCAGGTTTCCTCTTATGAGGATTCTTCTCTAGAGGTGGATCTACAAGTCTTTGTGGTTCCTCAAAATCTCGATCTTCTTCTTGATCTTCTTCGTTCATGGTTGTGTCATGAATTCTGGGTACTTCTGCTTCTACTTCTTCAGGTTCTTCAGCAGGTCTCTTTCTAGATTTGTTGTAAGCTGTGTCTTCATCAAATGTCACATCCCTGCTAATGTCAATCTTCTTGTATCCTGGGAAATAGATTCTGTAAGCCTTTGAGCTTTCAGAGTATCCCACAAATATGCCCTTCTTTCCTGAAGGATCTAATTTTGTTCTCTTGTCTTTTGGAATGTGTATGTACATAGGATAGCCGAATATTCTGACATGGGTAACTTCTGGTTTCTTGCTGGAGAATACTTCTTTAGGAGTCTTGTTCTCGAGCACTCTATGTGGAGTATGGTTCTGTACATACACCGATGTTCTAGAAGCTTAAGCCCAAAGATGCATAGGAAGATCTTGATCATGAAGCATTGCTCTTGCAGCTTCCATGATGGTTCTATTCTTCCATTCTACAATCCCATTCTGTTGTGGATTATAAGGAGTGGACATCTCCCTCTTAATCCTTGATTCTTTGCATAGCTCTTTGAATTCATTCGAAGTGAATTATCCGCCATTATTTGATCGAATGGTTTTGATCTTCTTTTCAGTATGGTTCTTGATCAAGGCTTTGAATTCCTTGAACTTACTGAGTACTTCGTCTTTGTTCTTCATGAATTAAACCCATGTATTTCTAGAAAAATCATCAATAAAAGAAACATAGTATGCATACCCACTTAGTGAGTTTGATGACATAGGACTGCATACATCAGAGTGGATGATTTCTAGTATGCCTTTGGATTTTCTTTCGCTGCTGGGAAATGTCTTCTTTTTATTCTTCCCTTTCGCACATCCTTTGCAAACACCATCACGTTTTGCTTGGAATTATGGAAGACCTTCAACAACTTTGCTTGCAATAGGTAGTGCTCTGTAATGCACATGTGCAAGCCTTCTATGCCAAAGTTCATTTAGCTCTACTATGTCATGGAACAAGGCTTGTTCTGGATGGCCCTTCAATTTGTACAACCCTCCTTCTTGTTCTCCAATCACTACTGCATCATTGATAGTCTTACCTCTTGGACACATGATGACTTGACCATCTATGAATGCAACCCTCATCCCTTTTGCATCCAATGCTGATATGGAGAGAAGGTTCTTCTTGAGTCCTGGCACAAACAATACTTCTTTCATTGTTAGAGACTTACCAGAGTCTAGTTTATATGAATATTCCCCACTACCTTTTATTGGATATTGGTAGTCATCTCCTAGCTTCACCTTCTGAGGTGATTCATGTTCTGAGAGTCTCACAAAAGATTCCTTGAATCCAGTCACGTGTTTGGAAGCCCCACTGTCTATAAGCCAATCATCACTTCCATGAGAAATGTTACTTGTGAGAGCGGAGATCAGAACATATTCATCCTCACTTGAAGAATCTTCACTTTCATATCTAGATCTCTTCTTGGATGGTTCATCATCCCCTGCAACATGAGCATGATGTCTTCTTTTGTTCCCCTTCTTCTTATGAGAGTGGCCCTTGTTCTTAGGGAAGTCTTTTGCAAAGTGTCCTCTTTCATCACATGTATAACATCTCAATTTTGATATGTCTCTTGTACTGTTCTCTTTGAGATGAGAATCCTTACCTTTGGAGTAATGAGGTCTTCTTCTTCTTTTCTTGGAGTGGGCTATGAGGGCTTGGTCTTCACTTCCCATCTTCTCTTCTCGAGCTATTATCCATGCTTATTCTTGAGAACATTCTTCCCATAGTCTGCTGAATTTGACTAACTTATTTCTAGCACAGATTCATTGGATGAAAGCATCCCATGACCTAGGAAGGCCATTCAGTGTTGTCATCACAATATCTGCATTCTCCACTTCTTCATCTACAGCTTCTAATTGTTCCTTGATCTGAGAAACCCTTGTGAAGTAAGACCGGATGGTATTTGTATTTTGAATCTTCACGTTATTTAGTTGATTCCTCAGAGTCATCTTCCGGTTTATGTTCTTTCCTTCAAACAATTTGATTAGGGCATCAAACATGGCTTTAGGTGTCTTGAGAGAGGAAACCTGTGGGATAAGGTGATCCTTGATAGAATCAGCAATGATCCTATTTTCCATAACCATCTTCTTCTTATGTAAGGCCTTTGCCTCATATCCCTCTGGAACTGGAACCTCCTCATGAATGTAGGAATCTAATTCATTCTCTTCCAGGACCAGGGAGATCCTATACTTCCAGGCTCGGAAGTTATCAGCTCCCTCAAGCTTGGTATGATGAGACATCTTTAAAATGAGAATCTCAAATGGAAATACAAGAGATCTTAGATCTTACTAGGTCAAAATGTCGGATCTGAGACTTGAGCTGAAATCCTTCAGAGCTGGTTCAGGAGCAAATTAGGGTTTTGATTTTTCAGAGTTATGTCCACCCAAATGCCTTGAAATTTGTCCCTAACTTCGATTTTGGGGAGGAGATCAATCCATGCTTGGGCTCACTAAAAAATTCCTCTTCTGTGAAAAGCCCTAATTTTCGACAGCAGTGAGAGGTCCAAAATTGAAAAACCTCAGAATTGGATTCTACTTCGACATGAAGATGCCCCATAAGGAGGAGAGTTATTCCACCATTTTTTTGCTGAAAATCTATGGAGGAAGATCTACAAACTAGGAATCCCTAGTTCCCACAGATGCACAATGTCTTCTTCTCAGGTTAGCTCTGATACCATGTTAGTTTTTCAACATTAAGCTAGCATTATTAAGATCATTAAATAAGAGAATAACAAGTACAAAAATCAAACACGAGAGACAATGAACACAATTTTTTTCCTCGGGGAAACCATAAAGGAGAAAACCCCACAACTTCCTCAGAGATAGAATTAGCACGAAAACAGTAAAATCCCCAAAATAGTAAGTGATCTCCCAACAACAGTAATTTTCTTCTTGTCTAGCCCCAGTGTCTTCTCCTTCCTCAAATATGCACTACACTTGAGTGTGTATGACTTGTGTGATAAATAGAGACTCCAGTTCTCTATTTATACTAATCTCGACATGACTAAAACCATACTAGGGCCGACCTCTACTAGAAGAGTCTAATAACCCTAGTGCCCCGAAACTGCGGGGACTTTAACACTTAGACAATCGGAGGGTTTCCCACTATGACTTGACATGACTTGTTTACATTATTGATCCTCCCGATCAGAACATCAGGGCATTACAACATGATTCAAATACATAATAGATACATCCCGAAATAAACATCGGGTTACAATACATAAGATACATAGATGAATACATTCCGAAGTTACAAATACATCAACACACAACCCCTAGATGGAAGATGCCTACACTCAATGGCTTCATTGAGTCCCTAACTAATGAACATGACAAGCTTGTCCAGATGGGGATCATCCGATCTTCTCGTGATCAAGCCCTCCATGTCTCGGGGCCCAAAGATCTAAAAGGTAAAGGAAAGCAACAGAAAAATCAGAAAACTAAATTTGATGCTCCTAAGCCTAGAGTTGAAAATCAGCAGCATGATGAATCTTTAGGCTCAAGGAAGAACAAAGGAAAAGGGCACAATGGGAAAGAAAAAGCCAGGTGTTCTTACTGCGGGAATGGTTTTCACCCTGAACATGCCTGTGTTGGGGTGCGCACCTTAACGGTCCTTAATTTTGGTAACTCCGCGGTTTTTGTGGAAGCTTGTAAGCGGAGTTGTGACTCAAAATAGTCTTAGGGGTGTCGGGGTTGAGTCAAAGCCCTCTTTTTTGTAATTGTCCATAAATTTTGGGTGTAAGCCCATGATTTTGTAATAAAGCACTTGTATAAATAGGCACTCATGTAAAGATGTCGAGGGTATCTAATGAAATAAGGATCATATGATGCGAAGAAGTTAGTTCTATTCTTGGGTTTTAAGGTCAAAACCCAGCTGTGTGCGTGGAAGACCTCTGCATCTATGTGTGCAGATGGTTTTGTAAGAAAGGAAATGCAGCTAAGTGCGCAGTTAGACTTAAAGGGTGGATCTGCTACTGAGTGCACAAATCAGAACTGCTGTTTTGTAAGAAGTGGAATAAAAGCGCAGTTTTGTGGACGTAGCCCCTACACTGGGGGTGAACCACGTAATATCTTGTGTTGTGGTTGTTTTGTGTTGTTTCTGTTATGGTTTTATTTTATGCATTGATAAGTAGATAATTGATAAAGTAAGATAACTGTTAAATATTAACTTCGCTGTGAATTCCCAGTTAAGGGTTAAGCAAGAAACATCTTTTATCTAACTGCGAAGCTAATTAAGTGAATATCGAAGCTCTGTTTGGTATAAATATTTGTTGTTAAGGCTAAAGGTACAGTAATATCCCTCTTCTTCTTGCAAAAACCTGATTCTGCGGCACCCCATAGCTGTTTCGGGTGAGACTGCAACCTGTTCGTAGGTTGTTGCCGAAAGGGCCAACACTGTGGGTCTTTTTGTTGGTGCAAAGTTAATGGTATAAAACCCGGGTTTGCCCTATAGCCCAACAAATTGGTTCTATTTCTGGTTGAACTCAGTATCTTCTCAAGAGGGATCTACATCGTACCTGGAGGGCTATGTTTTTGAGACCCTCAGTAAAAGAAATCGGTGACTGGATTGAAGAGACCTATTTGAAATTTACTGAACAAGAAAACAAGGATCCTCGTCGTAGCTCGGATGGCTTCTTGCAAAGGTACATATTTTCGGATGTTTATGAAATTTTCTTTGGTAGTATCCACATAGAATTGTACCAGTGGTTATCCAAGTTGACAGAAAGAAAGACTAACTTCAAGGAAGATCAGTTTCCTGACTGGACCCCCGCAAGAATTAACATATTGAAAAGGGTGAACAATGCGATATTGCGAGCTATTGATTTGTGGACAATGCGAACCCTTGAAGCATTTGTGATATAATTTTTCATTGACACAAGTACCTCTTTTAGTGAAGCTGAAAGGAAGTTCTTCAAAGGACCAAGGGGTAAGTTCTTAAAATGCTCTTGGCTGAGAAGGGCATATTGCTTATAGAATTAGATTGCTAGATTTATTTTTACTAACCTATGTTTGGAAGTGAAAGTAACTTCGACGAGCAAATTGGTTTGCTGTGAAGCAGTAAAAGATACAAGAGAAACCTAGAATCCTATACCCTAGGCCAGAATATCGAGTATATGCCAGAAGACCCTGAATCCGAAGAAACCCCTTTTGTTAGAAACCCTCCTATAACTCCACAGTGAAGATCTGCTACCCCTGAGAACCCGTCGCAGTCTGGAAGTAACCCTAGCCCAAGTATTCCTATCGCAGGTCAGTCTACCGCAGTAAGTTCTCCCCCCCCTCAGTCCACTATGGCCCATATGACTGATGATATCAAGCTCCCAATTTTCAAAGGAACTAGATCAGAGGATCCAGAACAGTTTTGGTTTTTATGCGAAGCTGTGTGGACTGCTAAGAACATTTTGGATCAAGATATAAGAATAGCGCAGCTGGTCACTTCTTTTAGAGACCGATATTTGACCTGGTTTATGAAATTTTCCAGTACTCAGAACCATGTCTTGGCTGATATTAAAGCAGAAGTGATCAAAGAGTTCAAGAAGCCTAAATCAATGTATAACTGAATTGAAAGAGATTCAACAGAGACGAGGTGAATTAGTTTGGGACTTTGATCAGAGGTTCAAAGTTCTGCTAGATCAAGTTAGTTTCACTATTGGACCAGCATAGCATAAAGAATGGTTCATTGCATCCTTATTACCTCATATCAGAATGCCACTCATGCAATAGAAGGTTGCTAATCAGCAAGAGGCTTTGGAGATTGCCATGAAACTGGAGATAGCTCCTATCAAAGATAATTCTGGCATAGCCCAAATACAAGCGCAGTTAGCAGAAATGGCTTTGGAGCTGCGCGACATGAAAAAAGGGAAATCTATTCATGAAGAGGTGTGGTTTACATGATGTAGGACAGACGGTCATGACAAGGAACAATGTCCTGCGCTAAGAAATTACCTGAATACTGGTGCGCCAAACCCATTTAACCCTAATGTTCTATATTGTGATATTTGTAGAACAACTGGCTAGCATCGACCTGAATACTGCTATCTACTACAAAGATATGTGCAAGTACCTAAGAATCCCTATTGCAAGTTCTGTAAGTCAGTTGGACACAACGAAGAGGAATGTCACAGCTTTGACCTTATGAGAGAGCGAACATATGATGCTTATAGGGTACAAAATGATGCACAAGGCAATGATGGATATGGTTACCGTGGTAGTACATCAGGCCGAGGTAATTTTGGAGGTCGTGGTCGTGGTGGTATGCTTGGAAGAGGTCGAGGCCAGGTTGTGTGCTATAATTGTAATAAGGCAGGCCATCTAGCTAGAGACTCTCGGAACCCAACTACGACATGTCGATATTACAGAGCAGTAGATCTTGTCATTGTGCAATGCCCACAGCTGATAGCCAATATACAAGAAAGAAATAGTGCTCCTCCTCAGAATATTCAGATGATTACTGTAGAACAAAGACCTGTCCTAGCCATTAACATTGTTACAAGGAGTGGAGCTACGACACAAGTGCAAAATAAGGAGAAATAGCCTGACGAGGCTTGGGTTCGTAAGACCCTAGAGAAAGTTCCAAACTTCGATGTGGGAAGAGAAAAAGAAACATTTATGCAAGCCAAAAAAGACTTTATTGATTCGAGCACATCACACTACTACATTTCGATCCAAAATCCGATGGAAAAATCCGACGGCGCGTGGATTTCTTTTTTTAAACTTACCAAAAATCACAAGGATAATTTTTTTTTGTGAATGTGGCCATAAGCGTCGCTTAAGCGGTGTCTAGTCTCATAAGCATCGCTTAAGCGATGGCTAGTCTCATAAGCGTCGCTTAAGCGGCGATGCATTGAGTGAGTGGAAACTATCCTACCTAGAAAAAAAATGGATTTCAATAACACACATGCATTATATAATGCACACATGAATTTCCCATAAATTTCTACCTTACAGATATCAATTTTTGAAGTTTTGTTTTCCAGTTTTTCAGCTCATCTCAAAGGCCTTGAAGAGATATCCATGATTATTTTATGATGCTTTTTATGTTTCTACATATATAATTTCTTATTTTCATAGTAATATAAAATAAAGCTATATGACATGATCAACAACTCCTTGGATAAAAAAAATGCATTGGATGAAAGCAATGGGTGGAAAGGCCTTTCCAATAGGCGTTGGAGGAAAATAAAACTATTAGACCCTATATGAAGATTCTAAGGACCAAGGTCCATGAATAAGGACACAAACCATACAACATGGTATGTGTTGGACATCATTGTCCTCGTAGTGGTATGAGAGTGTTAATATGAGGTTTTGTGCACTATGAATGAGTCTCAAACCATGGTTGGGAGAGAAATTGATGCATTTATGCTCTAAATTATGACTAGTAAGCTAATAAGCTATGATAAAGGCCTCAAACCACAAAATATATGATTTAAAGTAGATATTTGGCAAATAAGTGATATCTGGACATATTTATGAGTTTTTTGTGCGATAGGGATAGGTTTCAAGGCCGTAACAATAGTAAAGGGAGAAAAATTAGGGACTTACACAATAGTAGAGATTTATGTCCTGTGATTTTGCTTGGGTATTTCTTGCGTCTGCAAAATTGAAACCCCGACTTGTCCTCGAAAGGGGGCGTCGGATTGATCCACATCGGCTTCTCATTCATCCATAATCACTGCACTAGAGCGAGATTCAGGTCTTCAGAGACCATCGGCCGTGGATATCAGACCATATTTAAGGTAATCATCTTTTATTTCACTGCCCTGTGTTTGTATTACCCTTGTGCATTGAAAGCTAGCTCGTTAATGTTGTTTTGGGTCTGGTGGGCTTTACTACAAAAATAACAGATAGTCGTGGCCAGGTACAAATGGTGGTAGAATTTGGCTGAAATGGTTGAAATTAGAGAGGGATATTTGAATTGTAGGGATTTTTGATGTTATTGCTTGTCAATTCCCTTCTATTTTCTTTCTGTTTTTACCAGGAAATAGTTGCTGATGAATCATTGGTAAAGAAGGCAGGGACATACCTTGTGGATGTAGTTCTTCCCAAGTTTGTGCAGGACCTTTGTGCAGGACCATTGTATAACATTTAGCAGAGTTTCCTTTACATCTTAGATTCATTATAATTTGTGACATATGCCACTGTTTCGTCACAGTTTAATCCACAATGGGGAACTTATCCACCAATCCTTACAGAACCTTATACACTTGAGCCATTTCTAAGCTCCCTTCTCACGATATTGTTGAAAAAAATATTCCTATTTCTTTTGGTCAAACCCTTATATTAGTCAAATACTCTTTTTCCTGCTACACTCTTTTCCCTTATGCAACATGCAGGGGTTATGCCAGATGACATTACATTCATGGCTCTTTTATCTGCGTGTAGCCATGCAGGCTTGGTGGGTGAAGGATGGAAATACTTTGATTGTATGAGACAGGATTATCACATCACTCCCAGCGTGGAGCACTATGCATGCATGGTTGATCTTCTCGGACGTGCAGGCCATCTGGATGAGGCTTGGAACTTTATAATGGTGTTCTTTTTTGACATTGTAATCTTCTATCCATGCCTCCAAATTCCAATGTTGCCTCCACAGAGTACCCTCTCCCCTTTTCCTTTCTCTCCTGTTAGATTCCTTATTGCTGCCTACATCTATTTTGTGAAATGGTAGGCAGAAAATGTGACAGTAACCAGGCTTGCCATGATCTTTTTTGGAGATTGTCCCATGCTAACCTGCTCTGCCCTTAAAGATCTAACATACAAATCCCATTCTCTTGGCATTTCAATGTGTAGTCCAATCTGATCCATCCTTTTCCATCCTGAAGTTTCCACTAACCATTGCTTGCCCTATCATATACACTACAAAGAAGTGAATGTTTTTGGAGGGGGTGTAGTCTATCAGGTTTCTTGAGAGCTTTGGGAGGGGGTGTAGTCTATCAAAATAGTTACAATATATTCATATAGCCAGCAATGTATTCATATTATATGATATGAAGAATGGATTATACAATATATTTCTATTACTATTGGCTACGCACTTCAAACCCCACCCTATAGTTTGTTTTCAAATTGTCCGATGTTGGAATTTTTTGCTTTAAAAATTATGTTGTTGGCCCAGTAAATGATATTTGCTACACAACTGTTGAATTGATATTTATAAGAAAAGGAAGCCACCTTTTTTTATTTGGATGATAAACCTAGAAAACATCGGGGTCTAAGTAGCATCAACACACTGCTTCTAATGGCAATGGTGCAATGACAATCTAGTTTTCAAGCAGAGAGAAAATCATGCCATAAGATAGGGTTCTGAAAAAATGGCATATCCAAAATATCAACTTCTTGTGGGCATATTGATATCTTCGTCAATACTTATGACCCCAGTTCAAAAATGGAGTCAACAGTTTGCTTCTGACGGTTCTATTCTAACTGTAATTGGGCACACTAGAAAAAAGACATACCAGTGGTGGTTTCCTGACCCAAGTGAGAAAAAACAGCTCAAAATCCTTGAAATTTTTTCACTTCCCCAAATTGCTACGTTCAATACCACTTATTAAGATCCTTAGTGCACAATAGTAACAAGAATATCAAGAACAAACAATGCAACACCCACAAGAACTCTATTATCCACCCTGTTCAAGTGAGGGAGAACTCTTCTAGCCACATTGAGGGGGATGCCCCGAATAAAAAAGAGGAAGCTATATTAGATAAACATTTCATGATCAGATGAGGAGGATTACACCCTTATTTATAGTGTTATTCTAACCATAAAATCACCTAATTAAACCATGTGCACCTATAACATGTGTATAAACCTGTGTTTGGCCTCTAGAAAACAAATGTGAATCCACACCCATAACTCTAATTTTAATGTTAACCTTAGTCCCAATAAACTATCAGGGATTCAGGCCTTTTTTACATTACTAGGGTTGTAACAATGTTCTTCTAGTATAAACTTTCCCTATACTTTCTGATTCCTTACAAATGATAAAACCTCACATTATGGACTTGACACCCAATGGAGATGCTCACTGATAAATAGAAGTAGCAAAAACATGTGTGATCTATGGATATTTGTCCATGGGAGAGAGGAATGATGGTTAGGGCACACAATGGATGTCCATACTTTGGAACCTCTGTGGAGAATGTTGTCAGAGATAAGTTTTTATAGTTCTAGAGACATGAAGAGGTAGGGAAGATATCTGAAGGACTTTACTCAATTTGCACAACAAAAACATATCCCACAACATGTGTGAAGCATTGACTAGCACGTGGCTTCAACCTGCTTGTGCATGAATAGAATGTATGCCTGATGAAATATGAAACCATTGATAGGGCATAGAATAGACATCCAGGTTGGAAGGTACCCTCGAAAGGAACAGAGATGATAAAAGCTGACATTGCACACCCATGTAGACAACAAAGTTGCAGCCCGGGCATTTTGTAGATACATTGGTAGTATGTTTTGGCTTGCAGAAAATCACTATAGAACATGGGTATTGAAGCTAAATGATGCAGAACTTAGTTTTTTAGACCCATTTTTCAGACTCACATATTAACTTGTTGAAGTCTTTCCCTGTGAAGTTAAGGGCTTAATTTAACAGAATAATTTTAGCACATTAATGTAGACCTCAAAATAGGAATAGAATAAACCGAACAAATATTAAATATTAGTCACAATATTTAGTAATGAAATTGTCAGTTTGCTTACTTAGCACTGTACCACAAAACATTTCTCTGAATGTGTAGAGTACACCCTGATGTTTTGCACAGTGTCTAATGGAATTCTTCAAGAACATGAGGTTAACAATTGGTACATTGTGTTTAATGGAAAAAAGTTTGATTACTTCATTCCAAAAAGTATGTAGAAATATGTTGTTTAGTATAACTCTGTCTTCAAAATGAGGGGGTTGGAAACCTCATAGAGGAACCCCGATTTGAAGATCAAAAGAAGCTGAATACATCCTAGAGAACCAGTGACCACCAATTTATATGGTTGAAAAAGATGAGTATTATTTCTGTGTTACACTACAATGTTTAGCAGACTTAAATATTTGAATAAGGGTCACTTTATATATTAGTGACATGTGACCACTGACCAAACCAGCTTAACATTTAGATGTTGAGTTTATGGGTCGTTGTTTAAAGTTTAAACCATGGTAACCGCCCAGGGGTGCTATAAATTGTAATGAAGCATGAGATAAATATGTGAGAGATGTATGCTGCGACATTTTAAACAAAGTTTCCACCATTGTCTTTATGAATATGCACAAGCCCTACTTTCGTACAACTGTTACTATTAAAAATTGATCAATTTATGTTAGATTGACTCTACACATAGAAAACAACAATATAACAAATATTATATTGTTGCTTGCAGAATCCTGGTGACTCTGTCATCCATTTTAGAAGGCTTTAGTCTTTAGATTGTCCTGTTGCTATAATAGGTATCATTTAATATTCTTTGGATTTTGTGAGTCTGTGACACACTAATAGCAGAACAAAAAATAAATACAAATACCATCTTGTAAATAAACTATGTTGAGCTCAAAATAAATGAAAAAATACCAAGAATAAATGCAATATAAGCTACACAACTACTAGTGTATACTATGTTGCTCTTTTTACAATTTATTAATCTCCTGAAACAGAGGGTAACTATAGATGCAGAACTTTAGCATTTGTACCATGAGAAAATCTCGATTAAGTTTAATATCTATAGATGGATTTACCTGTACTGCTTGTAGTGGATTCGATGTCTTGAGATGGAGTCACTGCTTACAATTAACACAGAAAACAACAATATAACAAACATTATCTTGTTGCTTCCAGAAACCTGGATGAATCTGTCATCCATGTTAGAAGGATTTAGTATTTAGATTGTCCTATTGCTGGAATAGATATCATTTAAGCTTCTTTGGAGTTTGTGTCACACTAATAGCAAATAAAAAATTAATATAAAATTATAAATATAATCTTGTAAATAAACTGTGGTGAGCTCAAAATAAATGAAAAAAATACAAAGAATAAATGCAAAATAAGCTACACAACTACTAGTGTGCACTGTATATTGTGTTGCTATTTATTACAATTAATTAATCTCCTGAAATAGAGGGTAACTATATATGCAGAATTTTAGCATTTGTGCCATCATTCAAACCAATGGTTGTGAATCTTGCTCGCATGGTAGTATTACCTTGGATGAGTTACAAAGTCGACAAAAGAAAAGGAAACATTAACCACTATAACAATATGCATATTACACAGAAATCAAAGAGCTGCCATGGATTAGTATTCCTTGTTAAGATGGGCATTAGAGTCTTACTTGAAAGGCCAAACTGCCAGAGCTCTGCTATTGTACTCAAGAGTTACTGAACTTGGATATGAGGCTGCACAGAGTAATGCTGCATGGATACTTGACAAGTTTGGGGAATATGATATATGCATAGGAAAGTCAGGTTTCTGCAGTGATGTTGAACGACATAAATGCGCACACACCCTTTGGAGGCATGCATCAGAGCAGGGTAATGAGCATGCAACACTTTTAATTGGGGACGCCTATTATTATGGCAGGGTGAGTTTCTCTTTTCTCAAGGGACCTTAATATGAATGCCAAAGAAGTTTGTATAGGTCTTGAGAGTTGCTCTTGACTTTCTGTTCTTTCCTTGCAGGGCACTGACAGAGATTTTGAGTGTGCTGTGGAGGCTTACATGCATGCTCATTCCCAGTCAAATGCTCAGGATATGTTCAATCTTGGATACATGCATGAACATGGAGAGGGCCTTCCTTTTGATTTGCACTTGGAAAAACGATATTATGATCAAGCTCTAGAGACCAACCGGGCTACGAAGTTTCCTGTGATGCTTGCACTTCTGAGTGTATGGATTAGAAAGAACTATGGTGGCAGTTGTCTGTTAAGCTTTATTATTGATTTTTTTTGGTCTACGTCATACTCATCAATTAGCTCACATAAATGTGATGATACATTTGAGTGCTGGATATTGCTCATAGGTTATTTGTTTGGGAAACAATGTTGTCCAACTAATGATGTGAAACAATTTTTATATGGATGGTATTTTTATGTGAACGTTGAATCTGAATAGGTTGTGTGAACTCTGCAGGTGACACTAATTGATTCTCTCCCTGACATGCTTCCCAAATTAGGAAAATGGTTAAAGAAGACCCTTATTGATGATGGCAATGTGACTTTAGTTACACTGTTTGCCTGCCTTTTGACAGTCTTGTATCTTCGTGATAGACAAAGGTGAATGGCTGCTCAAGTAGTTCATCTGCCTCAAGTAGATAATAATTGATAATCATGACTCTCAGGTTAGTCCGGTCTAATTCAGTGTTCTGTTATATTTGAACAATTTGCTTTGAATCATTGGTGGGCATATTGTTTTTTCTTGTACATGGGGTGGAATGGCTTTGCTGTAGCTGATGAGGTATATGTTGTAGATTCATTGGAGTCATATGATTGTCACATAGTTTGAGATCATATAGGAGGGCCATGTGAATTAATTGCTAATCGTCATTAAAAGTAGCACATATGACATTCACATAGTTTGAGATCATATAGGAGGGCCATGTGAAGTAATTGCTAATCGTCATTAAAAGTAGCACAACTTGAGTGCAGGGATCTAATGCCCAAAAGAGAGAATGTTTTATCATTGATAGATATGGATAGTACTAGGTACAGCCAAAACAACGGTCACAATTAGTGGCGAAATGAAGATGATTGGTAATTTAATAAATAGTGTCATCTCAACTTTGATAATTCTATGTTGGCTTCACATATATGATTTCCAGCACACCCATCCGAATCACCAAGAACCTTCGTGTGTGTGGTGATTGACATAAGGCTAAAGCTTTGGCCATGGCGGCCAATCTATTAAGAACTGGCCTGTTTTGCTAAAACATGCTGGAATAGTGCCCCTGACAGATTCAGCTTTGCCTTTCAGGTAGTCATTCATTAGCAAGCTGCCTTGTTTTGTGATTATAGGGAATAAGTGTTGAGCCATTACTCTGGTTTCTAGCATTGTGTTAGGAATCAACATAGATTCATGGCTTTGTCTCATTGAGGGTGTGGTAGGATTTTTCTTTTGATGATTTGTTTGCTGAAGTCAGGGCTGAGGTTTATCTGCTAATATATGCTAATGACTTCTCTGACAGGGCGCTCAACCTGACCCCATTACTGCCTTGGCAGCTGGAAGGTAGACAAGCTCTTTTATGAAATATGTAACTATACTTTTATGCACAATATAAGAATTATTTCTTTTATCAAAAAATAACTTTTGTGTTTTTGTGATAAATGGTTTAATTTTGAATTTTGACGGTGGTCAACAGAAATTCTTTAGTGAATGAGTTCAATGAAATGCAGAGGGCTGCTCAAGATTGGGATATTCAGGTTCCTCTCAAGGTAATTAAGTAAGTATCAACTTGAATCTAAATCTCTTCAGTTATATTGTTTTTATTATCTATTTCTTTCTCATGTTAATTATTCAATTTTATGATCTTTTTCTCCTTGTACATTTTTGTGACATTTTTTAATGCTTTAAATTCAGTAAGTGTATTGGAAACAATCCTGAAGCGGGTTATATTTTTCTAATAGTCTTATTGATGGCGGAAAAAATCCTGATGAGTTCACTAAGGATATTATAAACAATTGCATTCAGAGAAATCAAACAACCAAAGGAAAATCAGAAGCTTTCAAGGTGAGCAAATGTCTCCTTTTCTGCTATTTGCTGTGGATGTCAGATCTGCGAAGTTCAATATTTGGTGGAATTCGGACTTCAAAGATAATTTGTTATTTTGGTTTTAAAAAATGACAATTGGTTATGAACAACAACATTATTTGAACTGATGTCTTGGCTGTATTCTTTTGTCTCGGTTTTCAGAACATGCAAAACAAAAGCTGTCCATTTTAGAACATAGAGAATACCAGAGGCTGAAATTTTGTTGAAAAGTATTAGGGAAATGTTGGAGTTTTTGGAATAAAACATATCCTGCAAGCAAAATTAATTATGAAATTTAGAACATGTCTTTAAGAAATGCCCACATTTTCCTACATTGACTCAAATTGTATAAATTGAAACTAACTTTTTGTAATACAAACAATGAAACACAGTTCTGATAGGAAATTTATTTTCGGGATTTTCAGATATTTCTCAGAATATCTGTGCAATTCCATTGCCCTTGCACAAGTTTCATGTGACTGGTGGAATTCAACATTAGTATTTTCAGTGGAGATTTCAGAGGGACAATGTGGAAGTGTCAATTCAGTGAATTGATTATGTTTGCAAGGGTGGGGTTGATGTTGAAATATAGTATCATGAATGTATTAATATTTTATGTTTCCAATTTCACAAGGATAAGGAGATGTTGATAATGTAGGAAGAACAAAGTGCATTTGTATCAGGGTTTAAAATTTATGATACTTAATTTTGGCTTCTGTCCCTAGGATACCAAACTTGTTATTGGTGTAATGTCTTCCCAAAACATGTTTCATCTTTGAGCAGAACCTTATTCAATATGTAACTCTTATTTTTGCCTCCAGCATTGTCAAAGAAGTTGGTATGAAAGTCAGATTTCAACTGTGAAATTTATTGATGGGTGGCTAAGATATTGGTACACCTATAAAGGAAGGCCATAGAATACTAGAACTTACAGGCTGGTCCACAGGCTCTCTAAATATCTGATACATGAAGTTACCTATCATGGCCCATATGTACCTTTTTGGAATGAATGTTCTAGTTTATACAACAGACTATGTTCACTGAGGCCGTAATTAATTTATTTTTGTGTTTAGTCACTTAAATGTCTGGTGGGTTAAGTGCAATCCAGTGGAAACTTGTATTGAGATGATCAAATTTAACTTAACTGTGGATAAAATGAAATAATAGGGCCTGTTTAGGGCCTAATGGTTAAGAGAATGTGTTTCTTTCTAGGAGGTCACAGCTTCAATTCCAAAGGGGGTTAGGGTATGTACAGCTATGTAGACTTTAGTAGTTAAATCACCATGCAGAGGGGGGTTCCTTGTCCCACAAACAAGGGGGTCTCATACACCAATTGGTGTCTCTCTTGGCGGTGACCTGAAAAATATATTATTATTATTATAGTATGAAGGATATTTAAGATGGGTAAAGCATCTGTGCTATCGTCATTTTAGTTGCTAATTTTTTGTTTCTAAAGTAGTTTATTGCTTGCTTCACAGGAGTTGAGAAATCAAATGCTAGTGCAAGGGGGCTTACCAAATGGAGATGCAAAAATAAAGACTGAACACTAGCCAATATTTCAGATTCTTGTACAGCTCAGGACTCATGAGATTATGTTTGGTGTCTATAGTAATTGTTGTAATAATCTCCCCACTGGAATATGTAAGGCATCATTTTAGCACCTTTCTTTGTTTGTTTAAACTATTGCAAGTTGGTTATGTGATTGCCAGTTTGGCCGCCATGGCCAAAGCTTTAGCCCTTATGAAATATGCAAGCCATCATTTTTGTATCATTATTTGCTTATTTAAAGTTTAAACCATTGGAATTTGGCTATGTGATTTCCAGATTAGCAGCTATTTCCCAAGCTCTTTACATCATTCTTTGCTTGTTTAAACCATTGGAAGTTGGCTATGTACTAGCGTTATTGTAAAAAATTCCATAACAGGCCCAGGTGCTGTTTGCACGTATTGACAGGAAACACTTGTAAAAGTAACAAAGGTTGTAGGAACATTTATGATAATGGTTAATATTAAGTTTGCAGTAGACATTATAGAACCCCAATGCCACATTTAAAACTTTAGTGATTAGGACTGTGTCATTTCCAGACTTTCTAGTCTTTTTTAAAATGACAGTTAGTACATTGTGGACTTAACTGTTTTCTATTTGGGATTTTAACCAAATTTGGGTGAGGTACTAGACATGATGATGTTTCATGTGAATTCTCGACTATAGTGTGAAGAGAAATTCCAAATACACTAGATTTACAACTAATGATATAGGTACAACACAAACAAGGATAAATTTACAAAGCAACTTATGCAGAGCCAAAAGAGGAGTATCGACGACAAACTACAAGGATGCCAGTGACTGAAATGAAAAAATGGATTTACAAGGCAGCTGATACAGTTCAACACATGAGTTCTGCCATTTTTTTGTCAGTGTTCTTCAGCTGCCATATTCCTTGGGGCAGAGCCAGATCTTGTAATTGATGAGCTAAAGTTGTCTCTTTGTTGTAATTTCAACACTTAAACTTTGTATATTCAGTGTTTTTCACCTTCATTAGTAGTTTCATATCTAGTATCGTCCTGGGACAATATATTTCATCTGCTATCAAAGCAATAATCATCAAAGGGTCAATACAAACTAGAACATCTGAATGCTATATGGAGAATAACGAACCTGTTCATTGAGTGGTCACTGACTTTATCATGGCAGAATCTACATGTGAAAAGTTGGTTACAACAAGAAGATTTCAATTTGTAGTTCTGCTTGTAATGCTCACATCCAAATATTTTCTGATCCAATTTGCTGGTATTTTTTAAAAAGAAAACTTCACTACCGTCGCTTAACCGACGGTTCTCCATGTCGCTTAACCGACACCTAATATTTATCTCTGTCGCTTAACCGACGGTTCTCCATGTCGCTTAACCGACGCTTAATCTTTATATCCATCACTTAACCGACGGTTCTCCATGTCGCTTAACCGATGCATAATCTTTATTTTCGTCGCTTCACCAACGGTTCTCCATGTCGCTTAACCGACGCTTTACATTTAACCGATGGTAAACTTAGGTGTCACTTAACCGATGGATTAGAAAGATGTTGGCATTAGAGTAATTTTGGGGTCTAAAATGGGCCTCCTAAGGAAAATAATAAAATAATAGTTAAAATAATAAAATAATAATTAAAATAATAAAATAATATTGATTAATTTTGGAGGAAGAAAGAAAAAAACTACTTTTTGTGTTCGTATTTTCGACATATCTCCCTGTGTTTTTACTCAAATTTCGATCAGGAGAGCTCGTTGGATGTGGAATTTGATTCCGCATCCAACAAGTACCCACAATGCATACTTTTGACGGACCCCGCTGCCCCAAAAACAAGAAATACCTGAAAAAACATGATGATGATGTCATCATCATGTTTTTTCAGGTATTTCTTGTTTTTGGGGCAGCGGGGTCTATCAAAAGTATGCAGCGTGGGTACTCGTTGGATGCGGAATCAAATTCCGCATCCAACGAGCTCTCCCAATCGAAATTTGAGTAAAAACACATTGAGATATGTCGAAAATACGAACAAAAAAAGTAGTTTTTTTTAATGACAAATATGTCAATTCAACCATTATGGTTGACTTATTTTATTGAAATTCTATTGGTTCTTGAATTCCAACTCATAAAAACTTATTTTGGCACGTTTTCTTATAAGGCCCATTTTAGACCCCAAATTTCCTCTAATGATAACCGACGAAAATCCACCGACGCTTAAAAAAAAATCACAGTGTCGTACATGTGACAGGGCAATGTCGAAAATCTGACAATACGGCCGTCAGATTTTTGGTCGAAATGTAGTAGTGGAAGTGGCACCTGCGCAGCAGCATCAACAGTAGTCACAGTCTCAAGAAGCTTCGACAGATAAAATAAGTACATTGTCGACTTTTTTACAGAGTTGTATGAAGCTCTTACGAAATCAGAATGCTTTAAATTAGTTACAGAAAGTTATTGCTTCTTGCGAACCTCAGCAAAGCTCTAGTAAAGAAAAAACTGTTAATAGAGTTAGAAGAATTGGAAGAGAACTGAGATTGCATGCTCAGATAGGAGAGTATGACATGACTGATATCATTCTAGACCTAGGATCAGAAGTCAATGTCTTAACTAAGCAGACATGGGAACAAATGGGAAAACCTACTCTTGAATGGTCCCCTATACAGTTGAGATTAGCCAATCAGCAGAAGATTGTGCCCCTAGGAAGATTCCCTAGTGTCCCAGTAGACATTGATGGAGTTAGTACCTTAGCAAATTTTGAAGTCATTGAAATAATTGATGATAGCAACCCTATCCATCGTTTCTAGGAATTGAATGGGCAATAGAGAATTCTGCAGTAATCAACCTTAAGAATAGGCATATGAATTTTGAAGGTAAACGCTTGAGGGTCATAGTACCCTTGGACTCTTCTCAAGGAGAAAGGTACACAGAGCTAGTCAAAGATGAAGATCAGGATATTCTGGATCATATCTACAACATCACAGCTAAAGAATAAGACTATGTTAACCCTACTACTGAAGGTATAATGGATTGGAAGTGTGACATTTCTTGCATGACTGATTCAGATGAAGGCTTAGAGAATTGGCAGCATAGACTTTATGAGCTACATGGACATCGGTGTGCAAGAATTACCAAGTTTCTCAGATGGCTTGGCTCACAGACAAGAGTCTTTTCTCAGATGGCTTGGCTCACAGACAAGAGTCTTACCTATTTTTGATGGCTTGATAGACCTCGAAGAGTTTATTTTGCAATTCTCAGAGCAG
Organism: Pseudotsuga menziesii; assembly: GCA_001517045.1. Classification (NCBI taxonomy): domain Eukaryota; kingdom Viridiplantae; phylum Streptophyta; class Pinopsida; order Pinales; family Pinaceae; genus Pseudotsuga; species Pseudotsuga menziesii. The sequence goes on along the minus strand of LPNX011034854.1, from coordinate 16,587 downwards.
GTACCAGATTCACAGAAAATGGAGACTCTAGGTTCAGCATTCAGAGCCATAGCTTCCAGATGGTGGAATGGTCATAAGAAGTACATCCATAGTTGCAAGCTTGTCAAAAGTTTCTTCACCTCAGATTCGTGGATCAACCTCAGGAGGTGCGAAGCAGGTTTAATGGTCAGACTAGCCCTCAAGAACATTTGGAACAATTTTATAAAGCATGGAAGCATGTCCCTCACGAAGAATGGGTACATCGGTTTGTGCACACTCTGGAACCTGTAGCAAAGAACTGGTATGCAGAGGTCGAGCTTCGCCATGGTACTGTAAGTTGGGATAGTCTTGTTGATAGTTTTGTGCTGACATTTTTTATTAATGAGGTTTGTCCTACTTTGGATGCAGCTGTTATGATGATCCACACTAAGTTGTTTGATGGTAAAGAAACGGCCGAGTACCAACCTAATTGGAAAGAAGAAGAAGCCAATGCAGTAGAATGCTATAACCTCGCAATTGACAAGGATGATCACCCATGCAACATAAAAATTCCTGAGTTAGAAGGACACTATGAAGTACATGGACCAGCAGTTGAAGCACCAGAAGTGACTCAACCCTTGAAGACAAGGCAAGTAAACATTGGGTTAGAAGAAATTCCTAAGTATGCTACTATTGGAGATTATTGGGATGAAGAAACGGTAAGCAAAGTGACCCAACTTCTCCATGAGTATCAGGACTTATTTCCGACTAAGTTCTCATAAATGAAATCTATCCTTGGTGATATAGGAGTGATAAAAATCCCGTTGAAACCTAATGCGAAGCCTGTGAAGTAGTTCCCTTATAGGCTGAACCCTAAGTATAAAGAAAATGTCAGGGTGGACCTAGATAAGATGCTCACAGCAGGAATCATTGAAGCTGTCGAAGAAATTTTGTCATGGTGTCAGGATGTGTCGAAGACCCTTATTGGGGGGCATCCAAAGTTATGGATTGTGCCAAAGAAGGGTGTTTCGGAGCTTAAAATGCGACCGTTGGGAAAAAGCAGGTTTGGCGGCGCTGGTACGTTAACAACATTAACTACCTATAATGATGGGATTTTGGGGAATCTAGCGCTGTTTAGACAAGACTTCTGTCAGATTTGGTGTCTTCAATGCACATTTATGGTAAGAATGGTCGTTGGATTCGATAAGAAGTCACTCAGACCTGTGAATGTCACATTGTGCATTTTATTGAGCTCTACAGTTCATTCCATGTCATCTTATCGCGAAGTCCAGGAATTGTTGAGAGAATTCGAATAGAGGGGTCTGCAGAACCTCATGAGCACCCCTCTTGCATCTACACCATGCAAAGAAACTCCCCTAGCACCGACTCAGCCAATGCAGACACAATCTACCAGAAAGAAGTTTAAACTAGAAGTTTGTTCTAAGAGGAACGAAGACAGACACAAGCAATCAGGGAAAACACCAGAGGATCCCAGTGAAGAATCTACAGCAGCAGTACAGGAGATAGTGGAAAATGGGCAAGCAGCTGAAGATATCCTGCGAAGCCTCAACAAGATATTCACTATCTTCACCAACAAGATTCTCCCACCAGACAAGCAGCAGAGTGTCCCGGGACGGGACACTGGTGAGTCTTAGGGGCCTGTTGGGGCGTGCACCTTAACGGTCCTTAATTTTGGTAACTTCGCAGTTTTTGTGGAATCTTTTAAGCAGAGCTGTGACTCAATATAGTCTTAGGGGTGTCGAGGTTGAGTCAAAGCCCTCTTTTTTTTAATTGTCCATAAATTTTGGGTGTAAGCCCATGCTTTTGTAATAGTGCACTTGTATAAATAGGCACTCATGTAAAGATGTCAAGGGTATCTAATGAAATGAGCATCATATGATGTGAACAAGTTAGATCTATTTTTGGGTTTTAAGGTCAAGTCCCAGCTGTGTGCATGGACGACCTCTACAGCTGTGTGTGTAGAGGGTTTTGTAAGAAAGGAACTGCAGCTAAGTGCACAGTTAGACTTGAAGGGCGGATTTGCTGCTGAGTGCACAGATTAGAACTGTTGTTTCGTAAGAAGTGGAATAAAAGCGCAGTTTTGTGGACATAGCCCCTACACTGGGGGTGAACCACGTTATATCTTGTGTTGTGGTTGTTTTGTGTTGTTTCTGTTATGGTTTTATTTTATGCATTGATAAGTAGATAATTGATAAATTAAGATAACTGTTAAATATTAACTTCATTGTGAATTCCCAATTAAGGGTTAAGCAAGAAACGTCTTTTATCTAACTACGAAGCTAATTAAGTGAATATCGAAGCTTTGTTTGGTATAAATATTTGTTGTTAAGGATAAAGGTACAGTAATATCCCTCTTTTGCTTGTAGAAACCTGGTTCTGCGGCACCCCATAGTTGTTTCAGGTGAGACTGCAACATGTTCACAGGTTGTTGCCGAAAGGGACAACACTGTGGGTCTTTTTGTTGGTGCGAAGTTAATGGTATAAAACCCGGGTCTGCCCTATAGCCCAACAGCCTACATGAATAAAAATCTTGATGAAGCAACCTCTCTCCTTGAGAGGAATCACATCAATATTCTGGAGAGCTTTCAGAGGAGAGATCACCAAGATCAGGAACCATAGCATGAGAAAGGTCATGCCCTCATGGCAAGAAATTCAAAGTCGAAAGCACTGTTGATTGACAGTAAACCTTCAAATCACATGATGTCTGAAAAAGACTCCTTTTCATCCTTGGAGACTCGCAAATCCATCCCCATCCACATGGGAGATGACTCCACCATCATTTCCGAAATACAAGGTACTGTAGGTCTAGAAAATGGTTTTTTCTCTAATGTTTTATATTTACCATCTCTAGCAGCAAATCTCCTTAGTGTCTATGAGATGAAACATACAGGAATGACTAAGAGAGTCTCTTTCATCCCAAATGATGTTGAGATAACAGAAATTGCATCCGGGAAACTCATTGCAAAAGGCCTTGCAAATCATCATGTAAAATCCTATGAGTTCTCTCACTTTGTTGCGGATGCAAAGGCCACCGCTTTGCTAACTCATGGAAATGAGGTTTGGTAGGCTGTGGCATGAGAGGTTTGGCCATATTAATTTCAAATATTTGCAGCAATTATAGAAAAACTCCATGGTTGAAGGCCTCCCAATCATTAAGGAAACCACGGGAGTCTGCAAGGGCTGTGTGATTGGAAAACACCCTGAGCACAAGTTCGATCATGGGAAGGCAAACCGAGATATAAGCATATTGGGGCTGATACATTCTGATATCAGCAGTCTGATTCCTATCACATCCATGAATGGATCAAGGTACCTCCTTACTTTTATTGATTATTTCTCAAGGTATACATGGGTTTTCTTTCTTAAAAAGAAATCAGAAGTATGTGAATTTTTTTTTGAATTGAAGGCCTTGATCGAAAATGCCTCTAGGCTTAAGATCAAGATCTTGAGATCTGATAATGGAGGGTAGTATGTCAGTAATGAGTTTATCTACATATGCTCCTAAAGTGGTATTCAGGTCCAACATTCAATTCCCTACATTCCCCAGCAGAACAGAGTAGCGGAAAGGAAGAACCGGTCTCTCAAAGAGATGATCACCTGTATGTTGGAGTCAAGGAAGCTTGCTGCAAATTTGTGGGCTGAAGCCATGCATGCTACAACATACATTTAGAACAGGGTGCCACATTCATCTATGAAAGGAAAGACTCCTTTCGAAGCTTACTTCGGACACAATCTAGATGTGTCGAACCTACGGGTGTTTGGGTCCACTGCATGGGCCTGGATTTCGCTTGATAAAAGAAGGGCTTTGCAACCGCAGAGCATATAATGTCTATTTATTGGGTATCCTGATGAATCTAAAGGATTCAGGCTGCTAGATATCAAGACCAAACAGATCATCACTAAGAGAAGTGTCAAGTTCGATGAGCCTTTTCAGGAGGTGGAACTAGTGAAGGAGAAAACTGTTGAATTTCCTTCCTATTCCACTGAATATTTGGATGATGAAATTGGGGGTGATGACCCTGATTTGGATCCTGTGATTTCTGATATCAGTGTGCAGCAATCATTATATGCTGAATCAGAACCTGAAGTGCAAAATCATCTTCCTACATGGGACCAATAGACACTCTCCTTCGCAGGAGACAACATTGGAAATCCGAATGATCCAAGGAGAACCCGGTCTGATTTCCAAAGAGCAGGTATTGCGCTCTCTTGTTCTGATAATTTGTTGTCTAAAACTTGCTATTTGATTATTAGTTCACATCAAAAATCCTGCTACCATGCTCGGAAATATCTAAGATGGCAAGTTGCCATGGATGAAGAGATGAATTCTATTCAGAAAAACACTACTTGGGAGCTAGTTTCTCTTCCTCCGGGAAGGAAATTGGTTCAATGCAAGTGGGTGTTTCAGAAAAAATTTGCTGCTGATGGAAGCACTTACAAATATAAGGAAATTCTGGTAGCAAAAGGTTTCTCTTAGGTCCAAGGAGTGGACTACCATGAGACCTTTGCACCGGTTGCAAAAATGGACTCCATCTGCCTTGTTTTGGCTATTTCCGCATCCAAGCACTGGGAGGTGCATCACATGGATGTTAAGTCAGCCTTTCTACATGGATATATTCATGAGGAGATATACATGAAGTAGCCTAAGGGCTACATCACTGATCCATCTTTTGTTTTCAAGCTAAAGAAGTCACTATATGGGTTAAAACAGGCACCAAGAGAATGGCAATCCAAGATGGATGCCTTCCTTCTCTCGCAAAACTTTCAGAGATGTAGATCAGATCCAAATGTGTATTTATAGAAGCATGATGGTCATCTAATTATAATTTTTTTATGTTAGAATAACTAACCCATAGTTAGCTACCTTAGACATTAAATTAATCATTTTTGTCTTATTTGCCTAGTTTCATGATTCCACCTTATCCAAGTTGTCATCTACCTATCCATAGGGGTCAAAATTGCCTATTTTGAATCATGGAGCACTTGGGAAACCTCAAGGAATCAAATATGCTTTATTCCTGGCCTCCTAGGCACCCTTCTGCGTTTTCTTCTTTATTGCCTGCTTTTTTAGTGCTTTAAGGCAATTGGGAAAGTTTGACTAGGTGAGGTTAACTAGTTTTTTGTCCTCCACATCCTCCACTCTTTTCTCCTATGAAAAGCATGTATGAGTTGTCCTTCCATCACATTTTATCTTTCCTAAGTGATTTTTCCAATTCGTGAGCTCCTTAGCTGATTTGGAAACTACTTTATGCACCTATGGGGGAATTGCTTAATTTTAGTAAGCCTGCTTTTGACTAGATTTGAATTGCCTCCTCATGCATTCGAATCCCTTATGTAATTATTTAATGCAGCAGCCTATGTTATTACAGGGTTGGCTATTGTACACTGAGTTAATACAGTTTAGTGTTCAGCTCCATATTTAGTCTCTTTTGTGAGTGATTTTGCATGTACAATTGATAACTGTTGTGAGTGTAATTGTTCTATCACTGGGTTCAATTTACACATGGTATCAGAGCCATTGTAGATCGATTTCTCTCCTTCAAATTTGTTTTGCAGGTTCGACATCAGTGACTGGGAGCCCTCTACTGACAGCCGGGACAATTTCTGAGCTATGGATCAATCTCAGAAGATCATCTTAACTCCTTTCAATTTATTTGAATGGAAAGCAGAGATGGAGATACTGTTGAGAGCGAAAGGCCTCTACAGGGTGACTATGGCAACATAAGCAGAGCCCAATGCAGCTGCAGAGAAGATAAAATTGCACAATAGGAGGGATGAGGCCTATGGTCTCTTGTGTCTGAGTATTTCCAGAGACCTCCTTTTCCATCTTGATGGATTGACATCACCGAATGAAGTATGGGAGAAGCTTGTTGATCTTTTTGGAAAGAAAGATGAGATGAGGGGACATCAAATCGAAAATGAACTGATCTCCCTGAGTCCAAATAGCTTTGAATCCCTGCAACTCTATTTCTCCAAGTTCAAAGCACTTGTTTTGCAGCTAAAACAATGTGGGATCGAAAATAAGGATGATCATCTAGTATTGGCCATACTCTTGAAGCTTGGCCCTAACTATTCAGTGTTTGTTTCAACCTTCTATGCCACAAAGTTGACAGCTCGAACCTGGAATATGCCTAGCCTTGTAGATTTCATGGAATCTCTCACACAAGAACAAGACAAACTGGTGATGATGGGCACCATCAAACCATCCAAAGACCAAGCTCTGGTTGCTGGAGATTTGAGGGTGGATTCAAAAAGTAAAAGAAATCTAAAAAGCCACCTGAGCAAAAGAGAGACAAGAACAAGTCTCCAGAGGAGCCACAAGGTTCCAAGAAGAACTACCAGAAGAAGAAGAATAAAGGAGAAATGAGCAAGTGCCCATACTACAATAAGGGCAGTCATACTAAGAGCTCCTGCATGAAGAAGCAAATAGACATGCTGACCCAACTCCTGGAGAAGAATGGCATCTCCCTTCCAGACAACTCAAAGAAGAGAGAAGGAGTATCAAGTTCAGAAGACAAAGAGAGAGTTCATGCATTGGTTGCTGGCACATCAAGCTCACCTAGTTTCATCATTGATTCTATAGCTTCAAGACATATGGTTTCGACCAAGGAGGCATTATCCTGACTTGACATGTCGAAAGGTCCACCAATAGTACTGGGAGATGACTCTCTCACTGAAAGTTTGGGCAAAGGGAGGATTGATCTTGATCATGGTCAGTTCAACAATATGTTGTATGTTCCTGGTCTTGCCTCCAACCTCTTATCAGTGTATCAGATGAACCACACTGGGTCTCCAAAGAAGGTCATAGTTTCCCCTGATGAAGTTGAGATCATAGATATCTCAAGTGGTAAAGTCATTGCAAAAGGAGTTGCAAATCATACTTCAAAGGTATACATGTTATCACACTTCCTACCCTACTCAAACCCCTTTGCTCTTCTGATTCATGCTAATGAGGCAAGCAAGCTTTGGCATGAAATATTTGGCCACCTAAATTACAAGTATCTTTTTTATCTTAGTGAAAAAGAGATGGTCATAGGGTTAGCAAAGATAAAATTTTCCAAAGGAGTTTGCCAAGGTTGTATCCTCGGAAAACACCCAGAGCATAAATTTGAGAGAGCTAGTCATGAGAGAACCTTTGCACCGCTCGAGTTGATCCACAGTGATGTTGCTGGACCATTCCCTCATATGTCCATCAGTTAGGCCGAATATGCATTGACTTTCATAGATGACTTTTCCAGGTATTGTTGGGTTTACTTCCTGAAACACAAGTCTGAAGTTTTTGGCCTCTTCAAAGTCTTTAAGGCTTTGGTTGAAAACTAGTCTAGGAGGAAACTCAAGGTCCTCATATCTGACAATGGTGGTGAGTATGTCAAGTCTGATTCTATTCAATATTGTGTAGATGTAGGTATTCAGATGCAACATTCTATCCCTTACACACCCCAGCAAAATGGTGTTGCTGAGAGGAAGAACAGATCACTGAAGGATATGGCAACATGCATGATGGAGGCCAAAACTTTGCCACCAAAGTACTGGGCCGAAGCTATCAACTATGCAGCCTCTATCCAGAATAGGGTGCCTTATAAACATCTTGATGGTATGAATCCTTTCAAAGTATGGAGTGGGCACAAGCTAGATGTGACCCATTTCAGGATTTTTGGCTCAAGGGCTTGGGCTAGAATTCCAACAGAAAAGAGGAAGGCTTTGCAGCCCCGAAGCCAAGATTGTCTATTTTTTGGGTACTCTAAATATTCAAAAGGGTACAAGATGATAAATTTGAGCAAAAACAAATCCTTCATCGAAAGGTGTGTTCAGTTTCAAGAAGAACCCCTAGCAGCAGTGGAAGTTGGAGAAGCCTCTTCACCACCAGATCCTCTGAAAGTAAGTGAAGATATTGTTGAACATGCTGATTCTGATATGTCTGATAGTGATGAGTTTATTGCAGATCCTAACATCCCTACAAGGCCAAAATGGGAAGCCAAGACCATTCATGCAGCAGGAGAGCTAGCTGGGAATCCCAATGACCCTAGGAGGACTAGATCTCAATTTGAGAGTGCTCTGCGCATGAAGGATCCTATGTTTGCTGAGAAATGCTATCTGATGGTGGAATCAGATCCTCAGACATATGAATATGTAGTAGGAGATCCAAGATGGCAAGGAGCCATGAAGGAAGAGTTTAGCTAACTCCAGAAGAGCAACACTTGGGAGCTAGTGGATCTTCCCCCAGGGAGGAAGCTAGTTCAGTGTAAGTGGGTGTACAAGACCAAATTTTCTGCTGATGGTTCAACTCTAAAGTACAAGGACATATTGGTAGCCAAGGGATACTCACAGGTTCATGGCATAGATTACAATGAGACCTTTTCACTAGTGGCAAATATGGACTCCATCAGGCTAGCCTTAGCCATTGCAGCTTCAAAGCAATGGGAGGTACATCACATGGATGTAAAGTGTGCCTTCCTGAATGGAGATCTCACTGAAGAGATATATACATGCAGAAGCCTCAAGGATTTTCTACTAACCCATCTCTTGTGTGCAAGTTGAGAAAGTCATTGTATGGGCTAAAGCAAGCCCCCAGGGCTTGGTATGCCAAGATTGATAGCTTCTTTCTATCACTGAATTTTGTTCGGTGCAAATCAGATCCAAATGTCTATTTGAAGTTAATTAATGGTTCATTAATGATAATTTTTTTATATGTTGATGACCTTCTCATTACAGGAAGCTCAAAGGATGAGATTGCTTCCTTGAAGGGTGCAATGAACCAAGCCTTCTCCATGATAGATTTGGGGATCTTAAGCCAATTCTTGGGGCTTGAGATTGCTCAAACCAAAGTTGGAATCAAGGCGCACCAGTCCAATTATGCCTTGGATTTGCTGAACAAATTCAAAATGAAGGATTGCAAGCCAAGAAAGACTCCTTTCCTTTTAGGAGTGAAGCTGGAAGAAGTTGATTCTTCACCTATGGTAAACAATACACTGTATAGGAAATTGATTGGATGTTTGTTGTATCTTACACATACTAGACCTGATATTTCTTATGTAGTAAGTGTGGATTCTAGATACATGGATCAGCCTCATGAGATCCATTGGAAAGCAGCCAAAAGGATCCATAACTTTGTTCAGGGAACAAGGACACATGGGATCTTCTATAAAGCAAAATCTGATATTGATTTGATTGGGTTTACTGACAGTGATTGGGCAGGTGATAGCACAGACAAAAAGTCCACATCAGGATATGTGTTCATGCTTGCAGAAGGGCCAATCAACTAGTCAAGCAAGAAACAGAGTGCCATTGCACTCTCATCTATAGAAGCAGAGTACAAAGGAGTTGTAAATGTAGCAACTCAATGTTTATGGTTGCAGGGGTTACTTGGAGAGTGTGGCTTCGAATCAGAGTACTCAACTACCATCTACTGTGATAACCAGAGTACCATTCGAATCTGCAATGATCCAGTTCAGAAGCAGAGAACCAAACACATTGAGATCCATATGCACTACATTAGAGAGCTTGTGCATGATGGCACCATTCACCTACTCTTCTGCTCATCTTCAGAACAAGTAGCTGATATCTTCACCAAAGAATTTTGTGAGAAGACCTTCAGCAATATCAAATCATTGCTGGGGATTGCTGATCATGCTTTGAAGCATGAGTGAAGACAAGATTTCCAAATTTTGTTTCCAGTCAATGTTTAAGGGAGGACTTTCCCATGTGGTTTTTGCCTCTTTCCTTGTTTAAATGGACATGCAGTATGTAAAAGGTGACTAAGCCTTGTTGCTAGGTCCTATAATTTTCTGATATATTACTCATAAGTTAGGCTTAAGGGGGGGTGTTAGAATAATCACCCCATAGTTAGCTACCTTAGACATTAAATTAATCATTTTTGTCTTATTTTCCTAGTTTCATGATTCCACCTTATGCAAGTTGTCATCTACCTATCCATAGTGGTCAAACTTGCCTATTTGGACTCATGGAGCACTTGGGAAACCTCAAGGAATCAAATCTTGTTTATTCCTGGCCTCCTAGGTGCCCTTCTGCTTTTTCTGCTTTATTGCCTGCTTTTTTAGTGCTTTAAGGCAATTGGGAAAGTTTGACTAGGTGAGGTTAACTAGTTTTTTGTCCTCCACATCCTCCACTCTTTTCTCTTATGAAAAGAATGTATGAGTTTTCCTTCCATCACCTTTTAGCTTGCCTAAGTGCTTTTTCCAATTCGTGAGCTCCTTAGCTGATTTGGAAACTACTTTATGCACCTATGGGGGAATTGCTTAATTTTAGTAAGCCTGCTTTTGACTAGATTCGAATTGCCTCCTCATGCATTCGAATCCATTATGTAATTATTTAATGCAACAGCCTATGTTATTATCGGTTTGGCTATTTTACACTGAGTTAATACAGTTTAGTGTTCAGCTCCATATTCAGTCTCTTTTGTGAATGATTTTGCATGTACAATTGATAATTGTTGTGAGTGTAATTGTTCTATCACTGGGTTCAATTTCCACATTTTATATGTTGATGACTTACTGATCACAGGTATCACAGTTTCCTCCATTTCATCCATCAAAACTGCTCTCCACAGTGCCTTTGAAATGAGTGATTTGGGGCTTCTAAAACAATTTTGGGGGCTCGAAATCGAGCAAAATTATGATGGGATTATGATCACTCAGTCCAGATACATTTCAAATCTATTAGTCAAGTTTAACATGGATGAATGTAGGTCTACACCATTTCCTTTCCTTTCAAGGATCAGCCTTGAAGAAGGAAAACACACACCTCCCATGGACTGCACTATGTATTAACAGCTGATTGGTAGCTTGTTGTACTTGACACATTCTAGGCCTGATATTTGTTATGCTGTGAATGCTGTATCAAGATACATGCAACAGCCTCATGATATTCATTGGAAGGTGTTAACTTTTCATATGCTTAGCTAATACATCAGTATTTCATTTCATTTTCATAACAAAAGCATATAAGCAGGATCACTGAAAGAAACAGAATCACAAGAACAACACATATTTATCCTGGGAAAACCCTAAAGGGAAAAACCCAGCAAATTATTCCTCAATATAGATGCCCAAAAGGATAAAAGACAAAAGATAAAACTAGCAAGGAGATCAAAGCCTGATCCTCCTCCTTCTCCAGCTACTCTTCTCTCCTCCACTAATGCACTACACAAGTGAGAGTGTGTGTTACAAATGAGGAGCGCTACACCTCTATTTATATTCATCCATTCACTTAAGATAACTCATCTGACATGTAAGCTCGAGTTAATCATGTAGGCTCGAGTTACACATGGAGGCTCGAGTTACACATGTAGGCTCAAGTAACCACATTGGGGTGCTAATGACCCACCTTTACAATTAGAGGGGACTACCTCATGACTCTTATTAGTTCTTCCGATTAGAAGCATCGGGGTACAAAGTAATACAATTGGTTCTCCCGATAGTACCATCAGGGACCACAAAAACATACATATAGAATATTCTTCGAAGTTACAATATTTCAACACTCCCCCTTAACGAGAAGGGTATTCTACAACAACATCAACAACAACAATAAGAGGAGAGAGAGCGATAGCATCATCAGCATCATCAGGGTTGACACATATATAAATCATTGTAAGCTTTTCAACATCATGTAGTCTGCATCTTCAATCTTCAGACTTCAACAACATCAACACTTTGACCACTTCGATCAGCAACAATCTTTGACCGCTTCGATCAGCAACAATCTTCAACACTTTCACCTTTTGATCAGCAACTTCATCTTCAACTCTTTAACCTTTCGATCAGCAACATCATCATCAACTCTTTGACCTTTCGATCAGCAACATCATCATCCGCTCTTTGACCTTTTGATCAGCAACATCATCATCGACTCTTTGAACTTTTGATCAACAACATCATCATCAGCTCTTTGAACTTTTGATCAGCAACATGATCATCAACAACATGATCATCATCATATTCTGATCTTTCGAACAACAACATCATCATCATCATACTTTGATCTCTTGATCAATACTTCATCATCATCATACTTTTATCTTTCGATCAGTACATCATCATCATCATACTCTGATATTTCGATCAGTAACATCATCATGAAAACATCATCATCATCAAAACATCATTATTATCAAAACATCAACATCATCAAAACATCAACATCATCATCATCAAAACATCAACATGATCCTTCCTTTCGGAATTATGGGATCAACATGTTTGTGGTACTCAGATGATCCTTCCTGTCGGAATTACGGGATTTAGGTCTTTACAGAGTTACATTAGAGGAAATTTGGGGTCTAAAATGGGCCTTATAAGAAAACGTGCCAAAATAAGTTTTTGTGAGTTGGAATTCAAGGACCAATAGAATTTCAATAAAATAAGTCAACCATAATGGTTGAATTGACATATTTGTCATTAAAAAAAACTACTTTTTTTGTTCGTATTTTTGACATATCTCATTGTGTTTTTACTCAAATTTCGATCAGGAGAGCTCATTGGATGCGGAATTTGATTCCGCATCCAATGAGTACCCACACTGCATACTTCTAACGGACCCTGCTACCCCAAAAACAAGAAATACCTGAAAAAATGTGATGATGACATCATCATCATGTTTTTTCAGGTATTTCTTGTTTTTGGGGTAGTGGGGTCCATCAAAAGCATGCAGTGTGGGTACTCGTTGGATGCGGAATCAAATTCTGCATCCAACGAGCTCTCCCGATCGAAATTTGAGTAAAAACACAAGGAGATATGTCGAAAATACGAACACAAAAAGTAGTTTTTTTCTTTCTTCATCCAAAATTAATCAATATTATTTTATTATTTTAACTATTATTTTATTATTTTAGCTATTATTTTATTATTTTCCTTAGGAGGCCCATTTTATACCCCAAAATTCCTCTAATGCTAATGATCCTTCCTTTCAGAATTACGAGATCAACACATCTATGGAACTTAGACAATCCTTCCTATTGGAATTACGGGATCAAGTCAATGATCCTTCCTTTCGGAATTACAAGATTTAGGTCTTTACGGAGTTACTAACGATCCTTCCTTTCGGAATTATGGGATCAACACAATTGTGGAACTCAGACAATCCTTCCTGTTGGAATTACAGGATCAAGTATTTACGGAGCTACCAATGATCCTTCCTTTAGGAATTACGGGATTTAGGTCTTTACGAAGTTACTAACGATCCTTCCTTTCGGAATTATGGGATCAACACAGTTGCGGAACTCAGACAATCCTTCCTGTTGGAATTATAGGATCAAGTCAATGATCCTTCCTTTCGGAATTACGGGATTTCGGTCTTTACGGAGTTACTAACGATCCTTCCTTTCGGAATTACAAGATCAACACATCTGTGGAACTCAGAAAATCCTTCCTATTGGAATTATGGGATCAAGTGAATGATCCTTCCTTTCATAATTATGGGATTTAGGTCTTTACGGAGTTACTAACAATCCTTCCTTTCGGAATTACTGGATCAACACATCTGTGGAACTCAAAAAATCCTTCCTATTGGAATTACGGGATCAAGTCAATGATCCTTCCTTTTGGAATTACGGGATTTAGGTATTTACGGAGTTACTAATGCTCCTTCCTTTCGGAATTACAGGATCAACACATCTGTGGAACTCATACAATACTTCCTATTGGAATTACGGGATCAAGTCAATGATCCTTCCTTTCGGAATTACGGAATTTAGGTCTTTACGGATTTACTAACGATCCTTCCTTCCGAAATTATGGGATCAACACATCTGTGGAACTCAAACAATCCTTCCTATTGGAATTACAGGACAAGTCAATGATCCTTCCTTTCGGAATTAGGGGATTTAGGTCTTTACAGAGTTACTAACAATCCTTCCTTTCGGAATTACGGGATCAACATAGTTGTGGAACTCAGACAATCCTTCCTATTGGAATTACGAGATCAACACACTTTCTCAAGTACCAAAGTCACCGGATCTATTCTGAACTGAGGTCCAAGGATGATACAATCCTACCACCTTCTCGATGACTGAACTTCACTGGATCCATTCTAAACCGAAGTTCAAGGATGATACAATCCTGCCACATTCTCGATGAAGTTCATCGGATCAATTTTGGACATATGTACCAGGATGATACAATTCCTCTTCATTCTCGAGGATCGAGGTCTCCAGATCACTTTAGGGCAAGTGCCCAGGGATGATACAATCCCACTGCAACATCACTACTCCCTCTTTCGAGGAAGGTCTTTCCGAACAACACCAATCTTGTCTCGAAAGTGTTCAAACTTTACTCGAGACAGAGTCTTCGTCAGCACATCATCATCCAAACCATCATCATATACATCTTCAGTATGTGAATACTGAACTATCGCCATCTGTATCTCCAGTATGTGAATACTAAAAGCATCATCATCTATATCTTCAGTATAGAAATACAGAATCACCATCATCTGCATCTACAGTATGTAAATACTGAAACATCATCTCTATCTCCAGTATGGGAATACTGAAACATCATCATCTGCATCTTATAGTATGTAAATACTGAAACATCATCTATATATTCAGTATGGGAATACTGAAACATCATCATCTGCATCTTATAGAAATACTAGATTTCTATGTGTTACGACGGGACACAGGGTTCTCTGTCATCACAAATCTGGTTATCACATAGAATCACGGTAGTGTCCAACTCTAGGTTGAATAATCCTGACATCAGCTTCTGAAGTCATATGGCTTCACAGCTAGCAAAGTAAGCTACTATATATTCTGCTTTGGCTGTGCTTAGAGCAACACTAAACTGCTTTCTGCTAAACCATGAAATCATAGCAGATCCCAGACTATAACATCCACCTATTGTACTTCTTTTTCTATCTGAGATACTTCCAACCCAATCCACATCTATATAGCCATACAATCTATACTTATGGCTACCATCATAGTATATACCAAAATCTATAGTCCTCATCACATGTTTTGCAGCTACCAAGTGAACCCATCTAGGTTGATTTAGATATTGACTTAAGGTGTTCATAGAAAAACAAATGTCTAGTCTAGTATTTGTTAAGTACATCAATGACCCAATGATCTATCTGTAATGAGTCGCATCCACTAACTCTAATGAGTCACCAGCTAACAGCTTCAGGTTGGAGTCCATGGGTGTGGCCATGGCTTTGCATTCCAACATATTGAATATCTTCAATATCTCTACCACATACTTTCCCTGGTTGAGAAATATTTCTTTGTCATACTTCCAGACCTAGGAAATAATGCATTAACCCAAGGTCTTTCATCTCAAATTCTTCTGCTAGTTTCTTCTTGCTTTACATGATCTATTTCTCATTCTGTGTCAAGACACTACTACATTTTGATCCAAAATCCGACGGTTACTTCCGTCAGCGCGTGGATTTTTTCTTTTAAACCTACCAAAAATCAGAAAGTTAATTTTTTTTAAAAAATTTTGGTCATAAGCGTCGCTTAAGCGATGGCTAGGCTCATAAGCGTCGCTTAAGCGACGGCTAGCCTAGCAAGCGTCGCTTAAGCGATGGCACATACATTGATCAATTATTAAATGAAGAAACCCATATTCAAAAAACATCAAGATTATTGTGATTCAACCAACCAAGGGAGTGGACATGTGTTTTCAAGGGATTTTCGTCGGTCATAATTCTATGTGCAAATTAATATTTGGTAACCTATGATTTCATTCACATTAAGAAATTGAATATAATATGCCAGGATTATTCCTGGCTTCGTTTTGGCTACCCTTGGAAGAGAAATTTCTCTGCAATACTCTACCTGAATCTTAAATCATTTTTCACGAGTTCTGGCTCTGGCGCCTCCTCGGACAAGTCCGTGAGCTCAGAGTTCAGGATTTACAGTGCATTATTGCACACATTATCTACATACATGGAATATGAACGGTAGCGAAAGTAGGCATGGTTGGAATGGATGTGGATGTGTATGACTGATCCGAAACCCACTTCAGATATTGAGGGCTAAATTGGTTGCGTACACAAGGGATCCATTGAGGATCCAGCAGAATCTATGCGGTCTGAAGGTTGCTTTTTTGTAACATAAACTGCAAGAGAGTTATTTGGGAGAAAACAGAGATGATAACTCGTTCAAACCTCGCAGAACAACTGAGGGACTATCAGATTCGGTCCCAGTACAAGTGGGCGCCTCTAACTTTCTTCTCATCAACGACCCAAATCACATCTGGGTATGTCAGATCCAACTTTCTCAGGTCTGGTTCAATTCAATGGAAAATCATGGATTTTACATGGTGTTTTCCTATTATCAATGCATAATATTAGTGCTAATTTTGTAGTAGTCAACCATGTCAAAATGTCAAATCTATGCATATGCTTTCCTATTGGGTTGTGTGGTATGTACAATTTTTAGGGTTGATTCCGGATTCGTTTTGATACTGAACCGTGTCAGAAATAGTAACCCAATGCATTATTGACTGAATCCATCCGTGGGAATCCACAGAGTTTATTTATGGTATTGAGCTTTGCTGGATATGTTATGTTTTAGATGAAATGAGCATAACATGATGGCTTACCAGATGGTGGGATTACCTACTGCAAATTCAAATTAAATTT
>LPNX011034851.1:65342-76958 GCA_001517045.1 Pseudotsuga menziesii | reverse complement strand
TTGTATTTAATATCATAATGTCAAACTAATATATATATATAATCTTGTACTTTTAAAATAAATTAAATTCATGAATGATATTTATATGAAAAAAATATGTCAGTTATGCATATAAATTAAATTCTTTTTTGTTTAATTTTATTTACAAGTTCAAGACAAATAAATGTTAAAGGACAATAAATTTTTGGGAATTTACAATAAATCTTAGTCACATCATTCTAGAGTTATTTTATTAATTTTATTTATAGTCAATTTAGAAAAGTAACTCAACCATGGTTATTTATATTGTGCATAAAAAGTAGTGTAGGAGGTGAGTTGTCATATATACCTACCCCATAAAACCCCTAACTCATAATATTTTAATATATCTTATATTTTTGTAGTACATCTCTTAGGAGGCCCATTTTTGACCTCAAATTCTCTCTAATGGACTTAATCTCAACTGAAGGAGATCAAACACATGTCATAGCAATCCAATCATCAAGTGCTAGTACTGCATGACTCCAATAAACCCTGATGAGGTTAACTGAAGCTAAACTGACCATCAAAAGTTGGTGAAGGCGCCTTGTTCACTCCAGTTCATTAAAATAATATTAAATAATCATTTAATAATATATTTATCGCATGGAGGCACCTTAACTGACTGTAACTGATTGGTTGAACTGAAAGTAACCCCCAGTTAGCAATTAGGTGCATGAATGTCACACAGATCACCCCTGGAGTGCTCCAGTTAGCCTCCTTGACTGTAGGAAAGGATAAGTTAGCCTCCTTGACTATAGGTAGGCGTGGGAGTGACTGGGATGATGGTAATTAATGCTCCACTGATGTCAATTAAACTTAGGATAGTGGTTTAACTAGGCCAATTTGACCGAAGGAGTGAGTATGAAGGCAAATGTCTCCAACAGATGACATACTGTGTGCATGTGCAGACATGGGAACGCACCCTCCAGCAGGGTACCAACGATGCAGGGGAAGGGTGGAGGGTGTAGATCCACCCGCTCATGGGCAGAGATAGCGACAAAGTACAACATTGGACTCATTGTGGTTAGATGAGAATAGGTTTCTAGAGGGGATCACTGAATATGCGTCGTAGTACCTTGACGATGATCTAATCGCTGCATGCTACAGGGGTCCTCCAAAGTGGATCTCTCTCATGAGGAGGATTGCGGTTGCTACTGAGCATGTCAAAGTGAAAGGAACGGGGATGTGACATGTTGATGGAGGAGGAGAGCTCTGATGAGGAGGAGAAGGAGGGATAGGACACATATTCAAAGGAGGATGACTCAGACTAGCAACTTTTGATGTTTCCACCAATGCATTTAAGCATGGGGATTTTTGTATGATATGTATGGTCAGCCGAGAAATCATGTGAAGCTTCTCATTTTGTATAGAACATTATGTTATGATATATATATGCACATGGATGCACCTTTTTATATTTTTATGGATTTGCATGAGTCTATTTTGATTATGATGATGCATATATGATGTATGTGACATATGTATGCATGGCTATATGATGATGCATGATGTAGTTTATTTCCTATATGCGATGATTGAGGTGCCACTCTAGAACATCATTTGCCATTTGGTCTTCTACACTATTGAGACTTCTAGGAACATGCATGATTGAAATGGATTCAAAATGTCTAACCCAATGTCTAGAGCGTGTGAACTTTCTAAATAGGAAAGGATCATGTACCCGGTAGCAGTTATTCAACTGGGAGACAAGTAGTTGGGAGTCTAAGAAGAAATCAAGGCGATGAATACCCAAGTGAAGGGCAGCAGTCAAGAGACCAGTGACATCGCCGTACTCAGCCTGGTTATTGGTAGCAATACCAACACACATTCTGTCGATATGGATCAACTCATGTGACAAGGAATAAATAACCCATGTATCCAAGCAAAGATTAAGATACCATCTATTTATGTCGTCAGCAAAACCATCATAGCAAGGCAAGGTAGGATCCATCCAAAACAACCAAGGAAACAAACTGTGAGACTCGTGGAAAAAATGATGTGAAACAAGAAAGAAAAATTATGATACATGAGTTTGTGTGGTGATCGAATTCAGGCATAGAACCTCTTGAGGTAGATCCCACTGCAGGGATTCTTCAAGAGGCGATCGCCATTGTTAGAAATGATATATGCCCCCTTGCTGAGACATCAATGGATGATGTAAGGGATATACCACATGATTCAAACTTACATTTTCCATTATTATCATGGGCTTTGTAATAAACAAGGACAAGGTCCCCCTCGCTAAAGGTGTGTGGGTGGACATGGGAGTCATAATGGGACTTCGACCAGGTCTTAGCTGCTTCAATCATTTGGAGAGTAGCATGGCGGTATTAATTGGTTTGTTCAAGCATAAGTAGGCATTGTTATAATGGTGAAGTATTAGGTAGAAGCTCCAAGGTAAGGTGAAGTATGGAATCTGACTTTCAATGGGAAGAATGGACTCCACACCGTGGACTAAAGGAAATGGGGTAAAACCGGTGGCGGTTTCAGAGATCTCTTTGTCGTCGTGAAAGTAATGTCGAGATATATTAGGTGGATCTTCCATAGCAGAGGACAGGAAAGGACTATTGGAAGTATATATCATGTAAATGCTGTTGGTGGTGTTCGAGGAAGAAGACAGAGGGTGGATTTCCTCAAGGACAGTAATTTCATACTCATGGGAGTGCTGGAGAAGGTCACTATGAAGCAACTGGTGCTTGGGAAAGTTTGGGAAATGGTGTGAATAATGACCATATAAGCCACAAATTGCACATGGATGGTTGGTGCGGAGTGATTTTTTCTTAACCACAGGGTGGTATGGGACATTGACCACTGGGGTGTCATTAGTATCGAATATAGTGTGCATGTGGGTGCGAAAGATAGGGAAATCGAGAAAATTTTGTGTCGCATTTCCTTAGACATCGCATAACGCACACGTAGGAGGAGGATGTCATTCTCTCATCGCTTTGGACATCTTTCCCTAGTATTCTTAGGAGGAGGGGGGGAAAGAGTAGAGATAGGAGCAATCATTGGTGTACCAGGAAATGGGTGCGACATTGTCTCAATAGGTTGGATGGGATTGAGCATGACTTGTGGAGCCGAGGGAAGGGTGGGGCAATCAAGGTACCACATAGGAATACCTAAAGTGAAACCCGAAAGGTTGAGAGTAGCCATGATTGGATTTCTCACAATAATGGATGGTAGACAAAAGGAATGGGATCATGTGTATACGGAATGAACCCCAATAATTCCCTGAGGAATGTGGTTGAGGTTGCGACTGAGGTTGTGAGGAGGTCGAAACATTACCAGATGTGATAGTGCACAAATACGATATGTCAGTTCGTGAAGGAGGAGGTGGTAAGGACAAAAAGGTGTTCGTCAATGAAGCATTGGAAAATAAACTTGGGACAACAACAGATAGGTAAGGTATGGAAACACTTTCAATGATAATGTCGACAGTAGGTAGGACGTGTTCTGGTGTGGCTGGTCCCTTAGGGTCATAACACGTCAGTTGGTCGATGGTCACAATCTTCCCGTCATGGGGAACATTAAGAGTCAAAAGAAGATAGAGAAAATGGCTCGCATTGCATACATATCATTGCTTCCTAAGAGGAGGTTGTAATCAAGTTGGGTGTTTACAACCTCAATGTTAATCAACACTATTCGTGAGAGCACCTTGTGGTTGAGTAGCTCGGCTATCATAGGCACGAAGGGAAATGGTGGAAGGTTGAAGGGTTGAGGATCCAAGTTTATGCCAAAAGAAGGTTGACATAACATAGGTGGATGCTCCCTCATAAATGATGCATTAATGAATGACCAAATTCTTAATGGTGACTAAATCTTGGAAGGCGATGAATGATGGATTCTAAGGTTCTCCTTGATCCAAGTCGAAAGTGATAAACCGGGAATCAGAGGGACAAAAAGCACCTAACACCGATAGGAAAGATTTGCATTGTGAAGGGAAAGTTTTAAGAACTTCCAAAGTAGACATGGCTGAAGGAGACTGGGCCAATTCATTGACTATATTGTAGTTGAGTACAGCTCTGGCAGTGGCATTGTTTGCGACGTGACACAAAGGGAACCACAGGACTTCGGCAGTCCCGTCCATGGGGGGTCTCAGCAGATAAAAATATATATCTAGAGCATTGGACGTAGATGTTGCAGAGGGGTTAATGGTTTATTTGGTCGATCCATACTAGTTTCGTCGAGTCTGGAGGTTGACATCATATGATAACGTCATGAGGTGATCAACACCAGGATTAATGGGTTGACCCGCAGAAGTGGTTGTGTTGTTTCTGGGTGTCAAGGGTTGGGTTCCAACCATTCCTTGGTTTGGTAAGGGGATTTGGAGCACCATAGGTGAAGGACCCAGTGGTGTTTGGTTTGGCTAAGCCGAAGCATCCCCATCGGGGTCACGTTGAGTATCAGTCTGGAGTAACATGTGGACGCAGTTCATATGAGGAAACTGATGTGTGTAATGGTTGTAAGTGCTATAGATGGTGCATGGATGGTTAGTCTGCAACTATGGTTTCTTCATAGGTCTAGCGCGACGTTATGGATTCTGTGCTAGAGGGTTAGCTTTGTTATTGTTCGGATGGTTAGGTTGTTTCCCACCTCCTTGAGGTTGGTTGTTACCTCGATTCCTACCTCTTTGTCATATGTCATGCCATTGTTAGTTATTGGGGGCAGCTTGATTAGGTAGGTTCTGCTGTGTGTATACCTATCCTAGAGGAGAAGGAGGAGTCGGGGTTGAAGCTGGAGTAGGTTACGTAGGCGGTGGGTAATAGGCAGGAGTAGATAGTGGGGCTGTGAAGCTGACCATCTGGCCATTACACGAGTGTGACAAACAATTCGGTATGTGAACATGAGGAATGGGTGTAAGAGGAACATAGGAAGGTGTGGCTCTAGATTAATTCATTATGCGTGAAAAGGACGTAACCTGGTTGGGAAACACTAGGGGTGTTACCAAAATGGGGTAGCATCGAAGGAGATTTCATGTAAAAGTGGGGATGCTAAGTAATAGATTCAATGACTCCATCAGCAACATGGGATTCCCCCAACGTATCTTGATGTGAGGAGCCGGCATGGGGAGCATTGGTTATAATGGTATAGAAGTAACCCGATTGGGCATTGTTGATGGCCAGAGGTTGTAGTTTATGGAAAACTACAAGGAAATAAACAAGGGGGGAATCCTAGTTAGAAGGAGTCAAACTATCCTATGCAATAATTTCCCTATCCTCGAACTGTTTGGTGTAGCTAAACCCAATGTATATGAGGCGTCTGTTGGAATAAGGTGGTTAGATCTAAGTGGATATGTTCTTCCTCTATGGAATATGTGGAAGGTTTTGGGGTAACATTGAACTGTGAACTATCTAAGTAAACTAAAATAATATTTGTGGATGATTTGTAATTGAACACTTAGATCTTTAATTTATGACACACATTTATCTAATGTATAAAAATATAAATCAGATTTATTTCCTGCCAACTTTGAATAGAACTGAAACAATTAAAATTTAACTATTTTATCCAAAGACATTAAGTACACAATTGTTCTAGCAAAGGAATACTAATTGAAAATTCAGCATTTGCAAAGGTGACTGCTCATTAGTTGCAATTGATAGTATATGGATTAAATAAATAAATTTACTTAATGCATAAACAATACGGTAACTTTGTAATGAGAAATCAACACCGTAATTAGTGTGTCTGATAAGAAAGCAACATATGATCAAGATTTCAGAGAAATAAAAGAATAACCAAAATTCACTAAAGAAATTCAATGAATAGCCAAAAGATGACAAAAGAAACTATGTGAATTTTATTCAAAATGTAAGACATTACAATCCTGCAAAAATTACAGAGTATCTTTGGTCTTTCCTTTGTGCTTCTTTATCTTGTGATCCTCCAAAGTCACTCTTGCAAGTTCTATCCCCCCCTTGTAACTGAGCCTTGCAAACCAGCGATTCGATCTTCCTTTTCTTAAATTTCTCCCATTCTCAGAGAAAGAGATTGATTTTCATATACAAATTCAAAGGAGACTCAGTCCAATCCTTGATCTCATCTAGGTTAAGGTGATCGATTTTCTAAATCATCTCCTTGGTTTCCCAAAAATCTCTTTCAAATTTTTCCATCTTGAGCTTCGAAAGCATAGCATCTTTGGTTGGATACATCAGTGGTAAGTCCAGAAAACTTAACAAATTTTATGAGGTGAACCACCTCTTCTTGCATGCTACCTGTCCATCCTAAATGGTGGACTCTACAGATTCACAAACATTTTCCCATGAATCTAGAGAAGTATTAATCCTTCTCAGTTTGATTTTTCAAGGACTGGCACATCTTCAAGTCTGCCTTTGATGTATCTCTGCCAATCAACTAGATTTTCATAGGCTTTAGTTGCTTCCTTACTCCTTTTATTATGATCATAAAGGAGGCCTAGATTGGCATTCGAAGGTATTATAAGTTTCCTGCATCTCATTCAGTCCTTCAAACAAACCAATCATCACCTGGTGAAGGTCATTCTAGATATTGTAGGCCAATTATTTGAATTCCTCCTTTGTAAACTTGGAAAAGGAGGAAGTAATAGATATAAATTGAAAATCCTTCAACTGTTGTTCAAGGGATATGATATTCTCCTCTTGTTTGGAATTGACTCCTTGGGACTCTTCAAGCTTTTGCTTAAGGAGATTTTTAGATATAAATTGAAAATCCTTCAACTGTTGTTCAAGGGATATGATATTCTCCTCTTGTTTGGAATTGACTCCTTGGGACTCTTCAAGCTTTTGCTTAAGGAGATTTTTTTTCTCTTGCAATTGCTTGACCTGGTCTTCATAACCATCCTTCAATTCTTTCATTGCATTCTGATGTCATGCAATTTCTTGTAATTGTTCTTGCTTAATCCTCTCCATCTCCTATTCTTTCATCTCAATTTCCTTGTTAAGTGAGGAAACTGAGTCATAATTGGCCCCTGCAGCATTCTGATGTCATGCAATTTCTTGTAATTGTTCTTGCTTAATCCTCTCCATCTCCTATTCTTTCATCTCAATTTCCTTGTTAAGTGAGGAAACTAAGTCATAATTGGCCCCTGCAAAGGCTCCCATGGAAGATGCAGTCTCCAAGGCCTCATGTTTAACATCTGTGGAAGCTCTCTTCCATATGATCTAATTGGGCATTGAGCCTTGGTTGAATTTTCCCTCCCTGGATGTTTTGGATCCTTTCTTCACTACAGTANCCCCTGCAAAGGCTCCCATGGAAGATGCAGTCTCCAAGGCCTCATGTTTAACATCTGTGGAAGCTCTCTTCCATATGATCTAATTGGGCATTGAGCCTTGGTTGAAGTTTCCCTCCCTGGATGTTTTGGATCCTTTCTTCACTACAGTCTTTTCTTCCCTGCTCCAGAATTATTCCCCAAGGGACAACACTACATCATCACCAAAATCTGCCACTTCCTCAGCTCTGGAAATGGCTCCTTCAGATATTGTGACTAAAGGGGCAAGTTGGGAAATATANTTCCCCAAGGGACAACACTACATCATCACCAAAATCTGCCACTTCCTCAGCTCTGGAAATGGCTCCTTCAGATATTGTGACTAAAGGGGCAAGTTGGGAAATATCAAGGGTAGGGATTGGCATACTGATTTGTGAAATGGTACTGGAAGGTGTGGAGGCATGAGAAGTGGAGGGAGAAGGAGTGGAAATGGAAACATAACTAATGGATTCATAAGAGGTGGTAGGAATCGAAGAGCTACCAGGTTGTAAAGANCTGGAAGGTGTGGAGGCATGAGAAGTGGAGGGAGAAGGAGTGGAAATGGAAACATAACTAATGGATTCATAAGAGGTGGTAGGAATCGAAGAGCTACCAGGTTGTAAATATAATGAAGGGGATTGTGAAGATGTCACTTGGGTGGAAACAGAAGGTAGTTCAAATGCTGCTGAAAAAATGGGTAAGGCTGAAAAAGGAATAGCAATAGGAATAGGTAAAGATACAGTAGATGTACCATTACTAGAAGTAATAGTTTTGGAANTAGTTCAAATGCTGCTGAAAAAATGGGTAAGGCTGAAAAAGGAATAGCAATAGGAATAGGTAAAGATACAGTAGATGTACCATTACTAGAAGTAATAGTTTTGTAAATATGAATATCAAAAACAATAATGGTCATGAATCAAACCTTCAAAATGATCCCCAGGTGCCTGGGTTTCTGAAACAATAGATGGAAATATAGTGGGAACTGTGATTGGGAATGAATAACTGGAGGGAAGGGTTTCTTCCTCAAGATCACTTTAAATCTCATACACATCAATCCTTTTTGTTGNAATAGATGGAAATATAGTGGGAACTGTGATTGGGAATGAATAACTGGAGGGAAGGGTTTCTTCCTCAAGATCACTTTAAATCTCATACACATCAATCCTTGTTGTTGGTGAATCAGCCTGTGGTAGTGGATTGACTTGTGGAGGTGGTTGCTCAGTCCTTTGCCTCTTTGGTTGAGGTTCAGAAACTGTTGCATGTGCCTCTACCACTGAACTCATCAGCTCCAAGTTCCTCTTCATCTCTACAAACCTTATTAAAGCCTCAAAATTGAATGAGGTTTATGGCTGTTGGCGGTATTCAATGACATCCTTTCCATAGTGATCAATCTACTCACTTACCACTGAAGAAGACCCAACCTATAACTTATGGGCTTCTTTCTCAACTAGTTATTTCAGTGTCTTCTCCTCTACTGATAACTCAAGTTTTCTGTAGTGGAGNTCTACTCACTTACCACTGAAGAAGACCCAACCTATAACTTATGGGCTTCTTTCTCAACTAGTTATTTCAGTGTCTTCTCCTCTACTGATAACTCAAGTTTTCTGTAGTTGAGCACTTTCATCTTCAGTTTCTATTGGTATTGAAAAATAAAACTCTTTTCATCAAATGTGGTGATCCTGGTTACAACTTCTGAAAAATATTTCTCCCATTGATATGTGGAATCATCAAGGTCCTTCTGATGTGAGTAACTAGTTTTCATATGCTCTTGGATAAAATGATTAGGCAGGAAGGAATTCAGGTCATATTCTCTTGGGGGGNTCCCATTGATATGTGGAATCATCAAGGTCCTTCTGATGTGAGTAACTAGTTTTCATATGCTCTTGGATAAAATGATTAGGCAGGAAGGAATTCAGGTCATATTCTCTTGGGGGCTTCCGCAAGTTTCAGAGTACCATTTTCTTACCCAGAGTGCCTGCATGGGTATAATTTTGGATCACCAATGGTCCAAGGTTGAGGGGGAACTTTGGCCACCCTATCATCTTAGCCACAATAACCTTGGGAAAAACTCCATCAATCATGGTCTGAAAAGCTTAATCTCCTCTAGAACCATTATTTCTGGAACTATACTGGGGAGCAGATGGGAAGTGTTGCTACCCCATATCCTTATGTATGCAAAAGATTCACNTCATGGTCTGAAAAGCTTAATCTCCTCTAGAACCATTATTTCTGGAACTATACTGGGGAGCAGATGGGAAGTGTTGCTACCCCATATCCTTATGTATGCAAAAGAGTCACCGACATACCAATCCCCCATGGTGGATATCAATGCTCTGGATCCGTCAAAAAAAGTAGAAGCATCACCTTTGAAAATCCTCTGATACACTGATCCAATGAAGTGGTCACAGATGTCATATATGAGTGGGACAAAGTTGTCCTCCCATAGTGTTGAATAGTAAATAAGGATAGGGGGTGAAACCCTCATCCAATTCCATCCCATGGATGGGATAGGAAATGATGCACAAAACACATCCACTACATAAGCTGATAGATAAAAGGTGGGATTTCTAAATGCTAGAGTTTTCTAGTACTTTTCTATGGATTCCTTCAAAACAACTAATAGAATTTGAACCCAGTTGAAGGACTCCCCTGTGGTAAGAATATGATGGGCAAGGGGTGTCCATTCCACCTTAAAAACTGTGCATCTTGGTAACCCATACAGTCTGCATAACATGGCCACCAATAGGGAAAAAGGTTCCCTAAACCAAGAGATAGGGCATAATTTAACTGGCTTAGAAATGAATTTTGCAGGGTTATCCATCCATGAATTTATCATTTCCTTGGAATTATATTGTGTGGTAGAAGACTCAAGGAATTGCTTGGTTATCAATTGCTGAGGTGGGTTGAGGGTGTAGGCAATGGAAAATACCTCTGGATGAAAAGAGGTCAGCTAAGTGTGAGCGTGGTCGTAAAAAGAGCAATCCAGGGGGTTTGCATGATCGACCATCTACTTCACGGGGTCTATATAGGGCATGAAGGCAATCTTAGTCGCTATAGCATGGAGTTGTTATTTTCTTATGTTCATGAAAGCCAATTGGTCATGCTGGATGTCAGAGAAGTCATCATTGTTGAAAATGGCATAAATCCTATACCAATCTAGATGATAATTTTTAGATACCCACCCACTGGTGTCAGAGAAGATTCTAGAATTGGGTTCTTTGTTCTTTTTCTCATTGAGGGCAGTTTTGGACCTTGTGTTCCTTGACATGGTTGCAGGGTATGAGATAAATTCTGGTAAAACATTACAGGAAAACCATCAATTTCTACCCAAAATAAAAATTATTGTAACTAAACCAATGGAAGGAAAAGATCTGANTGCAGGGTATGAGATAAATTCTGGTAAAACATTACAGGAAAACCATCAATTTCTACCCAAAATAAAAATTATTGTAACTAAACCAATGGAAGGAAAAGATATGAAAGACTTACCAGTAAATCGCTTAAGAGCAAGGAAATTCGTGGGCCTAAAGAAAATTCACATCAAATCCTTTCGCCAACGAAAAAATGGTAAGTTAAAAATGATGAAAAAACAGTGAAAAATCGAAATATTTAAACTAACGATCGCAATGACGAAATGAATTTAAGACATAGATTTCAAACAAATGAATGGTTAATATTGAGGTGGGAAAGAGAATTGTGGAGATGAACTTTTGACAAAAAAAAATGATTTCTTTTTATTTCTGCAATATGCAATTTGCATTGCGAGTTGTGAAATTGCGGGATAACGTATGTGACCATAAATTAGTTTTATTGCTTCCGAAATATGCAACCCGCATTGCGGGTTGCGAAATCATAGAAGTGTGATTTTGTGATTTTATTGTGTTTTGAATTTCTGAATTCTGTAATCCACATTGCGGGTTGCGAAATTGAGGAATTGAAAATTTGAGATTTTATTACGAAAAGATTTTCCGACATCCGCAATCTACATTACGGATTGCGGGTTGTGGAAAGCTACAAATGAAAAATAAAAAATATTTCGAGATCCGTGATCCACATTGCGGATTGCAGGTTGCGGGAAAACAAATTTCAAAACCTTCAAAAAAAAGACTTTCGCTATCCTCTTTTGCAGATTGCGGAAACAGAATCTTGAAAGAAAATAGAGGATTTTCTGCAATTCACAAACCAAAAAAAATAAGGTTTTGAATTAGAATTTTATTAAGTTCAAACATGATAAAAGGATGAAAGCACCAAGGAATAATACCCCATAATAAAATGATATCAACAAAATATTACCTTAATAATGATGAATGGGGTTCCCATTTCATTTGATGAACTGGGATCTGTTGTGCTAACAACAGACATATATGAGA